>VXAA01005263.1:6310-78627 GCA_013399115.1 Anseranas semipalmata | reverse complement strand
GGCCAGCTTCAACTCTAATTGAATGTCATTGCCAACTACAAGCTCAGTACAGTCATACAGCATCACCACCCTGCCTTGCCTGCTCTGCCTGTCCCTTCTGAAGAACCTGTAACCATCCATTCCAGCACATCAGTCACAGGACTCTTCCCACCAGGTTTCACTTATGCCAATGATATTGTGGCTCTGAGTCTGAGTAAAGGCTTCTAGCTCCTTTTGTTTGTTCCTCCTTCTGCGTGCATCTGTGTACAAACATTTCAAATGTGCTTCATAATACCCACTACCTTGTGGAGCAGACTGAAGGATCTCACTAGCACACAGTCCCTCAAATTTTGGTGTGCCATCCTATACATTATCACTGGTGAGCCTAGTTTTATCCCTTTCCCCCTTCGAATCTAGTTTAAAGCTCTATCAATCAGCCGTGCTTTATCATTTTTTGAATAATTTTAAATTCCTTCATTAATAGGTAGCTGCTTTAAGAGGATAAGAAGACAGGAGCTGTAGTATATCTTGGCTCTAGTAAAACTGTAATTACTGAGCTGTGTTCTGGAGACCCACAGTGTCTGACTATGGGACTTGTATGCCATAGTAAGCATATAGCTTCAGGAAAGCAACTTAAACCACGTACTAGCAATGGGTGCTGAACCCTGAAGGCCCCTAAACCTAGATTTAGGTTACAAAGTCCTCTGAATTCCTAAACATAGGCTTTCACACATGCTCTGAAATGTTCTTGCTAAGCTTGCAGCTGCAACCTCTGGAAGATAAACAGGGAGGCTGTCCACCACCTAAAAGGTCCCAAGAGCTCAAGTCCTTTGTCTGGGCAGTATTCCTGCCACCCTGCCTGATGGTTAGAGCAGTTCACTGGGCAACAGATGCCAGGTGCTCCCAGGCTTGAGAGGGTGGAAGTCGCAATAGCTCAAACCAAAGCTGGGGAGCCAGAGCACCATCAAACAGAGAGCTGTATGACCAAAATACTGTAGCTCAGCCCTTCCCTATCTGAGAGATTGCGACATGTTCACACTATGACTAACTGGTGCTGAGCAGTAAGGTACAACACATACCTGTAAAGACTGCACTAGACAAACTACTCTCATTTTCTATATTTTTCTGGTATTTACATATCATATTTTTATATTAGTAGTCTGCATCAAAGTTGTTTTGCAATCTCAGGATAAGCTGACAAACTCTAGTGAAGAGATGTGTGAGGATGGCTAGTGACACAAGGTTCATGGGTTCCTATGGCACCCATCTCTGTGAAACCAGGGAAGAGGAACAAGCACCCTCAGATCAAGGCTGGAACAAAGAAAACTGGAGTCTCTGCTTAGCTTTTCAAAAGACTTTAGGCTATAATCACCTAATCTCCCTGCACTTCTATCACACACCTATAAAACTGAACAACTGCTTCAGTACCTTTCATGAGTGTGTTGTGAAGAAAAAACCCATTTGGAGTTTACAAAGCTTCACATATTATCGGAATAAGCACTCCAGAAAAGCTTAGGAATTAATGAGTTAGGGCTGTTTCTGCTGATGCTTTTATGTGCTCCTTACTACCGTATCTGTCAAATATGGTTAGCATCATTAAGGCTCTCTCTGTTGTAATATGACACAGAAGTGAGACCTAATGAAAGATGTAGAAAAGAAATAATGTTTACCTTCACAGCAGCTGCTCAATCAGAAACTTAGGTAAAGTGAGCTAATGGACCTTTCTATTTTTATTTTTGAATTTAAAAATGGTAGGATGTTACGTATTGCTACCTACTTACAGCACTGCATTCCTCATTTGCTAATAACAACATTTCTCCCCACTGAATCCAGGAGTAATTCTTATTGTAGTTAAGTGAGGTAAATAAAATGGCTAATTTACTTGCAATATTTAATAAACTATGCATAAGCTTTTTATGAGCAAAAGGTAAATGCAAGTATTGCCAATTTCTGTGTGCTTCTTTAACATGACCACTATGAAAAGCCAGAACTGTTTGCTTATCTACTCATACTTGGTGCAAGTGCATTAGAAAACTGGATTTTTACAAAGGCAATAGTCTGTCATCGCTTCTCTGGCTTTTTTTTCAAATTCTGCAGTAATTGCATATGTAAATTCATCTATCCCTACATATGCTAAATGTGCAGATTTACCCTGAACCTTTACATCAGCTAATGTGCTTATTATTTGGTAACAACCTATTTGTCACATCAACACACAGAAGGCCCTGCCTCTATGCCTTGCAGCCTGCAGAAAAATTAAAATGCACTGGGAGCCCCAGTTCTGTCAAAGGACAATTCTTTCTTGAGTAGCTTGTTTGATTTTGAATTCTCTTTAATGCCATGCTTAGGTGATGGGAGTTTCATGGAATTGGCTTAGGATAAAACAAAGCTTCTATTAAATGACAATTAGAATGATGCCTCTATGATGCCAGGCCCAATACCCTACCAAATAGGCCAATAAGACAACATGTTCTCAGAAAATGGCAATGGAAAACCTTTGTTTCAAGGAATTCCTGCACTTGCTTTCAAGTTTAGTTTTAAACTAACTGCTTCTGGCATCCATCCCCCATTAATTAAGGATTTGTTACTCTTGAGAACTGTCACGCTTTGATTCACAGGGAACCTTTCACTTCCGAACCTCCCTGCCAAATTTAATTCCTCCTCAGACAGCCATTTTAATCAGTAAAAAAAAGATACTTCTGTCTTTCTTCTGGAAAACAACATTCTGACCACCTTTGTTATTACAGTTCTTTTCCCAAGAATTAATAACTAATCTGTAGTTGTTTTATTGTGTGCTTCATGAATGTTATAAATTCTAATAGATCAGCATGGTGCTTGCAGTAATCTGCAAAAGCTTCTACTCTTGGGTTTATTAACATCTACATTACACTTTTTTGACTAGATGCTGCTGCTAAAGTCACCTCAGAAATCTGCAAAAGTGTAAGTAAACCAGGTTAATCACTGGAGGGCCCTGTAGCTTCTAAAGCCAGAGGTTTTCCCCAGCTAGTGGCAGATAAGAAAGTTGTTTTCTGCTCATTCATTACGGTGACACTGCCACACTGAGTCCCAAAGGGTCTGTCCTGCTGCATGTGATGACAGAAGCCAAGCTGAACCCTGACTTTCATGTTGATGACCAAATCTGATGCAGTGTGCATTTGAATTCTTTCTTTTTTGCAAATTGCAGTCTGAGGTCACACTGACTATTCCATGATTTGGCTTTAATGTAGAAATTTAAAATCTTTTGAAATCAGTGGGAAAACTACTTATTTCAGTAGCAGTAGAATTATGCTCTACAACTCACCTAATGGGAAACATAAAAATAAGAAGACAGTGTATGTAATTAGACATGTTTCTCTAGGAGAAAACCAAACAGTTCTGACATAGCAGTATGCACAGCTGTGTCACCCTGCTCCTGCATGTAAAGGTTAAAGTGGTCCACCCAGTGCTTAATCAGATATTTCCATCTTAGAGCTACAATCAGATATTTTGCAAGAAACTTCAGCCACAAAGTTTGCCCAAGTGAATGATTTGAACTGAAGTTCTACTATTACTAAAGAATTGGAATAGCTACAAAGTGAGAGAAACAGTACAGACCTGTACCTAATGAAACCTGAATTTCTTTACTGTTTCGCTGGATCATCTCAGGCAAGTTGTTTCAATTCTCCGTATCCATTTTATCTTCTACCTACTGAGATCCGTAATCTCTTTGGAACAGGGACCGGCTACAAACTGTCTCTCATGGTGTGCATTCCAGCACAAGAAAACACTAGCATAGTTCGGTTTTCTCTGAGGTCTCTAAAACATATTTATGACATAAATATGTAATAATGTAGTCCATATTAGGAATATAGAATAGTAGTTTATTTGGTTTTAGTAACTACTTAAAATAGGTAGATACTTCTAATTAAGTTCATATAAAGTTATTTTATCATGTTTTCAGTAGTGGGAAGAGCTTGGTAAGGTATGGGGCTCGTCTCAGCTAAAAGCTGAGCTGATTCTACTGTTTTGACATATCCTTTACTGGCATGAGAATAAATAATAATGACAAGTTTTATTTTTAGTCACTAAAACTCAGACTAACTGTGCAGAGTGACCATTCATCAGTTCTGCTGCATTTTGTGCTGAAAAGAGCTTAAAACAGAGTATCCTGAGCCAAGGAACTGGAAATAATAATTATCTTCTGAATAAGTTTTCCTCAAGAAACAAAGATTAAAAGACAGGAGGAAAGAGGCCAGAGCTGGTAATGACAGTAGTGTTTAAACAGAGAGAGATCTGGGTTTATATACAGTCCTTAATATGTCATTCGGAATCAAAGATGAGATGCATTGAAGAGTTTGGAAGGGTGTGTGTATCCACAGGACAATCTCTTATTTTAAGGGTCATGCTGATCACTTGAGAAGAGAGGTGACCTCCATACTCTCGAGGGGTGACCTCCATCCTTTGCTTTGGTAGCAGACGTTTGGACATCTCCCAGAGTGCAGAGTTATCACTGGAGCTTTGCATTACACCCAGTTCCTTAAAAGCCAGATGCGTGCATTACTTCTTATATTGAACATCATTGCTTCAAAAATCTTCTGATTTCGAAGTTATTTTGCATATGATTGGGAAGATGAAGGCCAATTCGTTCCACTTTGTCAAGCAATTTAACAAAGCTCTTTAAGCAGAAGAAATATCCTAGTTTTGAGGAAGAGTGCAGTAATGTTTTCCTCGGTCCCTAGGTGTTCAGAGGCCAGCCTGATAACTATTAGCATCTCCTACCTTGGGACATTCAGGCTGTAGGCCTCCACCTTCCTGTGGCCATCTCCCTCCCCACACTGTAACTTCTGCACCACATGCACAAAGTCACCTATTTCGCCCTCTTCTTCTTCTTCTTCTTCTTCTTCTTCTTCTTCTTCTTCTTTTATTTCCACAGTTTTTTACAAATTTGTTTTCAGAGAAGAAAACAATGACTTACCTTTCCCAGCATCCCCAAGACAGTCTGTAAGGCTGGTGCCTGGAGCAGTTAAACCATCACAGACAGAGTTCAAAAAAAAAACCCAAGAAACAACCAACCAAGAAAACAAAACGAATAAAAAACAATATTTTGTGGCTGAAGCAAATTCTTTAGAGATGAGCTGCTTGTCCCTGTGGATAGCCAGACCCCTGGCCCCTGCTGTCGGTGCAGAGAGAGGACGGGATGCAGAGGGGACTGTCCTCACAGACGTGTCCCTCTGAGCCCTGGCAGCCACCAGACCCCAAGTCCCACCCTTGCTCAGGGGTGGACACACATGAACGTGTTCCACAATGGGCAGCCATCACATGCCTTAGTTGAGGGGACACTCCAGGGGACACGTAGGGGCAGGCTGAAAGCCTAATCTTTCACCCTCTGTACTTCCAGGGCTGATACATATGCACCAAAAGGTAGAGTCAAGCTTCACCCCTATTAACCCCTTAGGGATGGGAAATTGGAGATTACTTTTGAATTGGAAATGATGCAGACAAGCTTTTGAGGAGTAAATCCATCCAGAGCAAACACATAGAAAGGGAAAACTTTTTTTCCGTCTTGCCAACTGCCTAGTTTCAAGGGTGTTTCATTCTAGCTGTGGTCCATTTGCAAAATTACGGTCTTCAGTGGAATATATTTTTCTGAAAGATTTATATGGCAAAAAAAAGTCAAATCACACTTGTTTTGTATATTTCGTTTTCATACAGGGGAAGAAACTGCTCCATGCAGTTTCCCCAGCTAGCAGCACTCATTCTATAGCATTTACTACTTCAGCGCATCCCAAGACCCACCAAAAATGACCCATTTATTCTAACTTTCAACAAACCTGTTCCTTGTTTTCTAAGTATATGTGGTCCCAAGCTTGCAAACTACCCTGTGTGGATGTAGTAATCTGTGCAAAAGAACTTGCAGGTTCACAGCTCATATTGGAAATCCGCTGCCACAAGGCGAACTGAATGATAAGATGAATGGACCCTAAAATAATTTTTTCATTGTTATTGGTATTGTTATTGTTATTGGTATTATTACTGAAGAGTGCTCACAGAAGTGCCATATTACGAATAAGCAGTAATGCCTGCACTGAAGAATTTACACTTAAGCCTTTGCCTGTATAACAGCTTTCATTCTAGGAACTTGATACTTTAAGTAATCACAAATTCCCTCTTGCAATCATAAGTACATAGATGAGGAAATTGAACCACAGAGAACTGAAGCCTTTTCCACAAATCTTACAAAAAGGTTCTGCAGGACTACCTTCAGGAAACTTGGGTGCTAGGCAAATAGATGCTGCCACTGCTCAGAAAGAAGAGTCCAGCATGTCTAACACCTCTGAGGTGTTAATGTCGTGCACCTCTAAGGTACATGGAGCAACTCTGCATTGCATCTTGCTGAGACCCCAGGCACTGGGGCAGCAAACACTCCTTTTTGAACCCCGTTGAGGCTGGGGACTCATGCAATATTAAAATACAGCAATGCCTCCCTGCCAGAATCAAAGGACAAATCCTGCAGATCCTGCACACCTCAGCAGCCCTGGACAGCTCTGGTGTCCAGAAACCTTCTGTAAGCAATATAAAAAGGCATGCTTCTTTGTGACCAATCTTTATCACGTTCAGACTTTGCTAACTTAACATACATCCCTGGGCAGTTTTAGGTGTTCCTACAAAGTTTTCCTGTAAGTGGATCTTCTTTTCCCTTTCTATATGATGTTCTTCCTCCTTTCCCAGTTTTTAATCAGAACCATATTCCTCTCCTTCCTTCTTCCCTGACTGTTCACTTGGGGTTCATATGAAACGGTTCTTTAGGCCCTACAGATGATCAATATTGACAGAGAAATAATAAACTAGCACTGTACCTTACATCTGAGAGAGCAATTACTCAGGATGAGACACCCCTACTGTGAACTTCCATGAGGATCTGTTCTAGTTCATATTCTTGCATGTACATGTGCTTACTACTAATTGGAATCAACAGTAGGTACCTGCAGAATGTATGTGTCCTGCTGATATGGGCAACAGTCTGCACAGCGTTGAGACCCTGATAGCCTGGCTACCGAAAACTATTTTATTTTCTTTATCAGAGACTAATATCAAAAGAATATTAGAGTTACCAAAACATTGCACCAAATCTACCATCTGCCAAATTGATATGTAGCAGAAACTACCATCTCCTTCACCCTCCAAACAGCCGGTACATGTCTAGAGGTTGAGCTCAACTGCAGCCTAACATAACCATCTAGAACTTCCTAAGGGAAAAGGCCTCCTGACTTTATTTAGAAACTGGAAGGAACCCATTGGGCTACACTGTCCAACCTACTAGTCTTCATTGTGGTACTGGATTTAACTTCTGCAATATGTCGTGTGGCAGTCAGGGATGTGCCAGCCTCCTCAACTCAGGAGCAAATGCAGCAACTCATGTGATTCATATTTGTAGCAAGCTGACAGGCGTCTGTCAGAATAGCCCAAACTGAAAGGATTGCAGAGTTTGGAAGTTTTCTAAACTTGACAAACTGCTTTGAGACTGTCTTTTGGGGCATCAGCGATGTAGATTCATCCTTTAGTTTAAGACATGGAAATCTGGCTTTGGGCTTCTGGAGTTGCAAATGCTGGAAAAACAACTTGGAGAAGCCATTTACAAAAACGGATCTCACAGGCATCTAGACAGTGAGTAAGAACCGAGACTTCTGGGTCAGGAGAAGATTCAGCAACCTCCCAAGGAGCTTCTCACACAAAGATATTTACAGAAGTAGAGCAGAACAGAAAGGTGCCTTTATTCCTACATCCAATAGGAAGACTAATCAAATGGAAGACTGAAAATATATCATCCTGCTCTTGCAGCCCAGGTAGTATGTTCTCTTCCAAGTTCTCAGAAGGCTAGAAGAAGGATTAGAAATATGTAAAAACACTGTTCCTGTATGTGTAAAGCTCCAGAGGAAAAGTAGAAATGTCTTGATGACCTATTGCTTCAAGTTTGTACAGAGTCAGAACAATAATAATATAAACATAATATTTATTTCTCTCTGCCTCAATGTAAAAGTCACATACTACATTTCTCAAGAGTTGTTCAGAGTCTTAAAGACTGTTTCATGTTTTCCAAAACACTGAGCATTATACACACAAGTTAAATCTCTAAGAAATCAATCTGACAACTTCCAAAAATGTTCTGAAGCTGCTCCATCAGTTGTCCTATCACATAACGCAAACAGAGTATTGAGCAGCATATACAGAAGTCTACCTGCTCCATAATCTGTGGAAAATATAGGGGGGAGAAGGAATCCTTCTGATTTGTTTGAGCTGTGCTCAGTAAATTCACTCTTATTGAGTCTTAGAAGCTTTGTTCAATGTTTGTACTCTTGCAGTTCTTTTCTGTTTCTGTGCGTCTGTTGCTGAAGGAAAAACCACTCCATACAATGCACTCAATGTCACAGGGCAAGCCAAGCATCCTTAAAGCACCAGAGCTGAAAGATTTTTATTTGATTTGTGAGGGGAGCACAAAGGCCTTTGCTGGCTCTCCCACTGGCATTTCCACAGCTAAACAAAACCAGGAGCACGGGATTCTGTGAAAGGCACTTACTCAGTTTTCAGCTACTGACTGCCTCTTCCAAACCTACCTCTGTGCATCAGAGACTCCTTATGCTATGTCTGGGTCAGAAACTTCGATTCTCTGAAGGTGGGGCTGGAATGTGCAACTCCCTCGACTGATGTAATGTCAAAACTGCCACTCTCAAAAGTGGTCTTACTCTTCCAATGTCATCTCCTCACTTTATCACCTCAACAAACAAGCAAGATACAGCTCTGGTCTGGGAGCCTTGCTCTGCAAAGCCTATTATGAAAGCTCTCTGAGCAAGTTTCACAAGTTTAAGTTAAAAATAACATTGCTTGCTGTGATCTTAGCAAGTAAAAAGAACGAACATGAATAAACTTTCTCTTAAAGAAAGCATACTGTGTCTCTGCAAGCCACTCCTGAACAGAACAGCACACAGCAATGGCCTCCCACAGCCTTGTGAGAACATGAAGGTGAAGGTCATGAATACCAGAACACCTGGTTAAAAAACTCACAGGGATCATGAAATGACTGTATAGACTCCTTCTATATCTGCAGGACACAGGCTTAAAAGGTAGCTCTTGAGACACTGAGTCCAGTTCTCAGTTGTCACAGGAAATGAGGACACCATGAGACTTTTTTGTAAGTATATGAAGTTCAGTCTAAGAACTTGTCCATTGTTTTGCCCTTATTACTCTTAGAAGAATGCTCCTCTAAAGTCAGACTGTTATAGCAGTTAAAAATCATCTTCTAATTTCCTGTAGTTAATACTTCCGTGCTCTCTTGCCAGCATTATCTCTTAGCTCAAGTAGCTCTTCCCCCCTCCTGCCAGATTTATAGAAAGCTATTATATCTTTCTGCAATTCAGAAGAAAGCTGCTTCTCTCCCCTCCTCCTCCTGCTCGTCCTCCTCCAGCAGCAAGTGCACACTGGAGACACAAGAAAGTTGAGGCCGTATCAAACACCTCATCTTCTATCCCCTCATAATCATAGATCCATCACAAACTGTTGGCATACGTACTAGGCAGAAGAATACTGTACTCACAGATCTACCAAATTCCTTGAAGGAATGACAGCCATGCTAGACTCAGCTGAAATATCATCCATGGAGCAGATGTTTGCTACCAGACTAACAAAACCCGAAGTGCCAACGACTATCAGTGAAACAATATGACAGCACAGCGTAGTGCTCGAGCCAATTCTCTGGCTCTGTTAAATATGCCTCTATGGACAGCTTCTGGGATCTAGTGGAAGCTCAGGCCTTAATATGAATCATCTTGGGATGCTATTCTCTATCAATAGGACTGTGTTTTTACAAGAATTGCAAGGGATACATTAATGGCATCACTTCTAATTCTGCTCTCACTGCATTTCTGTAAATGCAGAGCAATGCCACTTTGGGGCATTTACTGCTTACTTGGGATTGCAGCCAAAGATCTCTTTGAATGGAAAAGAGAAGGTTCTGCTGAGGAGCTGAGTGCAGCCCAGCTGATATACAGATGTGTGGGGCTGCAGCAGTGTGTGCCAGCCATCATCTACGCAGAAGTAACAAAAATGTGCAGCTCTTAAGAAAAAGCTATTAGCGTCTGCCTCTCAGCTGTTTTGCTTGAACAAATGTGATTCTGTGATCAATAATATTAATGAATAGGTTTGTTATTTCAACTAATATAGAATATCGCTACAGCCCCTATGAGCAGGTCAATATTTTGCACCTGATGAGTGAAGAAAATTATTAAAAATAATTATTAAAAATGTTTTGGAAGTTGCTGAATAAAAATGAAGCTTATGCTATTTGCCTCTTTGTGGTACTTTTTCTTTTAGTACTTCTGCTTCTAAGAGAATTTAGTGCTTCTAAAAGAGAGAGATTGACAGCCATGGAAACATACCTCTTCTCTTCATTCACAGACCAGGTACATCTAGAGCATCGTGTGTGTTCAGAGCATTCCAAAGTGACTATCCACTTTGAAGTTTGTCTTTTCTGTCAATGATGCCAGCAGTTGTTCAGTTCTGCCAAGAGAAACCTTGAGGCACTTTGAAGTTTTCTTTTCCTGACATTATTAGAAATACTTTTAATCTACATGTTCTAAAAATACGCTTTTTTGAAACCTTCTCATGGTTATCTATCAGAATATTCAGTGTGGGTGTTTATTTCATCTCTGTGTTTTAAAGTAATGGCCCATTTTTCTTGTAAAGTGTGGTCTGAAAGATGGATATATCCTGACAATTCATTTTGAGTCTTACCTGTTAGAATGGATACACCAATTTAAATTTACTTAAGAGAATAACAGTTAATAAAGGAATAAAAGGAACAATAACGAATATTAAAATTATACATAAATAGAACATCTTGTCATATGTTATTATTCATATATACCCATATATGTTATGAAAGTGGAGAAAATTGAGTTGTATCAATGCATTGATCTAAATTAGACAAAGCTGACAGTCATGTCTGTGTCTAGTCCTAAGGCACTATGGCATCTGAGAATAAACTAGAAAAAAAAAAAAAAAGAAAAAAAAAAGAGTGCAAAGTTGTAAATAATTTTAGTAGTTTGAATGTTGCATATTGCTGAACTTCAAGATAATGGCCCTCTCTTTAACCTAAGCCTCCTCAATTAACTGCAGTACCTCAGATTACTGCCATGTATTCAGTGTCAACACGGGTTGCTTGAGGACAGGAACACAGAAGTTCAACTCAGCCTCTAATGATATTTAGAAGATCATTGAAATGCATTTTTTCTAAGTCAAAGGGAAAGTCATTCATCTAAGAACAAGTAGTTCATGTAAGAAATGAGAGAATAAGAATACGTGAAATTACATTTAAACATATGAAAACACTTTTCTTTTTACTGTAGGGTGGTCAAACACTGGAACTTGTTGCCCAGAGAAGCTGAGGAGTCTCCATCCTGAATTATGATTCAGAAGATAATCTTGAAGAACCATTTCTGGTCTTAAAATATGCTGTATCTGACAGCATATACTGACACTGGAAAGGTATGGACTATTTCTTGCTTGGCCTATCTACCCAAATAGTTAAGAATCATGGCCCAACTTCATTGGGAAATCTGTATTGCAGAAGTAAATTTGAAGTATGGTATGGAATGCTATAGATAGGTGGGCTTCAGGCTATATATGTTCCGTAGACTATAGACAGATGGCTTTTGTATCTTTAAAAAAAATACTGAACCTCTGAAGGCTCCACAGGCAGGCTCAGGGAGGTGTATGTCCAATAAACGTGTGATCACATTACCGTATGCTCCATTTCAAAAGCTGTGATTGTTATTGTTAGATCACATTTGTTTTGTATTATGACTTACCCACAAAATTAGCCCAGGGATATTACAGGGTGTTGATCTATCTGTGGAGGGGAAAAATGGGATGCCCAGCAATGCCATGAATAAAAATGGAAGGAGTAGTTCAGCGTATAGGGACCCAAATTTAATGGCATATCATGGTCACTCAAATTCTCTAGATAAGATCAGAGCAGGAAATGAATGCAAGGCTTATGCCTGCACAAAGAGGCCATTCTTTGCAGAGAGACAAGTATTACACAAAGTGAGTGGGCACAGTTTGCCTCCCACATTTCTTTCATTACTCATACCTAACACCTGCTAGTTAACTAACATCCATTTTTCATACTGGCCCGCTCACGTTCCACTGAACATTAATGTCAGTAAGACAATCTTTCACTTCATGTTGCCTTGTACAGATAAAAATGGTGGTGCTGCCAAAGCAGTGCAACCTGAATTCAGAAGTACTCATTGAGTTTTAAAGCAGGATGTACCCAATTCTCAACCCTTGATGGGAGACAGTATTGCAGTAAAATTAAGGGAAAAGGAAACCAGGGGTTTAACTACAGCCAGCAGCAATGTGTGACTGTGTAGGGCTCAAAAGAACTGTGCACTGTAAGAAAACAAATCTTCAAACAGGCAGAGTGGCAATTTTCCAGTTTGGGACATAAGTAGGACACCAGACTTCATTAGCATTACCCTTCCTCATGGAATAGTTATTGTAAATGCAAAATCTCAGTTCTATGTCTTGCCTGGAAAACATCATAGACAGCAGCTGAGCACACCTTTGAGCTGAAATGACCCTTGACAGCCCAGCATCTCAGAGGGACTGTAGTTAATTACCACCACCGATATCTATGGTAGAAGAATATCCTTGGAAATCACCTGCATGGATATTGAGGCAGCTTGCAAAAGCTTGACAGATTGCAGCATGATCACATGTGGCTTTTGTCTTGGACCTTAACACTCTAAATTAACACTACTCTGATGCCTTCAGGGGGGCTGCAGTGTTTTTCACTGCCTCAAAATATAAATCCATCACTTTAGAGGGTTAGAAAATGGATCCATTGCTATACCTTTTAATATATGGTGTGTCATCATGTTCTATACAGCAGAAAAGAAGTTGATGATGAGACAGAGAAAAGGGCATGATACACATCTGCATCTCTGGCTGCTGTATAGGAAAAATAGAAGATACTCTCATAACTTCTGTTTTTTTTGTTTGTTTGTTTGTTTGTTTTTTTTTTTTTTAGTGTAGCCAAACAAGATGTGGTTAGACACATTTATTCTGTAGTTTCTAACCATACTGACAAGACTCTGATGAAAGAGAATTGCCCTGAGCACAATATTCTCTTTTTTTTTCATTGTCAGTGACTCTCCACATAAGCTGTCTTTCATGCCCTAATTCTTTGTGCTGGTCTGTATGCATTCTGGGCTGTGGTGCTTTGACATGCTAATGAATTTTGCTGTGATGTTAATAACTCAAAGCTACAGGACACCTGGTGATATCATCATTACCAGCCTGTGCATGATTGTTTTGTCCTCCTGCCAAATTTTAGTCCAGCATTTTCAGCTGGGAAAAAATAACATGCTGAACAAGGAGGACAGGTAAGGGGTATTTGGCAGTATCCCTGCATTAGGCTGACCTACATTGCTTGTGAGAACTAAGGCACATGAGCTGTGTGTTGGAAGTACAAGTTTAGCAAGGGCAATCATTTGCAGGAAAGGGACTTTCACTGTTTTTTATTGTTTTTCAAGTGAGCTTTGTGCTGGGAGGAAGGGAGTGGAAAAAACTGTGTTTGCTGAATGTGGGTTGTGCAGACACATTTACACAAGTATTCCCAGGTAGCACCAGCCTGCCCCTGACCTGATGGCAAGCAGACGGAATAGGGCAGCTTTTGTGGCAGCCTATGCCTCTCCTTCAGAAACTGCCAGTTGCTCCCACATAAGTATTGTTCTCCTCTGGCAGTGAGACTGAGTGCCTAATTTCATTTCACATGGGTCCAGGTCATTAATATCAATACTCTTCTAGCGAGTCTGAACTTTCAAAAGAGTGTGTAATCATTAACATCAAACCCTGCAGCAGCCCACTGAGATGTTATCACCACAGTTCTCTCAGAGGAAGGAGATGCATGAGTCTGTGCCCAGTGCCCCATAGTGACTTTGGCAGTCACAGCTCCCGGACTGTATTCTTAATATAGTAACTTTGTGGTTGACTGTGACTGGACCAATATAAAACACAGGGCAAAAAAAGAATTTGAAAAAAAAAAAAGAAATTCCTTGCTTTTACATGGTGGTCACAAGCCTCAAAGAGCTTTCTAATGGAGGTAAGCACCTCTATGCCCATTAAAAGGGTGAGGAAAAAGAAGCACTTGAACGGAAACTGATTTTCCCACCCACATTCAATGACCACCTGAGATGCATCCAGATCCCCTGGGTCCAGCCCAGCACACTTTCCCAGGTCCCATGTTGCTTCCCACTAGCAGTTCAGAAACCCTTGGGTCTGCTTTACAGAACTGTTTATGTTGGGAGGGACCTTCTGAGACCATCCAGTGCAAATCCCTCCTCAAGCAGAGCCACCTAGAGCAGGTTGCCCAGGACCATGTCCAGTTGGGTTTTGATTATCTCTATCCATAACCTCTTTAAGGAACCTGTGCCAGTGTTCAGCCACCTTCACAGCAGGAGGGTGTTTTCTTTTAATTTGTATCCATTGCCTTTTGTCCTGATAGTGGGCACTACTGAGAAGAATCTGTCTCTCTCACATTCATTCCTTCCCACCAGGTATTTAAACACATTGATAAAATCCTCTTGAGCCTTCTCGTCTCCAGACTGAAGAATCCCAACTCTCTCAGCCTCCTTTCATATGAAAGATGCTTCATGTGGAAGACACTTGCCTCAGTATTTGCAAGATTGTGACACACTGAGGTGTCTCCTAAGATCCACAGCTGTGCAGAAGTTTGTGGTATTCAGCATCATACACAATGAGGTCATTAATTTTAGATTTTGAGTTCACTCTAGGTTTGCCATGCAGTTTTTGGTGTAAGGAGCATGAAAGATTCTCACTGTATTTCCTGCAGAGCTAAGAGCCAGTCCAGGGTTTCCCAGCTGCACAGCCAAAGTGATTTTTTTCTGCCCCAAGTACTGGAGCAAAATAACTCCGTGATACTCCCTTTCTCTTATCTTTCAATTTTCCAAAAGAACAAGATCTCATTGCTTCTCACTTCCTGAGATACAGTCACCTGTCACCACCATGCAGCCCAGGCCCACACCATCTCACTCCAGCTCCTGTGAGAAGCCTCATCCCTTCCCTCACCAGTGAGTGTTTCCTACTCCATGTCCATCACTGCCATACAAGTGAAGAAGACCAAATGGAGAAACCCAAGCTCAGGCCAGATCTGCTACAGCAGTCTTGTCTCACTAATAAATTGGCAGTCAGATCACCTCCATATCTGGGTTACAATTGGGTCAAATAAAAAACTGACTTCTTGTCAGCCTTTGCTGTTCATCCAAGGCTTTTACTGTAATACCAGTTCTTCCAGTCTCTAAAGTATTTTTCAGTCCCAGGCAAAGAAGCTTTTGAGATTTCTGACATTCGTGAAAACACCATGTTTTTAAAAACACATAATTTTATTAATGTAAGGTACTGCTTTAATAATAATAATAGCAACTAATAATACCAACAATCTATTAGCAACAGATCTATTTACATAACTGGAACATAAGAAGAAGTCTATTGGCTAAGCTTAAGATCCATCTGGCTCATAGAAAATAGTGTTTAAAGATGAAAATAGTGTTTAAAGATGAGTGTAAGAATAGGGCATGCAGTGTATCTTTCAAATTTCATCAGTCCAGAGACGCTCCTCATCAAGAAGTTGCAATAGTAGTTATTTCTGTGTTCTCAGCGGTTTTATTTTCTACACACTCATGGAGTGAGATTATCATTCCATGTCTAAAATACTCTATGGTGAAAGTTCCATCATTTGGCTGTGTACCAAATGAAAATTTCATCCTTTTGACTATTTGGAATTGAGCTGTTTTGAATATTACAAGTTTATTTTGTAGCTATAATATTGTAGTTATAAGAAATGGAGAATATCGCTCCCTACTTACTCTCTTCATGTCATGCAAACTTTGTAAACCAAGATGATATCACCCTCCCTCCCCAGGCTGTCTTTTTTTCTGGTTTGAAGACATTTGGATTATTTACTCATTCCTAATACTCGTGCCATTCCTCTGATCTTTTCTGCTTCCCTTCTTTGACTTTTCCATACCCTTCTTGTGACAGAGGGGCTTGAAGAACCTGCAATGTTCAAGGTGTAGCCACACAATGACAATATAATGATTCTTTTTGTGTTGTTTTCTATTTCTTTCCTAAGAATCCCTGATTTTAAATAGTTTCTCTGCTTTTCTATAGAAGAAAAGGCTGTATTTTGGGAGTCCCCAAGAACTCTGCTATGGTGAACACTGACACAAATAATACATTACAATAATACCATCTTGATGGATGGTGGGATGATGCACTGTCTGAACTAATGATTAGAAGAGCTGCATTTCCCATTTTAATGAGACACAATGATGTACACAGATTTGACAGCTCATTCCTGATAAGGTGCCTGCCCCTTGCTGAAAGGCTTCCTTGCCTAAATTTTAGAAGAGAGAGACGTCATTTATGTGGGTGTTTTCTTGCTCTGCAGGCAGCCAATTATTGCCTATCACATCTCTTGCAGCTGCTGTTTTGCACACAGAAGCTCAGGCAGATGTCACATCCTATTTTCACTATTCCAACCTACCGATCAAGACAAACATGGAAAGTCCAATACTCCAAGCCTTGCAGGTTGAGTCTGCATTACCACCAATTATAATATTCTCCCCTGTGTTATGGAGAAGCCTAGCCATTACCAGTAACATAAGCATGTAGCCAACATCCTACTGAGCAACAAGGCAGAGATTGCATTTGCAAATTCCTATCATTTTAAAGTTTTAGCTGTATGTGGAGAAATTGGTTGTATTTCCAAGTGCTGAATGTAGAAGTGAACTGAGATTAATATTTTAAACTATTCTTAAAGCTGAAAAAGCACTTATTCCAATTTCTGAGCTGGGGGTATCTTGGCTTGTAATGACTGCATTGTAATCTATAATCAAGTACCAGCCACAGATACTTCTTTAAGGCCTTGATTACATGTCATCAGCTGCTCTCCAGCTTCAACTGTGGGCAAAGTTCTTCTCATTTGTGGAATGCTAATAAATAAAGTTACTTCAATAGAATCTCTCACTGATAAAGACATTTTTCTCAAAAACTGTAGAAATAAAGAACTGGCAGGCCACAAAGATGATCAGAGGGCTGGAGCACCTCTCCTATGAAGGCAGGCTGAGGGAGTTGGGGTTGTTCAGCCTGGAGAAGAGAAGGTTCTGGGGAGACATTATAGCGGCCTTTCAGTACCTAATGGGGCCTACAAGAAAGCTGGGGAGGGACTCTTTGTCAGGGAATGGAGTGATAGGACAAGAAGTAATGGCTTTAAACTAAAAGAGGATAGCTTTAGATTAGACATTAAGAAGAAATTCTTTACTATGAAGGTGGTGAGGCACTGGATCAGGCTGCCCAGAGAAGCTGTGGATGCCCCATCCCTGGAATTGTTCAAGGCCAGGCTGAATGGGGCTTTGGGCAACCTGGTCTAGTGGGAGGTGTCCCTGCCCGTGGCAGGGGGGTTGGAACCAGATGGTCTTTAAGGTCCCTTAAAACTCAAAACATGACTCTATGATTCTGTGATTCCTGACATTCTGCAATGGTCTGATAATTGACAAGAACCTTGATCCCTCCTTTTCTGTAGTCAGTTGTTCAAATACCTAAAGCTCAACTTTTTTTGCCAGACTTCCTACCCGGCTCACTGAGTGTTGTACTAGTTCAGCACTTGCATGGCCCCAGGAGATTCAATCCATTGTGGCTCACGGACAATCCCTGCCTCACTGTACCTGTGGCTGCACGAAGGTTTGAATGGGTTTCCTTGTGCAGCTTCAATGCGGTGGCATAACTGATGGCTGGAGCAGGCAAGAAGTGGCAGTGGTGTGTTCTGTAGAAACAGAATTAATTGGGGAAATGAAAATGGCAGCCTTCGGCTTGTATTGTGTCCCACATGGTCAGACCAGAGAACTCGCTGACTCGGTGCAGCAATTGCTGATACAAGCTCCCTGAACACAAACAGAGCTGAATGGATCAAGACGGTATAGACTGAATGCACATACATTGAAAAGCCGATTTGTCTATGAACTTGATCTTTTGATTGTTCCACAGGGACATCAACATGAATAAGAGTGGTTTAAGCTGTTGTAATACACCCCAGTCTGTACTGAATAAAGGTCTCTCTCTGGAGGGCACGGGGATTCATTTAATATATGGGAACATCTGCCATGCCTCAGACAGAGCAGCTACATCATTTTCTACTTTGAACAACAATGGAAGTATAACCACTGATAACGAAGAAAATCACATTATGATTGGATGCATAAGAAAAGTCCATCAACATATTTCATTACTGTCACGAGTGACTGAGTAGTTTTCCCAGACAAAATTCAAAATGTTTCTATCACAGATTTTATAGACATTCTTAGAGGTAATGTTCACATATTCTGACTTGATCAGGAAATGAAAGTTGGTACATGGATGGATTCTTAGGCATTATCAAGATAGCACCAGCGTAGAAGGATTTTGTTTTATTTTTTCTCACAAATATGTATTTCTTATATGTAGGGATTTTGCCAAGTAGCACCAATGATTCCCATGGCAAAATTAGATTGAAAAGGAGGGAGATTACTTTATTGTCTGGCGCCATTGGCAGAGTGAAATAAAGTAGTCATTAGTTCATTTGCTATTACTGATAACAATCGAGTATTATATAAAAGCTCTCACTACTGAGAAAATCTGATTTGAAGTTTGTTTTTAAATACAGCAAAACAGGGAAGATCATTCAACCCTACTTGTAGTCATGTGCAGAGCTAATGTAGCATCATCCTTTATCTGAGGAAGATGTGTGACTGAATGATATTTGTGGTGCTGTCTACTCTGCTTTCATAAACTCACATCTCCCTGACTCTAAGGGGGTATATGCACTCATTTCATTTAGATGTTCTTATTTTATGGAAGTTTGTATTAGAGGATTACAACATATAGGCTTTATATATCAGAATCCAGGGTGAAAGTCTCCACATCTCTGACCTAACTTGTCTTTTTGATCACAAACCTTTTTTTGTTAAACAATACTCGTTCTGAACACCTCTAAAAAGCAGCTGGAAATCCAGTTGGTTCTCAGGAACTTAGGATAGTACCAGCTTTAGAACTGCCTTTTCTCTCTCTTGCATGGTCAATAGGCTACTCAAGCCTGCTGGCAATTTTTAGAGCTTGTGTCATCGTTATCAGTTGCTTCATTAAAGCAAGTAGTAGGCGGATCTCTGTAAAATTAGTAGAATCATATTGTCCTAACTCTGGTGTAACTCTGTGATGAATCAGGTTACACGTATGTATTATATAGGGTGAGTAACTGCACAGCAATGACTTGTAAACATCCCCTGAAACAGCTGTATGCAGTGGGAGGGTGCAGCTCTGATCATCAAGAGCAATGAGACTGGGAAGGGCAGAAGAATCACAGATGTTCTTCTCCCTTTCTGACAACTGACAGACACCTCATGAGTTATTATTTTGAATAGATTACTTAGATCTTACATGGATTACTAGAGGTATACATGTTAAGACAATATTAGCTGTGGTTATTGTCACAGTTAATCACATGGGATTTGGTCTTCAACTGATGTCAGTCTGACCACATCCATTGAAGAAATTAAGGAACACTCACTGATAGCAGCTGAGGAGCAGAAATGTGTTGTACTACATAAATAACTTCTTATGGAAACTATTACATGTATTTCCCAAGCTATTTCCATGCCACAGACATGAACAAAGCTGGAAGAAAAGAGTATTTTTACAAAATAAAGACATCAACGTGCTTTACATTACATACAGTGCCTTTACATCCAGTAAAAAAAATAAATGACCTGGACTCCTGAACCTGTTAACTAAAGACATATGAGTTCTGTCAGACAAAATCGTAAGTCTTGGCCCAGGGAGATGAGGCTGTCCAGAGGTCATCATTCTCAAAGGAGGGGCACACTGCAAGAGCATTCTGCAATGGCACATTGCAAAAGCAGAACACTTGAGAAGCTCTGGCTAGAAAACAGCACCTGGTTCTTCAGCAGTAGTTACAGAAAGAGACATCCTGGAGCAAGTCTTCCCCAGTGAAGTGAAGCAGGTGAGGTATATGGCTGAGAGGATAAACGATGTCATCTATAGACATATCGCACTGATTTTATACTTCAGACACAGACTGTCAAAACCAGCATCTGGTTTGCATCACACAGGAGTGTTTCCAGGACTGTCCCCTTAAAGTGATGGAAAAGAGTAGATAGAATTGCTTCAAATCTCCCTGAAGTGAGATTGAAATGCAATGACATTTGCGAGGATACAGCAAAGTAAGGCAACTGGTTAGGTCAGAACTTGAAGAAGGGCAGGACTTGTCATGCCAAAGCTCAGAAAGTGTATTGGTAGTCATGTCAGATAGTAAACCTTGAGAATATGGTCTAGTAAACATATTAAGTTATCATTGCAGAAGGGGGGCACAAACTCAGTGGCAGTGCCTTGCCTCTTGGCTTTTCCTTCTGAGATAACAACCTCAATCAAACACACTTTGCCTCCTGGCGTTAATGTGTCCTTTGATAGATGACAGCCTGCTAAGCCATGAGTGAATCTGACAGACTCACAGCCAAAGACCTTCAAGGTGGTGTTGAAACTATTGAACATTCATTCAGCTGATGAATATTCCAACTGCAGAGGCTCTTTGTTTTTCCTGAGCTTTAAAATGTGGTCTTTACTGGGAGAAATGCTTGCAGTAAGAATAGATTTTTTTATTTAAAATAAATGGTCTTTGAAATTCAGTAAATGTTCACTACATTGGATAGTTATATGTATGGACACTTACAGAAATATAATGTTATCTTTTCTTATGGGTGAGATGGAACACTTGCTTCCTGAGGATAAAAGAGCAACATAATTTTTCTAAGTGTGCTTGCATATAATGAGGTATATTCTGCTCTTGATACATGTCTTCCATTAAGATGAAAGCCAGTCATGCATTCATGTTTACTGGAAGGATGCCTGTCATACTTGATGTCACTGTTGAAAGTGACACCTTTTAAAAAATCTGCCTCATTGTGGAACAAAAACATGTTTTGAAAGAAAAAGCTTGTGGACAAAAAAGACCCTAATTGCGCTTTACTGCTGCCATCTTCTGACATCAAGGTCAAATTGCAGTTTTCGAAAGAATTAAATTAGCACAGACTATTTTTTTCCTAATGTGCTTTTCAGTAAACGCCATTACATCAGTGATAAATCAGAGTAGGATTATGCATATGTGCCTTTGACTTGCGCAGAATTTTTTGTGAAGGGAACCGTGGCTGTACAAAGTATACTTAAACACTCCAGAGACTACAAGATGGAATAAACTGTACCTGAATTTCATTCTGAACCCTAGATGCACTCCATAGGAGCATGAAGGTACAAAGAAAGAGAGGGTCGAATGTTCTCATTTTTTATTCTGTTTATTAATCATTACGATCTAAGATGACCTTGGCCAGAGGATTGGGCTATGGAACACAAAGAAGTGGTGCAATTCCAGTCACTGATCATTAACCACCCTCAAAAGCTTTTTCTCCATCAGGAGCACAACTATACAGTAAAACCAGCTCACCAAACAGAAAATAATTTAAATGAGGAAAAGAAAAAAAAGCAGAAAAACAGAAGCATCCCTACCACAGGGAGGGGGAAAGTCTATGAATTGATTACAAGTAGTTACTAGAGAGATTCCCATTACTATTGACTATGTATGGCTCAGATACCAAGGTAAGGGATGATACAAAAACTTAAGATAAGTACAGTTAGTGTGAACTTCAGATGAATGGGCATTACATGGACATACCCTTCACTATTAGACACTGCAGTGATAATAGGTGGAAACCTTCCCCATATCAGTTTCCTGTGTCCTACTCAGACATTTGGATTCCTGGTACTTTCACTATAAGAAAACTGTCAGGTGATTAATTCAGCAAAAAATCTGGGCCAGAGGCTACGGCATATGCTATAAACTGCCAGATTGGGGTCATGACCGACGCTCACCCCAGAATACTCACATTCCCCTCCTCCAGTGATGCTCGACTTGCAGCCACTTTGTATACATCTGCCTTGCAGCAAGCTCAATTAATGCAAGGTTTGATGCAGGCTGTACTAACACTTTTCCTTTGAATTAATTTGTGCTGGAGCCTTTGAAGAAAGAGTAGCATGGGAGAAATCTATGCTTCTCAGCAAAGCTAAGCCCAAGGCACATTCAACCATAGCTGTGACCAAAATCCTGTAGAACAGCTGATCTCCAAATGATGTTGACCTTTGTAAAGGTGGATGGAAATAAGTGGGGATGGTTTATTTTTCACTTTTAAAAGAATTACTTCTAGTTGTGAAAAAAAGTTATTGCAGTCTCAGCAACGAGACAAGGAAGCACGTCAGACATCCTGCAGGGCAGGCTTCAGTCAGCCCTCATACTGATGTGGAGGGAGACAGTACTGGTCCACTTCTAATTTCTCTTCAGTCCTGCTCTCCATGACCAAAAAAAAACAGTCTTCAGTCTTCTCATTGATGTGATGCTGTTGGGGATCTTGACGTGTTCACTGGGAATTCAGCTGGCACAAAATAGTATCAGAGGATACTGGAAAACCTCTGTTGTCACATGGCATCAGCTATGAGCTGTGTCTGGTTTCTAGCAAGTGGTCCAGGCTGCAGCCTCCCAGGGAAGGTGGTTAAAGTGGGATGCTTCATCCAGACACCTGATGCTAGTGCTTGCCAGAACTAGCAAGCACAAGTTCAGTATCACTTGTCACAACCATCAGCCAGGTTACTCTAGGTCTGTTCTGACACTTCTGCTCCAGTGTATTTTTATGGCTCTCTTTTATTTCCTATTTTTTTTTACCATGTGTTCATTCCTCCTCACCTCTTCTGCCTTTCTTCTCTGACATACCAAATGCTTGTTCTTCTTTGTGTTCAGATTCAATGTCTGTATAAAAAGAAAAGCAAATTTTATAGATAAGAAATCTATGCAGATTTGATTATTCCCCGCCCTTCGTATGTCATATTGTAAGCTGCATGGAGGAAATAACCCCTTATGGACTGCTACAGCCCTTGTCAGACCCCAATCCTGCTTGGAAATAGTGGGTTTAGAGTTTCAAATATTGTTAATTTTAGTTCTTAAACTGGGCTGAGATTTTGCAGGATAAGTGCTTAGTTTTACTGGAAATTCCTCTTAACTCCTTTGTTTAGCAGAAATCAGTTTCTACTTTCTTTTCTTCCACACCAGTAAAATCTCTTGCAAAGTAATAATCCCACATGATTTACTGGTACTTTGGAGTGATGCCAGCTTTGTTTTAATCCCAGCTGCTGTTTTATCCTCAGGGTATTTCAGTTTCTAGTAAAGTGCACAGCACAGTCTCCAGAATTACATGTGAGCACAGATTTTAATATTTGCATTCAGTCTCTTTGTTTTGTTCCTTGTAGCAGAGCTCTGCTGGTCCTCAAACATGACCAATTTGATAACATTTAAACTACATTTGGACAGATGCATCCCCTGGGTAAAACTTCTTCCCTGATTAGTCTGGATGGAAAGCATCTGTTTTCCCTCTGGTAAGAAGAGTTCCTAAAATCAAAGCACAAAGACAGGCACTGGTCATATCACGTGCCCCACGCTGCAGACAAGCAAGCAAGTGGTTTAGCAGTGGAACTTGAATTTGGGCAGGTTGTCCCAAAGACATTAGCACAAGAAAATGAGAAAAAAAAGACCAAACAGGGTATCATACCTCCAAATGGAGTGACCTCAAGCTGTAGTAATACTTTTATCCTTAGTGATGGGGAATGTATCAACACTGTGGTAAAGGTCGCAATCCTAAATGCATAAAATGCCTAAAAACAGCAATATTATGAGCTGACATCTAATGCCACTGTATCCGCAGCAGCCTGGTTCTCCCCTTCTGCTTCCTCCTCTTCCCATGGTCTGGCCCTGCTCTGTCTCAGGATCCGCTCCCTCCCATTCAAAGTGCCAAAATGTGCCCAGCTTCTCTGCACCACAGTGGGGACGGGGAGGGGATGCAGTCAGATCCTGTTCACCTCTTCCTGCCAACACTATGCCTTGTGGGACTGTCTGGTGCTCCTTTGAGGAAAGGCTAGAGAAGCGGAGAGGTGACTTGTGTCCCAGAGCCACGGGAGAAGTGGGAAGGGGTGTCCTGTACTCCAAGAGGGGACGTAGAGGAAGAGAAGAGGATCCTGATGCAAGGTATTATATCCTGTGCTGGCATTAACACCATGGAGTGATACTGCCCAGAAACAGGCCTTTTGCTGAGGGAAGGGGAAGCAAGAGGAACTTCAACCCTTGTCAGTGGGTTTCATCTTGGAGGGAACCGGTTGGCTTAATCAGGAGATGAACCTGGGAGTAAAATTATATACATGCTATGTGAACTGGGGACTGTCATGGGGCTGTGCAGATGTGCCCTGAACTGACACAAGTCAGTGAAGACAGCGCTGGACTACTAATGCTTCTCCTTTTGATTCCAGCCCATCCTTTCAAAATCACCTTTCCTCTTTCCTCCTTCTTTCCTTTCTGGAAACAGGACAGTCTTCTTTCTTGCGGTGATTCTGTGACCCACAAAATGGGCTCTTTCCTCCTCCAGCTCTCCTGCTCTCATGTGTGCACCGTCTCCCAGACCAGCTACCCCCGATCAGCCCAGCTGGCTGATAATGCCCGTGTGCTGCAGGCTGGTCCCTGGGGTCATGGGAAGGGAGAGAGGTGGCCATGCACCAGCAGATGTGTTGCTTAAGAGGTAGGTAGTCCATTAGAGGACTGATGTCTTGATGCCCTAGTGACATCCTGAGGACATGGACCCCACGTGGCCTCATGTGCATGGCTCAAGCATCAGGACGGAGGTTCTGGGGGGGTCAAAGCGGTATTTCCCTGCCACCAGGAAAAAGTCAAAGATTTATGGATAAAAAAGTCTTGCACACTGCAGGCTAGATTATAGACCAAATCCCTTGCTGGGTCTTGTGTCTAGGAAACTGTGAGCTGTGCTGCAATGGAGATTCTCCATGGTAGATGGTTTCAAGGGCCAGTAGTACCCAGGAGGGCTGAGCATCAGAAGAACCCCCAGTGTGAAATTTCACCTGTTTTTCATTTTCCTTAATTGCCAAGTGTGTTTTGCTGCTGTTACTTAATTCATGCAGATCCACACTCATGTCCCTGGGATTCCTCAGAGGCCATCTTCATTTACGAGCTATTATTTCCCGGTGTTTGTTTCCTGTCCTGGTTCTTTTGACCTCCTCTCGCATCCATTTCCCTGCAGTGCTGAAGCAGTCAGTGAAAAGAGACGTTAGCACAGACCTCAACACTGTGCAAACCTGGGAACCAACCAGTAATGCCTGCTTTGGCAGGAGAGTGGGTTGCAAGGAAATTTTCAGCACAAAACTGTCATTTCAATAAAACAGAACAATTCCAGAGTGACTCCCAAGCAAAGATTTCAAAGATCTTTTAGTGAGGCAGCATCCTGCTCACTTGTGGAGAGAGAAAGCCCGAGGGCAAGGAGGCAAGCTGTTCGCACGCATTTGGTACCCAGCTCAGTCTGTGAGTCCTTCTCTCTTCCTCAAAACACGAGATTGTGCAACTCTGGAATATGCCTGCTGGCTCAAGCACAGGGAGACAAACACTTCTCAGGAAAAAAAAAGAAAAAAGAAAAGCACATGTTTTGTCCTTGCTGGCGGAGTTTTAAAGGAGCAGCAACTGCCTTAAAATGATAATGAGAAGCAAAAATAGTTTTGCTTAACTTATAAGTGAACACATCCTTTCTGTTTGTCCAGATTGCATTTTACAGAATAACTCAGTTGGCTGCATGTTAGCAGGGGCAGCTTTAAGCTCATCCAACAGGTGGGATTGTACTGGGCATGTCTGGGCATCTTTTGCTAAGATCCAACGTGCCGGATGCTCCCATGTTTTCTTACCTGTCCTCAGCCTTGTGTCCTCCTACAGCCACTCCTACCTGAATGAAAAAGGGCAATTAAAAAAAAAAAAAAATCCAGCAGCACCAGGCGCTGAAGAACATGGGGAGAGTTACAACTGTGCATACACATCCACAGACACATACACTGTGAGCATTTGATTAAATGCCTGCCACAAGTAGGCCAGAGCCAGATGTTGCAGTGATGGTGATGGGGGATGTCAGCTTCCCTAGTCCATCTGGACCAGATACCACAGGTCTTTGCAGATTGTGAGTAAATCAAGATTATTTTGGACAAAAATGCAATAAACCATGGCCATGGGAGAATCTGTGTCTGATGTCTGTGAGCCAGAACCCTGCTGGAGACTGCTGGTACTACCATGACCAGGTGGCTGAGGGACAGATCCAGGAGAGCTGCATCAGTGCAGGAGTGCTCAGTTCCCTCTGGACCACCTATACAGACCACTCTCAAGAGGTTCCCAATGTCAACCATGATCATTTCCCATCCCAAACCACCATCACCCAGCTTACAGTCTTACGGTTTGCCTTCTGCACATACCCAGGACTTCCGCAGGCTGAGCTGGTTTAGCTCCTGCTAAAGTCCTCAGGGTGCAGAAACCATGTGGACTGGCACCTGTGGGTCAGACCCACTGCATGCTCAGGGGCACAGGGGCACTGCACATGATTTAGGACACACCTAGGAACCATGGCATTACTTCAGGTGAGATCCCGAGATGAGATGAGATGAGATGAGATGAGATGAGATGAGCACCTGTAACCCCATTTACAGATATCCATCACCTCGCAGAAACAGGCACCACGACTGAGAAGCTGTACATCAAACAGATACGCATTATGTGACTCATGCACAGAATCACATTAATTTAATCAGAAGCTAAGAAAAAGAAAGCCAGAAATGG
This sequence comes from Anseranas semipalmata, assembly GCA_013399115.1. Classification (NCBI taxonomy): domain Eukaryota; kingdom Metazoa; phylum Chordata; class Aves; order Anseriformes; family Anseranatidae; genus Anseranas; species Anseranas semipalmata. Next base: position 51,794 of record VXAA01005263.1, on the reverse strand, counting down.
TGCAAGGTCCAATTCCATGTATTTCACAGTGGCACGCAGAGCCCATGCTCCCTGGCACTTAGGGCTGCACACAGCTCTCAGGTCAGGGGACAGATGGATTATGTAGATGAGGACAAATCAAATGCCATGTAGCTGCAGGAAGATGCAGGCAGAATTTACCCTGGAGCTGCTAGAATTAATGGACCGATGACAACTATCACAGAAAACACACCAAACAAGGTTTCGAACTGAGAAAATACAAAATGTATGGGGAAAATGGCATACAGCCGGACGCTTTTAATCTGGCTGCTGTTCAGAATTATTGTGGCTGCTTAAAATCAGCTACCCTTTTATGACACTAAGATATTACATGGATACTGAGTGTTTGATGACTTGTGGAAACCCCTGTTCAGGTACATGCTTTCGTATGTGTTTACATTTAGGTGAGAATTAATCAGTAAAGCATGAATATCTTCTGAAATGCTCTTTGAGACCGTTGCCCTGTATCAGGAATTAGGACAGAAGTGGTAGCAGTGCTTGTACATAAGGGAATGGGGATCACATCCTGGGAGGAATGAATGTTTACATATAGTCTTTGACAGATGGAGATATTCATGCTTTTACCTTATGGATTAAGAAGACAGATATTAGATGTATTACACAATGGTAAAAGCTCTGTGATGAGGATAAACCTCTGGTTTTTTAGGGTGGAAATCTCTTTTCTCTGGTTCAAGTGGAAAGCCTCTGGTGAAGGGCTGATGTGCAGAGGGGAGGTGGTAGCAAATCTGGCAGCACTCACTTCTGAAGAAGGACCAGGGGGGAAAAACAGGAGGAACAGCAGGTCATAGGATACCCTACTTTAGTGAGATTCATTCAGACATAAAAAATAACTGTGGGTTTAGAGACAAGAGCTGGGAAGAGTAATAAAACTTCATCAGTATCCCAAAACTACTGGAGATATGGAACAAACTCCTGAAACACATCCACACAAACATCTGCTGTTAAATTCATCACTGTCCTGACCTGTGGTCCTCCTTCCTCCTTCCCCATCAGTCCCAATCTCCTATCTGAATGCAGCTTGCCTTGTGTTTAAATGACAAACACTGCAGGAAATGGAATATGTATGGATAGGAAGTTTATAGCCAGGATGTTTATTACTGTACTCAATGGCAATTTATTTGCCCATCCTGACCTCCTCTCTTGGAGTTATCGATCCTGCCAGAATGACTGACAAGAAGTGGGTCTGGAGCCCTATTATAATGTTGGAGAAGTATGGCAAATGTGAAGCATTTGTAGCAAATGGGAAGACCTTTCTGAGGGATTTTGAAGAGCTTTAATTCCAATTGAAATAACAGGCAGAATGTGCAGAAGAGGAAACAAATACTAGGGAAGGTCACTGCTGCAGGCACTGAAGGTGCACGTGGGTATTGGAAAGAGGAAGCTTAAGAGAAAAGCTAAGAGGGAAAGAAAAGGAGAATAAGTCTCTCTGAAGGTCAGTGTTCACATACAGCAGTTGCTGCTACCATGGCCAACACACCACAATCCCAGGAAATTTATAGGATTTGGTTCTGCTGCTCCAAAGTAATACAGTATTCTGGAAAGCAACACCACCAGCGGATCTGTCCAGTAACATTTCTCCTGCCCTTACAGCAGTCCCAGTTGAGATAAATGAAGGAAAAACAGACTCTGAGCTGAGCTTTATCAACCTGGCCTTATTTGTGTGCTTTGACGAGACTCCAAATCAGGTCCGGATTAGTAACAGTTGCTGGGATTTCAAAAACTGTTCTCTGTTAGCTGTGACCTACCAAGGAAAACAAATGAAATTGGCTTGTGCTCTTGTTTGTGATTATATTTCTGTATGAAAACAGGGCATTAGAGGATTGGAACTGCTTTTTCTTCTAGCTCTAAAAGAAATATATATTAAAAAAAAATGTCAACTTTGGGTTTCCTTATTTTTGCTGAACAACTTGCAGGATGTCACAGTCTTTTCCCAACTCTTAGCTAAGGTGACAGAATTATCCAAGCATTTACCAAGAGTATATTTTCTTCCACATATTTGTAGGCATTTCAGTGAAACAGAAAAAAAAATCCCAAAAGAACATTAATAGTCTTAATGAAAAATCATTACTCCTCTCAGCAATGTAGTTTTCATATATGTCTGTGTTACTCCAGTTGTCTGGCAAGTCTATCAGGACAGCCCCTGGAGTTATTATAAAAAGAAAGCAAGATAATATTATTGGATAAAGAGGGAAAAACCTTTCAGGCCTGCACCATGCAACATAAACAAGGAGAGAAAGCAAAGATAATTCTCTTTTCCCCTTGGCAGGACACCCTTAGATGGAGCTCTAGACATTTGCCAGAGAGGAGATATGGGGGGGAAATGGGTCAGTGCCGGAGAAGACTAGAAAAGGAAAAAGAGAATAACTCCCGTTATGGTCTGTATGTAGGTCTTTGTTCTCTCCCCTCTTACACGGGGCTGACACAGACGGTCTTGTGGCCAGTTACAGCTATCGATGAAATGAGATTTGGCCCCATCGCTGGAGCACTGGGGTTGCTCTGAGTGAAATTCAACAGGATGTTGATCTTGCTGACAAACGGCAAGGAAGGCTGAATATTAAATGAAACGTTCATTAAAAAACTCCCAAAGCAAACAATAAGTGCTCTATACATCTAAGCTGAATGTGATGGGAGTGTGACAGCTGAAAGGACCACTGAACAAAAGACATGCTGTAAAATGCTGTGTAGCGATTGACTAACAAAAGCTCACATGCAGGAGGCACAAAAGAAGAGAATTTGGAGGAAATCATAAATTTCAGTGTAAAATTTCTATTCATGCAGCTTAACTCTAAGAATTATGTCCCAAAACATCAAGTTAATGCACTCACCCTGGAAGACCCTTCTTCCCTGGCTTCCCTCCACATCCTGTGCCAGGAGACAGAGGGCCAAATCCTGCTTGTGGGTAAAGGGCTGAGTTACATCACTGAAGTACTTGTATACTCTGTGGAGCTCCTTTATAATGGAAATCAACAGCTAATGGCCAGGCTATCATTATTTCTCCACTGCTGTTCTGCTTTTCAGGCAGGTATGCAGCCCCCAAGCCACATGGGGCAGTCTGTCAGTCTGTACGCAGCAGATTCACGCTAGCTCTTAACTGCCCCAAAGCCAAACCCGGACCTGATGTGCAGAAGAGAGATCCTAGAAAAGTGCAGCACTGCTCAGAAGCCTACGGAGATGGCAGAAAATAATAGTAATAATAATAATAAAAAAAAATAAGGTGGTCTGGGGAATAGTTGGACAAGAATGAGTTAAGTTGAGAGAAGGATCTGGCCCAGCACTGACACTGGGTAAAACCTGTGCTCCTGCAGGCCAGGGAGGGGTGCAGTCTGGGGTGCTCTGTTGCTTTGCATTACATTTGATTTCATAATGCCACTGGTTTGAGCAGACTCTTCTTGGAGGCACTCAGCACTTCTGCTGACTTACGGGCAGAGGAGGGGTAAAACAGTTGCATTTCCCCCACCCCAATGGCCTCTCCTTCCCACACTCCACCTCCTGCTCCTGCACTGCTTCCTTGCGATGCTGCAGACACGGCTGCATGCAGGGTGGCTTCCCCCTGGTGAGACAGGGCGAGGCACAGCAGCCAGGCAGGGTGGTGGCAAATCATCCGTCTGTCCAGGCCATGGGTCCCACTCTCACGAGGGACATCTGATAGCATCCTGAGTCATTCCAGGTCGTTCCTCAACAGCAGATGGAAGAAAACAGCAACTACATTCATTTAAAAAAAAAAAAAAAGGAGGGAAGATTCAGTTTGGAAGACTCGGTCTCTTCCCAGATGTGTGTTAAAAGAGACAGCAGCAGGAAAAGAGCTCAGCTCTGAGCGGCGTGGTGCTGGCATCTTGGCAGGGCAGCCAGTGACGACATAAAAGATGGGCTCAGCAGTAAACACGTTGGTGTAGGACAAACCAGAGTTGCGTAGGTGAGGTCTGGTGAGACAGGTGGTGTGAAATTCAATGGGGACATGCATTTCTATGTGATAAGATCATCAACCTTTCTGACCAAGGGTGTGTAGATTTGGCCTTGTCCCAGATGATAGTTTCAGGGTCTCCTGCATGTTTTGGGTTGCTTTCTGTGGTGTTGAGGAGAAGTGAGATCTCTTTTAGAAATAACTATAATGTCTCAGGCGATGTTGGTGACCTCCAGCTGGGGTTTGTATTACAGGTGATGGGTCAATAAATGGGAGAGAAAGAATCAGACCACGTCCTGCTGCCTCGGATGGCTGCTGGCAGCTGCTTTGCTACATGCAGCACACATGCTTCGATGCAATGAAAAGAGCTATCAGAGAAAACTTCCCAAACAGCACGCTGATTCCTCTTCAGCCCTCTCCTACAGAGCTGGTGCAGAGCGCCCAGGCGCTGGGGCACGGCTCACATCGCCCGCGTGACCGTGTCTAATTCAACCCCAGGCCTAATTTTCAGCAGCAGCTGAAGCTGTCCAGGTTCCCCCTCATTTGTGGGGTGCACACATAAAGGTGGCTGCCATTAACATGTTATGGCCACACACACACCTACCTGAAGCCCCTGCGGGGGACAGGAACGAAGCGAGCTGCCTCTGGAGGCACTGGGCAGCGTGGGATGCCCGGCTGCTTCCTCACGGGTGGGCTGGTGCGTGATGGCAGCACGAGCTGACAGCAGAGCTCAGCGCTGGAGATTAATTGCTTCTAATGAGCGGCACCGCAGCCCTCTGAAATGGACGGACTTGGGACTGCCTAGGAAATGACAACACTTTAACCCTCTGTGGTGTCGGTCCCCTCGCTGGAAGCTGTTTGGGCATCCCATCCCCATGCCTGGAAGGGAGAGAGTTTCTGCAGAGCATTGGCCTGGATTTACACCTCCATAAGGAGCCTGGGTTTGGGTTTCTGCCACCTGGAAGAGCCGCATGAAGCAACTCTGTCTCTCTCACCTTTCTTCTTTTCCCTTCTCTCACTTCCTCTTTTCCTCTCCCTTTCTGTATACATCCTTCATATAGAAGAAAAAAAAAATAGAAAGAGAAGGTCCCCAAGTCAGGACAGCTATCTGAGGTAACACTTCAGACATCACAGAATCACAGAATCACAGAATCACAGACAGGTTGAGGCTGGAAGGGGCCTCTGGATATCACCTGGTCTCCTGCTCAAGCAGGGACACCCAGAGCAGCTACCCAGGACCACGTCCAGGTGGCTTTTGAAGGTCTCCAAGGAGGACACTCCACAGCCTCTGGGCAGCCTGTGCCAGGGCTCAGCCACCCACACAGCACACAAGTGCTTCCAAGTATAGTGGCAATGCTGGGTAGCTCAGGTTTAAATCAGGTTGGTGGCTCAAAGTCGGCCACCCTTTCTCTTTTAGGCAAATTTTGCAGGGTTCATCAAGTTTGCCATCAGCTCCATCAGGGTTCATCAGACCAGTGCACAAAAGCACACAAGCTATTCCCATGTCCCTTGGAAAATCTCCTCTAAGCTCCCAGCGAAGGCAGGGAGAGGAGACAACACCACCTTCCTTCACACAGGGGTGGAAACCTGCAGGGCAGCGGGTTTCGATCCACCTGCAGCACCGTGGGCTGGTGTCCATTTGCCGTGACAAGGGGAGCCAGAGGGAGGTCCCCACGTGGGGAGGACCAGCCACCACCACCACCATTCCCATGGCTCCCAGCCCTGGGACGAGATGGAGGGAGAGAAGCAAATGCTGTGCACGTTTTCACAGAACGAGTGTTTGTAGCTTCAGGGCGCAGAGGAAGAGGCAAACGACTTGATGTTCTGAGTTAGACACAGGCAATGCTCTTACCTGGGAAAAGAAAATTGGAAAGGAAAAAGTCAACCACTGAGTTGTGACAGCTTTGTGGAAAATCACCACAGCTTTTCATTGCTGTTTTCGTTTCAGGACTGACCTAGTTTTTTATGTGCTAAAGAGGTGGGGGTGTTACGGAGCTGCAGAAGAACTGAGCTGTCCCAGGCTGAGCAGAACCGCAGTTTGGGGGAGTTTTTCTCACTTAACTCAACCCAAACCAAACGTGTTAGGAAGCTGTAGTTGCTGGACCTTGCTTGTCTTTAGGGACATGGGCAGAGCACCTTTTCTGAGAGCAGAGCACAGGTGGGAGATGAGGGGAGCCCTGGGAGGGGGTCGGTCGCAACAGCTGGCTCTGGGCAGATGTCTGTCCCACAGAGACTGGTGACAACAGAGCCTACAAAGTAGGGCAGCGGGTCACAAACCACAAAGAAGAGATCAATTCACTTTGCAACATGTGCAAAAAAAGCTGAAGGTTTGTGCTGTGGTTTTTATTTGGACATGTTCACCTTTCTCTCTGGTCCAAGACACGAGGATAAGAAATGCTTTTCTAGAAACCTTGAGCTACAACCATCCCAAACTCCTTTGTCTAATTCTACAGTTGCTCCGTAAATCTTTCCAAAGGATATCTATTTTGGATAATAGACTCGTGATTGTTAATGTTTTTTTCTGAAAACAACAGAGGATGCTTTACTCCACCTGACTGGTTTTGCACTCTGAGACCACAGGTCACGCAGAGATGGGAACTGTAGTTTAGCTATTAACTAAGGGTTTCCACTGAACATTCCCCAAGTCATCTAAGCTAAAAATACTCAATTTTGGAACTTTTATTGTTAAAATAATTTAAATAATATTTAAATCATGAATCATGTAAAATATAAATATATTACAGATTTTTTCTTTAGATATGTAACAATCATGTTTGTACATAGATGAGAGACAATATTTCAATCAATTTCATGCTTTGGTGTCAAAATAATTCAATTTCAAGCTGTAACATATATTTTATAAAGTAATATAATTTTAAATGATTCTTTACTCAAATCAAATTATTTATAAAAGTAATCTCCTAAAAAAGTTAAACTCCTCCCTCTAGAGATAGAAGCCACATATCTGACTAGAGCAGTTTACAGAGTGATATCTTCTTGTGCAACAAGCAGCTGCTCTGGAGCATCCTAAGCTCATCCTTATTTTTGAAGGTGGTAATAAAACCAAAACAGACTATTGCATAGCATAAGTTTCCTTAAATAATATATCTTACAATATGATCTCAAAAAGAAAATAGGAAAACCTTACACGCAAGAGCAGCTGTGTAACAGAGATTTGCTTGGTTTTTGTTTATTTCTTTTGTTTTTTTTTCTCTCTAAGCATTACTGGTGAAGAATGTGCTTTTAAGAAACTACAGGCTAATGCATGGACAAGGGAAAATGTCGTCCTACAACAAACAAGAAGTCTTTCATTAGCAAACTGCTCGAGTGCTACTATAAGGCATTAGTGCAGCTGGCACAGTTCCTGAGAATAGAATTATTCATTGCCATGGTTACCCATGCTAGAAATATTATCCTCCACAATTGTTGTAAACAAAGATCCTTTCACAGAGGTATAAAAATTAGAGCAATTAAAGGAAATTATAAAACTGTACGGAAGTTGAAGCTGTGCCATGCAAGCACTGTAGCTTTTCTAACAGTGGGGGGGTCTGAAAGCCCCCTGCGAGCACGGCCTCAGCGACGTGTGAAGCTGGGGGCCCCAGAAGGCAAGGGCAGAGCCCCGGTCTCACTGCGGAGAGCCCCGGGAGAGCACCAGCCCTGCTGCGGAGCAGGCGGCTCTCAGCATGAGCGTGCTTATGAATCTCCCCCAATGAATAATATCGAGGAGCTAATGTGCGTCAGCTTATCCAGAGCAACGAGGCATAGGGGAGGATGGTCCCCGGAGCCAGCTGGGGCTCAAACAGGAGCAGCAGCCACAACCCAGGCTCCTCTCCTGCACCCGTGCTGGAGCAGCTGGAGCAGAAGATATTCCAGCAAGTGATGTTCGCGCTGTGCAGCGCACAAGCAGGGCAGCCACGGAGACTGCCGCACCGCTCCTGCGTCCTCAGATCGGTTCATTACAGCCAGGAACAAGGAAAGAGCATGTGGCTCAGGCACTGAGAGGGGACAGAGTCTCGCCATCCCCATTCCGGCATCACCACAAAATCCTGGCCACGTCTGGGGCCTCGCCGCACCGGCACGCTGTGAGGCTGCCCCTGCCCGTGGGGTGTCTGTGGGCCCAGCGGAGAGGTGGCTGGCTCACAGGCAGGCAGGATCCCTTCCTAGAGCACCTAGCAGGAGAAAGATCAGTGAGCTGGGGCTTGGAGAAAAGCATTCATGTGTGCTATTAGCAGCATCAGCTTTGCCACACCCGTTGTGAGCTCCTTTGGGCCGTTATGCACCCGTTTGAGGCAGAAGAAGATGGTGCTGCTGCTTAGGAAGAAATAACTCCATTCCTCCCACCACCCCTCCACCACCTCCCAACCCCAAGCCACCCTGCACAGCATGAGGGCTCATGTGTCCCTCCTCTCACTGCGGGGACAGCGCTGAGCAGGACAGCCCCTGACCCTGGCATGTGTCTCCAGTGTGGCTCTGGAAGTGCTGTGAGCTGTGACACCTCTCCTAGAGAACATCTCTCTTGTTCAGCCTGGAGAAGAGGGAGTTCTCATCCATGTCTGCAAATCCCTGAAGGGAGGGTGCAAAGAGGACGGAGCCAGGCTCTTCTCAGTGGTGCCCAGTGCCAGGACAGGAGGCAATGGGCACAAAGTGGCACCCAGGAGGCTCCCTCTGAACCCCAGGCAGCACTTGTGTGCTGTGCGGGTGGCTGAGCCCTGGCACAGGCTGCCCAGAGGCTGTGGGGTCTCCTCCTTGGAGACCTTCAGCAGCCGCCTGGACGTGGTCCTGGGCAGCTGCTCTGGGTGTCCCTGCTTGAGCAGGGGCTGGGCCAGGTGACCTCCAGAGGTCCCTGCCAACCTCAGCCATGCTGTGGCTCTGTGGCTCTGTAAGGGACAGCTCAGGACAGAGCATTAACACCCATGAGGAGACCCAAGAGGAGGTGACTGAGATAAGAAGGCCTCAGGACACTGCTTTGGGACCAAAAAACAGTCACTGAAACAGAGCCCACAGCAAAACCTTGTTAAATTAACTAGCACATCTCCCATGGGATAACATCTAATGTGCACACCTCAGCAGGGGTGGTTCACCAGGGAGCTGAAGCAGCAGCTTTCCCCCTCCACGATGCTGCTGGTGGCAGCTGCCCAATGGCCCGGCCATGGCAGCACCCAGCTCTTGAATCCTGACCCTTGACACACAGGAGGAGAATTAACCCAGCCAGATGCTGGGTAAAAAATACCAGAGCACAAAGCACCACATGATTTGGAAACAAATGCCTGCTGGGTTAGGTTTCCCAGTATGTCTGTTCCATAATGCAATGCTGTTGCACAACCCAGCTGGGGCTGCCAGCGCAGGGGAGATGCTGTGCTGGGTCAGTGTCATTCCCTGTCCTGGCCTGCTGCGTGATGGCCTGGAGATCCCTTTTGTCTCCAGACCAATATCCCTAAAAATAAAATTGACTTTTCTCTTTGTAAATGTATGAGTCCTGCATAAATAATGAGGACATTTCAACCAACCTCATGGCAACATCATGCACCTCAACAGGAGGGTTTCCTTCTCTTACCTTTCTTTTTGAGCCTGCCCAATTAAAAAAGCATTACATACCACCTCAAATTTCCTCGGCATTTCTCTTAGATATCATATGGGTCTTTTCTCTTTTTCTTTTAATAAAGCATGATTGATGTGTGGAACCTCATAGCCACAGGATATTGTTGAAGCAAAGAACCTCAAAAGATTCGCTAAAAGTGAATATTTACACAAATGGGAATAATTTCTTCTGTGGTAACAAGTGATACAAATAACTTTCAACAAAACAGAGACAAATCACTACCCGAAGTTAAGGAGGTACCTCTTCTGCCAACCAGGCTTCAAGTAAAAGTAGAGTCTGCAGCAATCAGCAGGTCAAAGCTGTGCAGGACACTGCAGAAATGCCACCTGGTGTCAAGAGCATTTGTAGCCAGGTCTAAGGACAGATGCATCAAGAGGCTCAAGGTGTTTTAGCCCCCACATCTCTTCTTCTGCCTCTGGCAGCTGAAGGGGCTTCAGCTGAGGAAGAACTAGAATACCCCTCTCTCACTGCTCTGTGATGCTGCTGATTCCCCGTGACACCCTTCCTCTCCGCTGCTCTCCAGCTCCTCGATCCCAGCTGTGCAGAGCCAGGAGGAAGCTTCAAGGCAGCTTTGGGAGCCCTGCAAGCACCAGCGCTGTGGCCAGAGAAGAGGGAAAGGCAGCTCCACAGCTCCTCTATGGCCACATCCTCACACTGGGGGCTTACCACTGCCATCCTGTGAAAAAAAAAAAAAAATGGGAAAGAGGGTTTTGCCCTCTTCTCATTCAGGTTATGGCCATGTCTGCCCCAGGTGAATCTGGGAAGGATGGGAGGGATGAGAATGTGCTGCTGTTGCACCATGCCCACATCTCACATCACTGCACAGACAGTGGGGTGAAACGTGAAGGATTTAGCCTCGCAAAGCCTACCCTGCAGCAGAATCACTACCCTCCCCATTTAGAGGTGGAAAAAGCAAAGAGGTGGAGTTTTGCACTGAAGGTCACAGAGGACATCTGTGATAAGATATCACAACAAGACTGCAATCCCCTGCCCTGTTCTCCAGCCATTCTCCTCCTTCCCCAGCCATGTCAAACAGCCCTGTAACAGCACTGGGAAGCCTTGTGAAGCCATGCAGAAAAGCTCTGGGGATAAGAGAGTAAGTTCACTGAAGTAGATCGAGACAAGGAAACAAGCAGCCTGCAAACCTCAACAAAGTGGTCCTTACCTCAGCTCAGCAGCTGGGGCTGTTACTGGCCCACCAGAGCATCAGCAATCCTCGCTGCGTGGGGGCACTTCTCCAGTGGGAAGGTCTGAAACAGCCCTGGGAGCTGCAGGTTGGTACCCCCTTGAAGAAGCATGACGTGACATGCTCCCGCACATCATCTGAATGGAGAGAAACAGATGTGACAAGATAACACTGAAACAAAGTCCCAAGGGGGATGGAGGAATTGGGGAGCTTGTTAAGAAGCCTGCTGCCATCTGGAAGGCAGGAAGAGGAACGCATCTGTGAAAAAGTGGCATCTCTGGGGAAAGCCTTGGTGCTTGCAGCTGGCCCAGCAAGATGAAAGGATGCGGACTAACTGGTAGGCCTGCCTGGCCCTGGAAATCAGAACGGAGGGTGAAGTGAGGGTTGGTTTTCATTTTCTTGAGACTTCAGAGTATGTAGCAGAATCTAAAATAATCACCTTGTGCCAATTGTTGTCCTTGGCATGAACGGTAACTTTGTAGCCCAAAGGGTTTAACTGAAGATACAAGGGGGGAAATGAGAGCACATTGGGCTCTTGGTTTGCTAATAGGAGTCTTTTGTGCTGTTTGTTGGTTCAGAGCCATCTCCTAGGTCTTAACCCTTTACTCCTTCGTTACCATGAAAACATGCCGTCTTCCTTGACTATGCATTTTATTTTTCAGAGGTAAGAACCATCCCCTTTGAGCTTTCCCTAAGCTCCCATCATTGGTGTTAAATGTGGGGCATGGAGAGGGAAGAGGAGACCTATGCCATGGTAACAGATGCCTTTGAATTAGTCATTGGTCTTCTAGTAACTGATAGTTTCTGTAATTCAGCCCAGTGAACACCAGCTTCACGCTGGCCTTCTCTTATGGAAACGAAGTACAAAAGGCCTTTGCTTTTGGTTAGTCATGTAAATCCTCCGATGAAGCCCATTCTAACAGAAGGGTAGTAAAAGGCTGTGCTATAAATAGTGCTGAGTGTTTGCCTGAGCTCAGGCAGAAATGTAAGGTTTCATGGCTCGGATTGAGGATCCCAGTTGTTTCAGAGCCAGGGGCTGACATTTGCCTTTGTGCTTGTGCTCTGATGTCTGTTTTGTTTTCCGATACAGTCATTTATTTTAAATCGGTCTGAATACATGTTACATCTTGAGAGAGAATTAAGATTCGGCATAGACAAGTCAACTTAACCGTGTAATCTGGTCCAAGTGCTTTTTCAAAAAACTTGCAGATTTATGGGGTTTTCTTTCAGAACCTATGAAAAAAAAAAAAAAAAAAAAAAGGAAACACAACTACAGGCAAATTCAACATCATGTAGTGATCACAGACAGAAATATTCCAAGCTTCTGAGAAAGTGGCAATAGGCAGTGCTGCAATGGGTGCAAGCACCCTTTATGCAGTTGCTGCATGAGAGCATTTCTTACTTATTTTTTTTACTTACAGATGCAGTGGCTGCATAATCAGACCCCAAATATGTCATAATAATGACTGGACATGGTTTAATTGTAAGGATCAAAAGCTTTATTTGTTATGACAGGGGAAAAAAAAGATCTCCATAAGCAAAAGAATAGCAGGATTGATTTCTTCCCTGTAAGTGCTATGCTTTTGTATGATTTGTTATCTGTCAGTAAACAAAATCTATTAGTGCAGAATGTGAAGGGTAGAAAATGAAAGACAGAGGTAGATGTAATATATTCCTACCGTAAAGACAGACCAAGACTGCTTGGATTCTTGGATGTCTGTTTTCTCTTAAGAAATAATCCATCTGATTTCTGTTACCATCATATTTTTGATTCTCTACATCATTTTAATAGTATAGAAGTTTTTCATGCCCACTTCAGGTTTTAGCCAGTATCTTCACAGCCATAATCAAGGGCAGGTTTTTCACTTCCTGTATTTGCTAAGACATATTCACCTATATTTATTCAAACCTATTCTATTGCAAAATTTGTCTGTGTTTTTATCTTTACAGGTGAACAAATGTGGCCGGGCAGGAACAGAACAGATGTGCTTTATATGACATGCAGATTTGGTGTACTTTCTGACCATGAGATGCTGTTTGGGCACAGAGGTTTTTTTTACTTTGTATTCTGCAAGTTGCCCTGTCTGCTTCTAGCTCCAAGCAAGGAGCTCAGCACCACTTGTTTCCATGCTGCTGTAGCCTGCAGATGAAGAATACCAATACCCCAGTTCTTTTGAGCATCTTTATTTTTGTTCACCATTTAAAAAAGAAAAAGCTAAAAATGAAAGTTGGTTTAAACTGGACACACAGTTACTTATGGAAACATAACACTTGTAAATATCCCACCAACTCCACTGTCTGATGTTGTGCAGTATCTGTAATGCCTCCACTACTTCAGCATCTGCATTACAGCCTGAACTGCATAAACTTTGCCCTTAGTGTACCTGTGAGATAGAAAAGTGCCTTTATCTCATAATATAGATGTGGAAGTGAAGCATATGTCTTCATTACTTCTTGAAGCACCCTGAGACACACAGGCGCCCCGGAGCCAACCGCCTCCCTGTGAAGCAGGCAAGGACACCTCTGCCCACAAAGCTCTTAGGCTGCCCTGGGTTTAGCTGCCTAAACTTCCCCAGCCACCCCACACCTCCATGCTGCTGCTGCACTTCTAACCCATCAGCCTCTGCTTATTCAGGACCTTAACCCAGACCTTCATTCAGGTCTCCCCTCTGTCCAAGGGACCCATGAATTCCAAATGACACCAACAGAGAGGGCCAATGCAGATGGAGAAAGCCTGTCCCTGACTCCTACCGTGATGCACAGGTTATTTGCTATCGGCAAGGATTATTTGTTAGTGTTTGGAGTAGCTGTGGGACTTATACTTCAACAGACTCCAGTCTTTTCCTCCTTGCACTTGTCTTGTTATATTTAAAATGGTAGCTAGGGACTCCATTTCCATCTATATCTTTTAGAACAACCATTTTTCTTAAGCTGGAAAAATACACATAGCGGTCAAGGACAAGTCCTCCTCGTTAGTCAGAACAAGAGACCTCCTGTTCCCAGCATCTGAGTGTCTGAGCCAAGTGCTCAGGGTCTCTGCAGAGCAAAAGGATTGATGTGTCATTAGAGATGAAGCAGGTTTTTACTCCTCATCTGCCACAGCAGCATCCACGGCTGCTAAAATAACCCTTTGCAGAAACTTTTGAGCCTCCCTCCCATTCCCCTTGGGGACTGCGGAATGGTTTTAATTGGAAGCAGATGTGCAATGTGGTAGGTAGGAGCAGGCGTCTGTTCAATGTGAGCTCCTAGTAAATAACTTCTGTATGATCACTTCAGAAGAGAAAAATACCATGATTCACAGGAAAGGGTTTAAAATGAGACTAGTAGTCACTCACAATCAGTTGTCTGGTCAATTAGTCTTGCCAATATTTCTTACCAATTATTAGGAGTCAAGAATATTCTCTTTTCTCACTTGATAGCTTTGCTAAAATGGATGGAGCATCAGCTTCAATGAATGGGCCACAGGAAGATTTCCCGGCCATCATTTCCATTGCAAACATTTTGGGGCTTCCACTTTTCCAGTAAGATGACCATGAAAATCATATAGAAGAACTATTGGGAATGACTGATCTGGGTTTTAGTTGGGAAGGAACTTTTAGCTGAATAACAGAAACTCGGCATCTTGATTGCAAAAAGAATTTTTGGGCCAAGTCTCCTGGTTTTGTCACACTTTTCATTTTTTTCTGTCACAGTGGATCTGCCAGGCTACAGTAGTCTGGTTTTGTGGAAGGTGTTAACAGCGGCATCATACATCTGCTGTTATCAAGGTTCATAAAGTTGCTGTACTTTTGCTCTACACTTCACTGCAACCCCTTTGCTCCTCAAAAACCCAGTAGCTATACTTGGACACAAGCAAGGTAGTCACTAGGCAATCATCTGCAGCAGAGACTAATTTAAACGACAACTCTTCTACTTCCAGATGTGTAGGATAAAAGACATGAAAGTGCGATAGGGAACATAGACTGAGAAGGCCTGAATGTAAAATTGTTTGTGCATTAAATCACGGGGAAAACATTTCTTCAGCCTTATTCCAGCTTCTGGAAAGAGTAGTTATGCTTTTGTGAGTATAGGGTCAATTCACACCGTGTCACCATGTCCTGCTCTTTACTTGCATAATAAGCTTTCTCATACCTTTTTTGTTGTTCCTTGAAAATGTTGGAGAAGATTTTATCTCCGTTCTTATTCTGTCAGGTTCAGAATCTTACATGGACAAGTTGTAACAAGGGGGAGGCTTCTTGAACCTCAACTGAGCGAAGAAAATAAAATTAAGGGTTAAAACTAGATTGATGCATATGCTTTATGCATCTTTGAAATGCATGAAATGTAGAGAAGGTTGCAAAACAGAGGTTCTAACAAATGTCACTTCATAGTCATAGTGGGCAAGTCCCAGTTTTAAAAGTAAGAAATTAATCTTACTGTGGACCGCATTTTCCAGCTCTTATGCCAAAACTGCAACTCCAAAATCAGTGTGTGCCAAGAGAACCAGCCTCCCTGCTGGCTTCCCAACCAGGAGGGCCACAAAGCAAAGATGATTTGAAAGGCAGAATGAGACTCGGTCCACTTCCATTGTCTAAGTGATTTAAATGCAAACGAAACAAAACAAAAAACAAAAAACACTGATGAAACAGCAGAAAACCAAAACTCACTCAGATTTATGAAAGCCCTCCCCTAAGTAGCAAATTTAATCTAGTTATTCCATGATGTTATTAGTAAAACTGCTAAAGGCATTTCTACATTAAAATGAAAGTGCATACGTGCCCAAGTATTCTCTTTTATGCTATTTTGGGGACATAATTCTCTAATGTCTTGCTTTCAAAAGCATAGTATTTGCCAGTGCACTGAATAGATCAACTCTAGCTCTAACTTGAACATCAAAAAGTAACCTCCACGTTCATCAATGAAAAGTGACAAACATTTTTATTAACTGTATTCATTATAACACATAATATGACAGTGGGAATATTTTTCTCTGTACGATTTTTGAATGGAAGAAAAGTGCAGTTAGTCTGAGTTCCTTACATTCATTAGAAGCAAGACTATTGAAACCATCAACATTTACAATGACACATAAGCAAACACCAGAACCAGTGCCAATAAATACGCAGAGTACCAAAATAAATATTTACAGAATTAAAAATAAAATAAACACTGATTAAGTATATCCTCATGAACTGTCAGGGAAGAAAGACATCTATTGCTATCAGTTAGGTTTTCCATATGTTAAGAATACATATGTCGTGGTTTGGGCTGGTACAGAGTTAATTCGAGGAGACACGTATTTATCCAGGTTTGCAGAGGTGGAAAGGAGCAGAGTAAGTCTAACAGTCTGTTACAGAAACACCCCCTGGAGTTCTGATCTTTTACTCTGAAAAACATTGGTGCACATAGCCTTGCCAGATCATTCGCAAACCTTTTAGATAAGAAGATCAGGGAGGTCTGGCTTTACTTGCTCATTATCTTGAATAGGTCGCATGCTGCCTTGCTGGGGGTGGCCGACAAAAAATAGGAGGGAAACTTGTAATAAGTAATGGTCCATCAGCTACAATACGACTAGTAAAAACAGATGAAGTGACTTCTAACAGGACACATCTGTCCCTTTCAGCACATAGGAAACCCCAACAGCACCAGTTTGTCAGATGCAGCGTGGAGCAGTCCCTGCTACGCTTTCCTCAGGCACACCATGATATTTAAGCAGAGTTGGGCTGTGATAATAGACTGAAGCAGTTCTGTTTTCTGGACTTATTGAAGCTGTGTTTTCCATCAACTGCATTCATATCTCATTCCCCATTTCAACAGGGCCACAAGCCACAACATTAGAGCTTTGCTCAGACAGACTGCTGACAAATATAGCAAGAAAAATTCAGATGGGGCCAAATTATGGGGTCTTTGCTCACTCTTAACAACAACCGATACTGCTAATAGATCCAGTGATTCCAGAGGGAGTGCTGGTGGACTGAACTAGTGCAATCTGTCCCATGGCAGAGGATTTGCTTCAATTTTACACAAAGGCAACAGCTTTAATCTTGCTCCCTCTTTTGAAAAGCAGGGTAACATTGCTTTTATCAAGCCACATGCTGCAGAAAGTTACTTGTGCCCTACCTAGGACTCAGTGCAGCTGCTGCTCCCCACTGCGCCCCCTCCCCAGCTTGTCCTGGGGCCGTAAGGGCTGCTGCCCTGGCCTTTCCTGCTGCTGTCCTGTCTGGCAGATGTGACACCGTGCACTCAGCTGGGACCACATGGTAGGGACAGATGACAAACTCCCATAATAGTGCCTTACTCCCATGGTCCATGGGGTGCAGGTAAGATGGGGGCAGACCTTTCTGTGTGCTGCCACAAACTGAAAAACATCACCAGATGCATAGCTTTTACATTTTAAGGTCAAGCTTAATTCAAAGCAGATGTAGCCAATTTTCTTTTACGAGCATATTATGTTCAAAGCTTCCAATCCATCTGTATAAAAAGCCCATGGAAACAACCTGATACTGAAATAGCAACTGTTTTGATACAACATCATCCAAAACAATAAAAATCTGTTCAAGTTCTTACCATTCAGTCCCTACGTATTGTTCTCCCTTAAAACAGACTTAAGCTGTTGCTGTGAAACAATTAAAGGGAGGCATAATCATTTACCTTATAAAACCACAAGAGCAATGACACCATAAGCAGGGGTTTTAGTGCTCTGGAAAGGATCTGGTCCTGTTTTTTGCAATCACAAGTTAAATTAAGGAAGGCAGTGATTGTGTTAGCTGTAATTTAAACATGCTGAGCACTGGAGTTATGTGCAGGAGTGGTTGCTTGTTAAGATGGAAAAACAATGGAAAGACATGTTTTGCATTCAGATCAGTGAAAGTACAACTACAGTAATATTGAAGACTGCACAATCACCTGAATAATGTTCATCTTTTGAAAAAGGGAAGACTTATTTAAGTAATACATCCTATTTCCTTCTAAATTAAGAGATTAAGTACCTTCCCCAGTTCTTACTGGAGTCAATGGAAGCCTTACCACAACAGAATCGGGCCTTAGAAAGAGATTGTCAGATTGTGTCAGCAAATGCCATTTTTCTAGCTTTGTGGCCATAGCTGCATTAGCTTCTATTTCAGAGCATTGTTTGGATGTGATATTACAGGCAAAGCAATCTCCTTTTAGCCATTGCTAAAAGAAGCCTTTTAGCAGAACGGTTTACAGTCCTTGCCCTGTGAAGTATATAACCTTATCCTCTCTCCAGTACACCTTTGGGTCTATTTATTTAAGTATATACAGAAAGGAAAAAGCAGCTCTTACCAAAGGTAAAGAAAATCGGGGCACAGTTTCCATAACAAAGAGCCTCCCGGCTTTTCCACAAGCATGACACACTTCTCTGCTAGATTTGCTAAATTGTGCACAACAGAGAAGTGGAGGGATGTATTCCTCTCTATGCAAAATATCACTAACATCCTCACCCACGTGTATGAGATCACACAGCAGAGATCTCCGTTTTAAATATCTCTGCAGCTTGTTCTGAAGGCGAATTCATCCTTTCCAGACCAAGAAGTAAGAGCAAAGCCCTCTTGAAGAACACACTAGCAACAGGTCCTTCTTTCTAGTGATGGAGGGCTGGGGCAAAATCTCAGCTTCCCAAGCTACTGCAGTACGGCTGAGAGGGAACAAGAGACAGAGTGAAAAAATAAACAGGTGGTCCCAGGCAATAGTTTTGGATGGAGGAGCCCTCTAAGGTAGGAAGAGGTTGTTAAAGGCTTTTGCAGGTTGTTAAAGGCCCCCAGGATGTGGCTTGAGTGGTTATAGCTCTTATTCCTTTGCATATGGCAGGTTCTTCTATTTCCCTCTACAGAAATGGACCCAGGAAACACAAATCAGTGCTGACCATTCCAGCTGAGATGCTCACAGGGAAGACAAGATGTGAGCTAACGATGAGCTAAAAAATTCCTGTGAGTCAGATTAAAAATCAGCTGTCCCCTGAAAACAAACAGCAGGATAGATTCAGATACCTCCTGCTCACGCTAAATAGCAAGTGAACTCATGGGAAGGGAATCCCATCCCTCCCATCCCTCAGTGGAAGAGAGGGATGCTCCGCAGGGACCAGTCCCAAGCCACTGAAGGACAACTGACAGCATCATATCTCAGAAGAGTCACTCGTTGTGCAGTTCTGCACGGACAAATGGGGTTGTGTCATCGTAATGAAAACATAAACAAGGCAAAAACAAACAAACAAACAAAAAACATAAACCAAAACCAACAGAAAAATAAAAAGGAAAACCCAACATTTTTTAAAAAATACCGCAGAAACCATCATGTGCAAACTCTGCCAAGACTCATTTCTGCAGCATCTTTGAGTTGCTGTCAATCTGCTTTTCCAAGACAGAAGCCTCAGCCTTTCATATTAATAACTATGAAAATACATTTTCAGGCCACCGTGCTTGAAGTCCCACGTTATCGCTGTTAGATAACCGTCTGCCTTGTAAGTGGCTATTGTTACCGTGAACTGTCTCTCTCATACCATTATCTTGCTGAAAAGCCTTTTCTGAAAGTAGTCCATTAGAGGCAGGGAAAAAAAACTCCAAGCACGGCCATGTAGCAGAATCAATGGCTCCCTTTGATCTGCAAGCTCAGTCAGTACTACAAATTTAAAAAACAACTAGGTTTTGCTTTGCTAAGCAAAGCCTGTTAATTTGGCTCATCTGCACTTACAGCATCTTACTGAAAATGCCATCTGTATCAGATGTTTTGAAGACTTTGGTGCAATATTCGCTTAGCTTAGATAAATAATTTAGTAAGATTCATTAAAAAATAATCAGTGAATTAATTTTCATAGAGTACATCTGTGCATGTAATTTTTAAAATTCAGTCCTTTACTACCCTGAATGGTGGTAAGGATGTTCACAGTGGATGAAGGAAATGCTGGTGATTGATGGAATAAGACTGAACATAGATTTTCGTATTCTAGTCATGTAATTTCTTCTGAAATCTATTACATGTGTTTGAGTCCTGTTACTGGCAAGAGCAAAATGCATATGCACTACAGGGAATGTAAGACCCTTTACGTCTGTTGCAGGCCACACATACAGTACAGAAAACTTTACTGCTATCATGACAAAAGAAGTCCACAAAAACATCATTTCATGCTACCAAAGGGAAATCTTTTGTGCTGATATATAGGACAGGAATGTATACCACCGAATCACTGTAGATAGGTATAAAACGCTACGCAATATATAGAAATAGCCTAAGAACATACAAAATTTACCAGCAGTGACCTGAAAGTGCAAAGAATATATAGAACTAAATGCCAAGTTCTGATCTATAAAATCCTTTATGAATGACTTACAAGCTGGTAATTACAAAGCATCACTCAGACCACAAAACAATGAAGAAAACAAATAAACAAAAGTATTCTTGAAGAAAATCAAAACAATTACAGAATTGGGAATGTTATCTTTGGGACTCAGAACATCATTTCTACCTTGATAGCTACCAAAGCCAAGGAAAATATGTGCCTGAACACAGTAATATAAATAAGGATGCAAACCACCACAGAATGCCTCAGGACTATTACCTCTTTATGTCTCAGCCTTTAAATGCAGCAAGCCATTAACTCTTTGTTATTAGGCATCTCACAGTATTTTACAGGGATCTTTCAGGAATTAAACATAGGTGTAAAGAAAGCCTTTGAACATCCTTTCAGCGGTTGTTCTAGGCATTGTGTGGAGTTACACAAATATAATTCTATGAAAATTGAAAGCCCTAGTAAATATTACATTTTCTATTACCTTTTGAAATACAAACATAGATGGCTTAAAGACAAAAGTGAGTTTTATAAATACAAAGTTAATCTGAGCATTAAATTGTATTTTTACTCTCACACGACCATTACCCTGAATCAATGTCAGCAAGTCGCAACGATTCAAAACACTGACGCCCTACGACAAGTTACTTTCCCATTTTCCTTTTCAGGATATGATTGTCCTTAAAATATGTACATAGCAAGCAGCCAAACGAACCGCCAGGAGATCTGCAGCATGTACTTACACTAGGTACGCGACAGAAAGTGACCGGAGAGCACCTGGCCTTGCGGGCGAGCGTGGCCGCGCTCCCAGCCCGCGCTGGGCTGCCAGCTCAGGGCCTCCCGCTCAGCACCCGGCTTCACACTGAGCAGGAAGCTGCGCGCCAGCATGCAGGGGAAGGAGGAAAAATGGGGCAGAAAACAAAAGAGAGAGAGAAAATGAAGGGAAGCCAAAGCATTTTAATGATGATTCTCGTTAGTCGTTACGTGAGAGGGAGCTAGGCTAGTGTTACTCTATTGGTTTCTTGATACATACATGCCACAAAGCAAACAAAATGCATACGATGAACAATTGCCACACACAAGTCCTGTAGAGATGGTAGCTGATATCTTCAAGTGATTCAAAAGATGCACCACTGATACTACCTGCAATCTGTGCTTCCAGTTTTTATGGTATAACCCAAGCCCACCACATCCTCCCTCCCTCTCAACTTCCAGTACCCTATAGAATCTCTCTGTACAATTTGTCCATAAAACAAAATGGGGAATTACGATTTTTCTGCAGATGTGTCATGCAAGGAAATACATGTCCCTTACAGTCAAATGAAAACAGAACAGAAAAAAGGATGTCAGGCTTAGGGCTGAACACCAGGATAATATTCCACGTTCTGTACATTCATCCTTTTGAGGGTATTTCAGCTTTAACTTTCTAAAATGCACAAGCAGAGTCAGGCCAAATGCAAACCCCTTCTCGGGCAAAGGAAATAATTGCCAGCATGTCTGAGACAGATTTACAGTACATCCCGTCAATCTGTGCGTGGGAGTGTGCATGCGTGGCCGTGTTTGCACGGGTGCGAGTGTGCAGGGTGTGCGTGTCTGCCTGTGTGCATGTACGCTAGGAGGAGGTGCGCTCCGACTACACATGCATATGTACAACGTGTCTGTGTGAGTAGGCATGTAGGAAACCACACGCATATATGTTATAAAGAAAACATATAGAATAATCTTCTTTGAAGTGTGTCAAGGTTCTTACTCAAACCATGAAAACAGGGACTGATGCAAAAAACTAACACTTTCTCCCTGTTCACTGGGATGTTGCAGGTCGGTATTAAATCCTGCAGTAATTTCAAAGCTAGGTGCCAATTTTACTCTTGTGACTATAACGTCATTACCCCAGTGAACCACACATATAAGACATTCTTATTACTGTATTTCATGGCTTTTTATGGTTTATCTATAACCTTAATATCCTTCAAATGTATATTCCGTATATTTATTTTCCTTTTTTCTTTCAAAATAAGAGACAATAAAACCAACTGCTATGTAAGATCAGACCCATTACCTTCAGTTATGTGAATTTAGGATTCTCTGCATAATATAAACATGTATATTTTTCAAATGTATATTATTTGTCAGATACACTGGAGTATATATTTTATATTAACTGTGGTCTGATGATTAAATACTTGTATCAAAATATTTTGTAAATACGTAACATTTACCTTTAGTCTTCAGTGATTTTTTTGGAGCTTTTTCAGTGTATCATAAAAATATGTCCCCAGGCACATTAAAACCCTATTAAATTTCTTGGAAATGTTGTCAATGCCCATGTACAGTAGCCACTTGTCATTAATACATTTCTCATAAGATCCAAGCTCATCAGACCATTTTATGGACCACTAGCTTACCATATTTCTTTTTCTCTCTTAAAGTAAAATTATTCTGACATTATTTAGAATGAAAATAAAAAGCAACAAGAACCCAGACTTTCCTTAAATAGTCAAAAACTAATTTTATATATTTTAAAAAATAATAATTAAAAAACATTTTTATTTCCTGGGTTCCTTCTCTGTAAGGTTTAAGCCCAGAGCAACTTTGTCTAAACCCCTGAAAATAGAGGTTTGCAATGGCAATGCTGTCAGAACCTCAGCTCTGACACATGGAATGTGCCACTTGAATTAAATCAGCATTTCAGACTTACTTGTCTGGGGATGCACGAGCCCATACAAAACAGAGTTTTGCTCTAATTTAAGGTTCTTACACAAAGTTCTATCATTTTAGAACTGTAAAATTATCTACCTATAAAAACTAACTTTTGTTTAAACTCTAGATAATACAGACAGGTGTTTTTTTTTATATAAAAAATCTGTAGCATTGAGTAAATCTGCTAAAATATGTATATATTTACACATGGCAAGCAAGTTATTGTATAAATGTGAACAGTGTGTATATATTGGCATTTAGTAAAATGTTTCCCTGAACCTGATTGTATGCATTATTGGACAAGTATTGACGTAAACATCTGAACCTACGTCAGGTGTCTCTGTTACCCATTTACATTAGAGCAGATCAAACCCAACCAAACAGACAGACAAACAAAAATATGTTTTCCTGCTAGACAAGTCCACTTAACTCCTTAGTTAGCTACAACACACAAGTCAATCAAGTCTGCTGTTGAGCAGTGCTCTCATTCCCACATCAGGTAAAAGACCTGTTAGGTTGTTTGTTTTTTGCTTGGCATTTTTTCCCAACATCTTGTAGAGCAAACACCATTTTCGGAGCTGGATACCCACCCTCCACTCCACCCACAGAAATGATTAAAAGATAAGTGTAGTGGAGAACCTCTCGTGTCGCTCCTTTTGTAACTCTGTTCTCTTGAAGAACTCATGGCACTGCTTTGCATGAGGGAAGATGCTCATTTAGGTTCATAATCCAAGTCCTGCTTCCACAAAGGCAAGTAAAATGAACCTCCCCAGTGTTTAGTGCTGTGGAAAAAAAGATATAAATGTAAAAAAAAGTGCTTGAAAAGAAGTTGACTTTTCATATTCAGCCATACAGTACTATAAGAAGGGATTCAGAAGTGCAGGCCCATGGAGTACTGTGAAGTAAGCCTTTTAGGTGCCTTTCTTCAGGTGATGCAAAACTAATTTATTATTTGTGGTCTCCTATGCAGACTTTCACACAGTGACCTTGCCGTCCATCTGTCTCCACCTGCTATTCAATTACTTTTTGGCACTGTCCTGGTACGTGGCAGCTTTCACCGTTGTCCCTGCTAAGCCCCTGTTACTAACCCGGCGCACCAGTACTTTGGAGACCGGGATTTTTGTTCTGTGCATCTCGCTTTTGGCCAGGTGATGGTGTGCAACGTGATGGCTGTTACTGGTGTCTGTTCCATGGCTGGCAGGATGCGATGCAAGGTGTTTAATGCTGATGGGTATCTTGGAGTCCTTCAGTGTGCTTGAGGGTGTTTTCAGTGAGCACGTGGTCGTTATTGGAGACACAGGCTTGGAGCGTGGCACGCAGGTGACCTCTTCAACCGGAGGCCCCCCTGGTGGGTTTTCATCCGGCTCAGCATAGAGGTCATAGAGCGCATCCCCACTGTAGCTGTCCCTGGGAATCGTCTCCTTCTGGATGCTCGTGGTACTATCTTCCTCAGGACCAGGGGTGGTGGAATCCCAGTAGCCCTCGTCGCTGTTTGGGACACCCTCGTGCTGCTCCTTCTCCCTGC
The DNA here is from genome assembly GCA_013399115.1 of Anseranas semipalmata. Taxonomy (NCBI): domain Eukaryota; kingdom Metazoa; phylum Chordata; class Aves; order Anseriformes; family Anseranatidae; genus Anseranas; species Anseranas semipalmata. The sequence continues at coordinate 27,561 of VXAA01005263.1, read as the reverse complement.
CCTTCTGCTCCTCTTTGTGATTGAGATGAATGGGGATCTGGTTGAGGCCACCACGTTTCACCGCCACTCTATTCTGGCCCCCCTCAGTACCTCGGTTCTCCTTCAGCCCCTCGGGCGTCTTTGTCCCTCCTCCTTCTCCTCCTCCTCCTCCTGTCTGGGTCTCCTCTGTCTGTGACAGCATATCCCAGAACTCCTGCAGGTAGGTATCATCCACCTGGTCCGGGCTGGCCATCTCCTCCCCTCCTCCTTGGTAGGCCACCATGGTGGGGTGCTTCTTGGAGGCGCCCAGCTTGCTGGCCCCAGGGGTGCTCTTCTCACAGCTGCCACTCCCGCCGCCCACATCCTCCTCCTGGTCCGCAATAATATCTCCGCAGCCTGTAAGAGAGTCAAAGCTTTTCAGTGAAGTCACGTCAGCAAACATCAAACAAATACGATCAATCGATTGCTCTGAGGGTGGATCAACAGAGGAAGGGTCAGGGGCGGCTGCCGTCTCTTGACCGCTATCACAGTGAGGTTCAACAGGGGGAATAGTCGTTATTGGAATTTCACCTGTTATGGCCGCATCCTTCGCAGTCCCAACCTCTCCGGTGCCTGGGTCCGGTCGTTCATGGCAGAGCTCCTCGGGTCGCCTTCCAGCGGCAGCAGGGTCCTCCCCTGGGGGGGTTTTGCTGTCCCGCGACTCCCCACCTGCCACCTCGGGCTCCTCAGCTGAGGTGTGCACATCTCTGCCACGCTTCTCATGCAGCAATTCGAGACCGATGTCTCCTGCGCTGTTCGGAGTTTCAGACAAAGGTTTTGGCGTCTCCTCTTTGATGCACTCCAAGCTGGCAGTCAGAGACCCCGGCATAATAAGACTGGACTGGATTTCTGAGGCTTCCCCCCTCTCCTCCTTGCCGTTTTTGTCCTTTTTATGCCATCGCATGCTGCTGAAGATCCCTTTCAGCCCCTTCTTTTGTCTGCCGCCAGCCCGCTGATCCGCATTCTCCGCCTTGCCGTTCTCCGTCCTCCCGTTCTTCCTCAGCAGGGAGAAGAAGCTGTGTGACTTCGCCACCGAGCTGCCGGGGGTGACGCCGAGGCTGCCGGCCGCCCGGCTGGGAGCATCCTTGCCCTGGGGATCGCCGCCGCCCGCGTCCTCCTTCTTGCTGCTCTCCAGCACGGCGTCGGCCAAGCCATCGTGCGTCCTGCTCCGCACCATCCCCGCTTTGCTCGCGCCCTTCCCCTCCCCACCTTTGCTCCTCACCCCAAAGATGCTCGGCATGGTGCCCCCGGATTTCCTCCTCTTGAACAATTTGAAGGCGGTTTTGTTAATCTTCCCCGACGGCTGCTCGGCGGCCGGAGGCTCGGCACAGTCGCAGTGCGAGTCCATGTCTGCCACCGCCGCTTCCCCGCCGCGGCCTCCTCGCCGCCGCCGCTGCTGCTGCCGCCGCCCCGGTGCCCGGTGCGCTGCCTCACTGACAGCCCCGCCGCCGCTCCCGCCGCCACCCGCCCATCTCCATGGCAACCCGGAGGGGGCTAAGCCGCTTTCCTCCGCCGTGGGCCTGCGCCAGGCCGCTGTCATCCACTCTCAATCAACCTGAGCCGCCGCAGCCACGCCGGCAGCGCCCCTTCCTCCACCCCCTCCCCAAAAGGGCTTATATAACTTAACCCGTGTCATCCTGCGCGGCTCGCTGCCTCACGCATCCCGCCATGGCGGCTGGGCGCTGAGGGAGGCCCCCGTGCTGTGCAGCCCCGGCACAAGCCCCATGTCCCTGTCCCTCCCCGGTGCCCAAAGCCATGTGTCCGCACCGCTGGTGAACAGAGGAGAGCGGTGGCTGCTCGCTTCTCCTGCTGAGGGACGTTCAGGATGATGGCAGCCCCCATGCAAGCCTTTACCCACACCCCGCATCCACTGCATGTGGTCACAGTCCCCACATCGTGCCCATGGGGTGCTGCTGCTGGGGCTGTGGTGGCCCAGCCACACAGGGGTGGCTGGTGGCACGCTGGCCACAGACCCCCCCCACCAACAGCAAATCTACTCCAGATGCAAAGTAAATTAACCTGGCCTGACAGGTCCTGGGCAGCCTGCTCTAGGTGGCCCTGACTGAGCAGGGGATTGGACCAGGTGACCTCCAGAAGCCTTCCAACCTCAGCCATCCAGTGACTCTGTGATTTGGAACTCCAAACTGGCTTGTCGGCACCACTACCATGGCACTGTCAAGGCAGGGCTATTTCAGGCTGGGAGCAGTGCTCCACACCAACCCATGGAGGAGACCTGCTTTCAGCTGGAGCTATAATAACCCATGAACCCTGGCCACCTGATGCCCACTATACGGAGTTAGTCTGGGCTCCTCCAAACAAAAGCATTTGTCTGGGTTTTTAAACAGCTCTAAATGTAAGTGGAAAAGTGCAAACAACTAAAGAGAAGCTGCATGCCCACTCTCTGGCTTAGGGCTAGGTTCTGGCCCCTTTGAAGTTAGGAAAAGGTTTTGCTGTTGACTTCACTGCTTGGAAGAATAAGTTGTGGTTTTTTTTTTTTTTTTTTTNTTTTGTCTTTTTTTTTTTTAACATCATCAGACATTCATTGCACTCTCCCATGAGAGCAGGTTGAATTATCTGTTGTGAATAATTTATCCAGTGAATTTAGCCCTTTTTCTGTTCATGTATAAAAAGTTCCATTTACATTCATAATTACCGTGTGTTCAATAAGAGCAATATGAACACATAACTCAACATGCAGGTCTCTCCTGCCTTCTGCATGAAACAAAGGAAAGGGCAAATGAGGCAGAAACCAAGATTTTGACTGGAGGAGGAGTGAGTTACATTTTACAGTGTGCACCACATGTATCTGCCCAGCACCCACAAGCCAGGGAGACAGGAGGTCACTTTGCGCCTCCATCACTCATGGGTTCCCCCATCACCTGGTAATATTTCTGCTCTCCAGTCAGATGGATGAAACTTGATAAAATAGAGAAAATACCAAACGATCTTGTGTAAATGCAAATACACAGAGCAGACATCCTTTGAAAAATTGAAAGAACAAAACTTGGTCACATATCTTGGGAAAAAGTGAACAGAACAGCTAATAAATAATAGTTGGCCAGATGGCAGAAATTACTGATTTTTTGTGCTTTTCATACTGGTGTTTTGCTACATTTCACCAATTCTTTACATTGAGCCGATTCTTCTTGCAAACATTGAGTCCAAAGGAGTGGGATACAGAGATATAAAAGGATGAGGACAGATGACTTAATGCTTCACAGCTGTATGGAACAGACAAGTTATTGTGCCTTCTTCTTTTTTGTATGATTATCTGCAGCCATGAAAGAAAGGGTGGACTTTCAGCTTGTTTTTCAGTCAACTTAAAATCCAAGCATTAATGGAGGAAAGTGACTTGAGGTCAGCCTGAAATTACATCTTGAAAAATGTTTTGACAAATTGAATTTTTTCTGCCCATTTGTTCTCAATCTTTTTACACTTTTTAAAATATGATTTAAATAACCTTGAAGTACCTCTGGAAATGGATAGTCATTCTAAAATGAAAAATCAAAGTACTGAGTTTTGAAAGTGACAAATGAAACATTCCCCCCCCCCTTTTTTTTTAATTATCTTTTTTTAACGTGAAGACATCTATGAATTCAACATGAACTCACGACATGCTTTGGTCAACTTGCCCTTGCAGGGCTAAACAGGAAAAGCTTTCAACAAAGCATCCACCGACTTCTAATTGAAGACAAGTAATGCTGAGAGGTGGTTATACTCATGCAAAATCATTCTTGCTTTTAGTGATGTTTGAACACTGGAGAGCTGTGAGATCAAGGGGTTTGGGAGAAAATGTTCTTTGCCACATCTGTTGTGCCCCTGTCCTCACATATAATGGGAATTTCACAGAGAGTTTAGTGGCATTCCCTTGCTCTTTTTGTTCCCCCTGCTTTCAGCTAGGAAGTCCCCAGGGAGCAAATTGTCTGGTGTCATTTGTGCAAAACTGTAAAGGGATACAGGACCTACAAGGTGAGCCATGTTGTTTTCTGGATCAGGACAGTAGGAGCTGAATGAAAGGGAACCAGAGATATTTTCATCCTTTTGGACCTTTTTATTCTGTCTGGTTTTATGTTCCGGGAAGTTTGCACAAAGCCTATGTAAGCAATACCCGTTACTTACTGGTTTTCTCCAAGGTTTAAAACTTACTCCTCTGAATTACAGTGGGGAGTCATTTCCTTACGGCTTCCCTTCATCTCTATAAGTCTGAAATAGAAGTGTGCATCTGACAGTGAAAAATATCATAGCTGTCTTTCTGGCAAGGCAGAGAAACAACTGACAGACACCTTTTAAAATGAAAACAAATAAGGAGCTCTAATTTAAAAGCACAGTCAGCTGGGAGCTTCTGAAGACCAGCAGGCAAGTGGCAGCCAAGCATCAGTGGTGGTAGAACTGTTTCCACCACATCCTCCAGACCCATGTCAGCCCAAGGGTCATCTAGCACAGTAGGAGAGATCCTGCACGGCACAGCCACACCAGCAGGTTTGTTCCAGCAGGAGAGGATACTGAAAAGAGTCTGTGGAAGAAATGTTTCTGAAGGTGGATTTTTTTTTGATCTTTAAAATGAATATACCAGACATGCTACACTATGTAGCAAAATTATTCAGAAAAGGTAGTTTAAAAACCACGTAGCATTTATAGGTATACACTCTTTGATAGAAATTATGGACTCTGAGAAAAGGGCTATCCTCTGCTTCTTCCCTGACCATACCATAGAGCTTTTCTGGGCTGTTTGCTGGGGGTTACTAGACTGCTGGTCCAGCTCCCAGTCTTGGTTCTATCACAGACTTGTGCTGTGACCCTCAGGAAGCCACTGAGCTCCATTTCAGCCTTCTGCAGTGACCCACAGGCACCAAGGTCCTGTCCCAGCCTTGCTCCCTGCAGAGTGCTGGAGCCACCAGGGCACCACTGCACCTGGAGCCATCACTCTGCTTTTCTCCAGAGTTCACACCAGACAAGCTCTTTCATTTCCCCTGGAGATTGCAGTGTATGGCATAGAATTAATACCGAATAAAAATCCTAGGCTTCACCCAGTGTGAATTAGTGATGGAAGTGACAGTTTTCAAGCCATCCTGTCCCTCATTTTGACAGAAGCCCCCAAATTTCATGGTGTTTCGAGGCTGCCTCATGTGCTGAATGGGAGCACAGAAAGCAATGTGACAGGACAGAAGTGTCTGCAAATCTGTGCAGGTGCAGAAATTTTTCACTTCAGGCTTAATTTCTAAGTAGCTTCAGTGACTCCAGAGAGTCACAAACAGCCATCTCAACGTATTACCCAGCAGATACTCATTTTTATGCCAAAGTTTACCCATTTTCTGCTGAGGTTCTTTAGTTTTGTTTTTTTGTTTTTGTTTTACTTTGGTAAGCATTCTCTAGAGCTGTGTTTCTACCCTCATATATTCTACAGAGTATATATAATTCATGGGGCTTAAAGAAGATTCATCAATTTAAAACTACTAGGTCCTCCTGATGATAAGCAGGGAATCTAAATTGCAGAAAGTGAATTGCAAGGCTTCGACCAGCACATCTAGACTCAGGCTGGTGATGGGAGAAAGTCAGCAGGCTTTTAAAAGCTGCAGACAATTATCATGCCAGGCTCAAGAATTTAAGTTCAAGTATAGGGAAGTCCAGAGCAATTGCAGGTTCATAGGGAAAACGGGCCCGCTATTTGAAAAGTTATTGCAAACACTGCCATTTCTTCTTACGTGGTCAGGTGTGCTACAGCACAGANCACTATGTAGCAAAATTATTCAGAAAAGGTAGTTTAAAAACCACGTAGCATTTATAGGTATACACTCTTTGATAGAAATTATGGACTCTGAGAAAAGGGCTATCCTCTGCTTCTTCCCTGACCATACCATAGAGCTTTTCTGGGCTGTTTGCTGGGGGTTACTAGACTGCTGGTCCAGCTCCCAGTCTTGGTTCTATCACAGACTTGTGCTGTGACCCTCAGGAAGCCACTGAGCTCCATTTCAGCCTTCTGCAGTGACCCACAGGCACCAAGGTCCTGTCCCAGCCTTGCTCCCTGCAGAGTGCTGGAGCCACCAGGGCACCACTGCACCTGGAGCCATCACTCTGCTTTTCTCCAGAGTTCACACCAGACAAGCTCTTTCATTTCCCCTGGAGATTGCAGTGTATGGCATAGAATTAATACCGAATAAAAATCCTAGGCTTCACCCAGTGTGAATTAGTGATGGAAGTGACAGTTTTCAAGCCATCCTGTCCCTCATTTTGACAGAAGCCCCCAAATTTCATGGTGTTTCGAGGCTGCCTCATGTGCTGAATGGGAGCACAGAAAGCAATGTGACAGGACAGAAGTGTCTGCAAATCTGTGCAGGTGCAGAAATTTTTCACTTCAGGCTTAATTTCTAAGTAGCTTCAGTGACTCCAGAGAGTCACAAGCAGCCCTCTCAACGTATTACCCAGCAGATACTCATTTTTATGCCAAAGTTTACCCATTTTCTGCTGAAGTTCTTTAGTTTTCTTTTTTGTTTTTGTTTTACTTTGGTAAGCATTCTCTAGAGCTGTGTTTCTACCCTCATATATACTACAGAGTATATATAATTCATGGGGCTTAAAGAAGATTCATCAATTTAAAACTACTAGGTCCTCCTGATGATAAGCAGGGAATCTAAATTGCAGAAAGTGAATTGCAAGGCTTCGACCAGCACATCTAGACTCAGGCTGGTGATGGGAGAAAGTCAGCAGGCTTTTAAAAGCTGCAGACAATTATCATGCCAGGCTCAAGAATTTAAGTTCAAGTATAGGGAAGCCCAGAGCAATTGCAGGTTCATAGGGAAAACGGGCCCGCTATTTGAAAAGTTATTGCAAACACTGCCATTTCTTCTTACGTGGTCAGGTGTGCTACAGCACAGACAAACACTTCAATACATTACGGTATCAGGAAATGAAAGAGATACTGTTGCTGGATCACAAAATCAATGGGCTCATTAAAGAAGATGTAAGTAATGTCAGATCTCTGCTGATACCTTAAGATCTGCTTAGGGAACCACTGGGACTGAAAAAAATAAAATAAAATAAAAAGGAACATCCAAAACCAGCATTTTTTAAAAAAGTTCAGAAACAGAAATGGGGTTAAAGGAATCCCTCCTGTTTTACATATGAGGCTTCTTGCTGTACACACCACTGGGAGCTGTCTGCTCCTACAGGTACAAGGAAAAGGTGCCTGGATTTCTAATGTTTGCCACTTGTTTGCATTTACTTCCCCACAGATCCACATCCTCTAATAGTGCATACTTCCACCTCCAGCCTGTGTGTCGGCCGCCTCAGGGACATTTGCTTTTACATTCCACCCTCCACCGCTGCAGGTCAGACATCCTTTTCTGCAAACCAAACTCTCACCAGCTGCAGAGGCATAAGGAGCATGAATGTGCAGATCAGCAAGCCCAGGGCCTGGCTGATCCTCACTCTCAGACAGCTCAAACTTGGCGATATCTCAGGGAAACAGCCCTTAAATGAATCTAAAAAATACAACGTAGGGAAGGAAAAATGAGTTTCTTACACTCCATCAGCCTGTCATCTGTACACAGGCTTCATGCTCACTACCACCAGAAACTGCCTAATACCTGATTAACAAATGAAAAACTGTCACTGGGAAAATCTGGTACCAGAATAATGTACAGGTAGCAAAGATCACCTTGACTGGGAGATGCACATGTCCCTGTAAAGCATGTCTCCAGTCTCCTGGGAGATAATGAACTCTCATAACTTTGTGTTTTTTTTCTTTTTTTTTTTTTTTACCAAAGGGCTGCAATACTGGGAAGTGTACATGGAGCAGAGCAGACCTATTTCTCAAAATAGAGAGACCTGCGCTCAATTTTCAGAAAATTATGTCTGAACCCCACAAACCTATTGAATTTTGAATTGCCTGCTGCAGGATTGTGCAATTTAAGTAAGAAAAATTTATTCTAAGTCTCCAAGAAATTACACTGAAAGAGAGTTGAGGTACAGGTTCTTGAACAGGTAAGTGATTGTGCTTTTGCAACACAAATGTGGAGGAAAGAAAAAACAACCACCAAAGTTTCACATACTTAAACACTGGTCCAGTCCAGCCAAAATGGGAAATACCCATTTCACGAGCCTGGAGGACCATGTATTAGACCAAAGAATGCTGGTGAGGACTTCACTAGGAGGAATGTTTCTTGTTCTCACCAGTAACAGCATTGCGACAAAGGCCAACAACACCTTCACGTGTGAAAGGAATCCTGTGACCACAGTCAAGTTTTCTTTTATCACTGTCACTCAGCCCTAGCATCTCTTCTTTTTCCAATTTTAGAGGAAAAAACAAACAAACAAACAAACAAAAAAAAAAACATAAAAATAAAAATAAAAATTCAACAGGAAATGGATGTTCCGGTTGAACACACCAGTCATGAGTTTTCTGAGATCAGCTAAACAATCAAAGATGGGAAAGAATGAAATTACTGTATTTTGTTCAAAATTTCTGTAGTTTTTTTTAATTGAAACAGCTTTCCTGTGTAAATGACTTATGCTATGCTGTTTTAAAGGGAAAAATAGGAAAACAACAATAACCTTCCCAAAATGAAACAAAACATGGATTTGACACAAAAGAAAATTACTGAATGCTTTCCAGTTCAGCCAAGAGATTGAAAAAAAAAATGTTTGTATGCACACAAACTCTGTGTTATCCAGCTGTTCTTCCCAATGCAAAATAAAAGGATTACACAGAAATAAGGAAGCAACTGAGAAACTGAGAGGGGAAAAATATGCTTCATTTGTCTTAAAGCTAAATACAAATTAAAAATGCAGGCACTGCACGTAGACCCCCCCAAGGGACAGATTTATTTCTAGTTAATAATATGTTAGTGCCCTGGCCCACTGCATTAAAAACAACAACAACAGCAACAACAACTCTAGATTAATCCTGCTGTAACACTGTAGCTAGAACCTCTAAGAATTAACCCAGCCCAATCCCAGATTTACTTGCACTGTAATTAGTGGAAACATGAAGAGTTTATTTTCTTTCACCTACTGGACTGAAAAGAGAAATGTTTAAAAAAAAAAACGTAAATATGTTTTTTTACATGGATATGCAGCCATTCACTTTCTTCTTCAGATGTTTACAATATCTCAGATATATTAGTAACTTTTTTCTATTTCTAATTGTGTAACTTAAGCTTTTCTATTTCAAAAATGAATGAAAATAAAATCCTGCCTGTGCAATCCCAGCAGACTTGACAGACAATAGTACCACAGGAGGCAAGGGTCTTGCCCACCACCATTAATTAAAAGCCCAAAGCAAAAGTGTAAGCAGATTAAGAGGGGGGTGGGGAGTGTGGTGTGTACTGGGTCAGAATGTGTTTTTCAAACAGATGAAAATTATTCTGGGAGGAGGGAAGGACATTTCTACCGAGAGGTAAGCATTCAAAAAACTGACTGGGGGTGCCTGAGTTTTGTTCTCACCCTTGTACTGTCTCAGGTCCTTCCTTTGACTTCAGCAGAGATACTTATGATTAGTGTAAGTGTATGTGAAAGTCAGAATCAGGCCCTTAATTAAAGATTCAACTTCCCTAAATAAGATACCTAAATAGATGTGATCATATTTCTTGTGCTTTTTTTTAGAACAAGAAATGCTTCTCAAATTCACCATCAATGCTCTTGCTAGATTCAGCTGCTTATATTTCATTATAATTACTGATGGATACATTACTAGTTTGATTTCAGGAGTGCTTTGCCTCATTTGTTTTCTTTCTTTCCCCCCACATCACTGTGCATAAAGTAAAGAGCCCCTGTGCAGAACATCAATGGGAGCGGTTGGTGCCAGCACTGGGGCAGCACACGGAAGTTTTCGAGCTCAGGTGGACACAGAGATCAAATGTGAAAGAGGGAAAAGAAAGCCGAGTAGATGGGAAACAAGGAAATTATTAAAAACCTTTGGAAGTAAATCTGTGCCTTGGACCATAGTCGGAGAGGAGAGAAATAATTGTGCTTATTATCATGACAAGTTTCCAAAAGTGTCCAGATTTCTTTCAGGATCCCCAGAACTGCAACTACCCCTATATGAGCCACACTTAATCAGATAGACACCATATATTTTAAATTTGAAATAGGGTACATCTCAGTAGCCTCCAAAAGGGTTCAATGCAAGATGCTATAAAAAACTTGGCAATGCCTTGCAAACCTGCAGGAACCACTGTTTTCAGTCTGTTTCAAACCAAAGGGTGGGTTTCATCTCCCCATGCTTTAACCAGCCATAGAATAAACAGCTAAATTGCTGCTAGTCAGCTTAAATCCCCTTTCTCGAATGTGGCAGAAGATAGGTATTCTTAGGGTGTAACTTATTTGACGTATTTTATATGTTAGCTTAAGACTGGGTGAGATAAATCTTATCCTAAAAGCTCTGTCTATTCTGATTGCAAAGGGAGCCCAAGTTAAGCATTCAGAGAAAAGCACCTGTGTTTGCTCAGATCTGCCTCTCTCCAAATGTTTCAGCATTCACGGACTCTAAATTGTTCCCTCCAGTTCCTGAAAATATCAGCTGACATTTTTCAGCTTCCATTTTTTTTTTTTNAGCTTCCATTTTTTTTTTTTTTTTTTTTTTGCATGTGGAGAAAACTTTGTTACACAGAAATAAAACATTTTTGACTGTCTCTAATGCAAACAAGTGCATTGCTCCATGTATGTGCACTTGACAAGTGCACCAGTGGAGCTATTACTATGGTTGGGAGTTGGCGGGACTGGGACTGTGGTCAGAGCTGCACCATTGGGAAGGCTTGGTGCAGCCTGGATTTTGGTTTTATCAGTCCATCAGAGCTGTGAGGGATTTTAAAGAAATCTGACACTGCTTGCTCTTTCTAAAAATGATGCCTTGATACACATCAGTGAACTCATTAGTTTGAGACAGTCATAGGGAAGCTGGTAGCTTGTAGAGGCACATGAGTCATTTTCCACACAACACTTTCAGTGATCTCCTTTTAATACTGGTCGCTGACACCCAGCTCTCGCTAAAGAGCGTTGTGTGGCACACGCTGTACAAATAATACCAGAGTTTTTTTCCAAAGGGCTATTTTTGACAAGAGCTGTTGCTCTGACAGCAGATCATTTGATCAATTCAAACTGAATGTCAGCTAAAGGAAGCCTTTTCAGTTTTTTCCTTTTCCCCCTTTTTTTTTTTTTTTTTGTCGCTAAGAAAAATGAAGCAGTGGGTGTTGATTTATGACAGTCTTACTAAAATATCAAACAAGTACAGTTCAGTTTAAGAACAGATTAGCACCAAGAAGGATAATCACTTGGGTTTCCATTCCTGCTCTTCTTCTTGCTCAGATGAAACAGGTTTCTGGAGAAGCATCATTTGTACAAGGAACATGTAGGAACCATAGGATTAGGCCCTATGAGTTGGCTGGTAAGATACTCAGGATGCAGAACAAGCATCCCCCAGCCCTTTGGGACCTGGATTCAGCATCTACCAAGGACATCTGCAAAACTCCCACCAACCTCCACAGTGCTGGATTTGGGCCAGGGGCAAACAAACTGGAAACCAGCAGCATAGGTTTGCCTGGTGTCACTGGCTGGCTGGGGAAAGCCCACCTCTCTTGACTCCTGGCCAAGGTATATCATCCCCTGCTTCCAGCAAAACCAAATGCGAAACCCATGCATCAATGCAAAGGATGTCCTGTGTATCCAATAGGATGGTCAAGATCATCCAGCCCTTTTCAAGGAGTTTTTCTGTGGTGCTTCACAAAAAGAGGCTGACAGGTGGTCGCAGAGCTTTGCCTGAACTCATGGATTACAAGGCCAGAAGGAAGCACTCTGTGACTGTTGGATTTGCAGTCTTGGAAGACACAAGCTGGAGAAAATGACCTGATTTTTCTCAAAAACATGTGCCCATGGCCTATTTCTCTTTCTAATTGCTCACTTCATGACACTCATGCATGCACATGTGTATGTATGTAAACACACAGGCATCCCAAAGCATTTTTTTTCAGAGATTCTTCTCCTTTTCACATTCTGTTTTTATTTAAACATGCTTCAGAGTGGAAGCATGTTTTCTCCCTGAAAATAATTGTCTAATTTATTTCCTGAAGCACAGTCGTATCTGTGAAACAGTAAAGGGGATGAACAGACACCAAACTGCATCCAGCATTAACAGTTATCTCAAATCAATTGATAATCCCTTGTCAAGATGATTGCTGTCAAAAACAGGACAAGCAAAGGCATTTTTCATTCCCACCATTGCAGCTGTTTCTGTTAGCCCAATTAAGCAAAGCGAAAAGGAGTAGCACCATATCAGAGCCAGTTTGGCTTGGGATATAAATTGTCCTCTTGTATTTGTCCATAGCCAACACTGCAAGAATAACAAAGCAATGCCATAAGCCCGGACACTGTGCTGAAAACATAAAGGAACGATTTTTTCCCTCCAAGCCAGCATGGCATCCAGCCACAATGCCCGGCAGGCACCAGCCCTCCCTCTCCAGGCTCTGGCTCGTTGCAGGGCTGCACACAGCCAGTCTGCACAGCCTGCAGCCAGCCCAGAGCCCCTGGGGGACAGGGGACAGCTCACCAGAATCGGGCTCCTTCCCCTTGTCACCCTGGAGGACAAGGGTTTTCTCAGAAGAGAGGCCTCCACCTTTTGGCTTGGAAAACAAGAGAGAATCAGTCATCTTCTCCATCACCGCTAGCCAAAGCCCTCCTGGAAGTGAGCTGACGCTATTATTGCAGAAGTGGATCTGACTTCTGGCAGTAACTGCCAAAGAAGTACGTCGCCCTTGTGGCTTGTTGTCTACATGGCAGGACACCCTGTTGTGTGCTGGATTGTCACATGTAATCTATGCAAATGCAGTCATTAGCTTTAGCAGATGTTTTGTTATTGTGCTGCTTCAAAAATGAAAAGGCATCAGCAGGGATTTTTGTTTTCGTACCTAGATTTTGAGGAACAGAATAAATTGCAACAAGCTCTTGTTCATATGAATGCACCCCTCCTGGTACGGGAGGCTAGGCACCTACTTCCACTCCACACAAGAACTGCTTTTCAAATTCTCTAAATTGCAACAAAAATCCTCCTAACAGCCTTAGGAAACTAGATTTAAATTTTATTGGCATCCTATGAAACACACAGATACCTTATTGAGGTATCAAAGAGGAGAATGACTGTCTGGAGCAGATTTAAGTTCTTCATTCCTGGTCTTTGCTACCAGCCAGTGCCTCCGATTACAAAATGCCCTTTGGTTCCCCTTAGGCTACTTTATAAGGTGGCCATGACAGACATCAGACCAGCGGCCAAGGTAGTTTGGATGCAGCCCCTTGGGTTTAGAGGGCAAGAGGGTTTAACAGCACCAGTGCAGGCCAGCTTATGCTGGCTGTCTCACCAGCAGGCAGGACCTCGAGCAGACAGCAGATGTAACCGCGATGTCCCATCCTCGAGCTGCGGTCAGGCCATGAACGCTCAGGGGCATATCCACCGCCAGGCTGCGACAGCCTCGGGGCTTGAGGTGGGAACTGGGAACGGAGCAGGCACCCAGGCAAGGCCAGCATCAAAGAGGCAAGAAGGAGGGCGAAAAGCTGAACTAAGAGGATTTGCCAGGGGCTGTGCCAGGGAGCCCCTGGAGCAGCCATATGGCTGCAGCCACGGCTGGGCACCACCAGCCCCTGTGACCCTGGAAGCAGCTTCTTCTCAGCAGCACGCCGCCGCCAGCAGCCACCCTGCTGGGGTGGCACTGCCGCTCCACAGCTGCTCGCCTCACGAGGTGCGGTGAGAGGGCAGGACGGCTGCAGAGCAGGGGACAAGGAAATTGGGGAGCAGAGGGTCTCCAGCAGCCCAGCTGAGCTCTGCACCCCATGGCCCACCCCATCAGCCTCCAAGCACGACCCCACCGCCCGTGGGCACGGAAGAGGGCATGGGGCTGCGCTACGGAAATTACAGGTCGCGCATCTGTCTCCTGGATGTTTAAATCTGAATGAGTTTGAGTTTTAATTAAAGCTGTTGTGAATCAGCTTAAACCTTTGCTCCTTCAGTTCTCTCAGAAGATTTTAAATGCAGAGATGTGATGTTATCTCATGGAGGCAGCAGGGTTTGAGCTGGTTAACAGGCGCGTGTGAAAACATAAATATGCTGACCCAAATTCAGCTCTCGGAAAAGCTCAGTGCGGTGTCCTTGGAAATCAGTGAGCCCAATTCTGATGGCACAGAGGCACCTCTGCCATGTGCAGGCACAGTGTGGGAGGATCCTCGTGGGCATCCAGCACTGCTGCGAAGACGTGGCAAGGTGTTAGTGGAAGTCAAGGTCATGGTCTCAGGCCTTGTGTCCGGATAAGGCTCCAGGGATCAGAAACTCATCTCTGGCAGACCAGGACTTCTTACTCATGTAGTGAAGTTTGCAGGAGCAGGGACAGCCTCAGCTCCAGGGATGGGTTCCCACAGGGACTGGAGATGTTCAGCTTCGCATCTCTCTGCCCTGAATGCAAGGTGCACATTCTCTCCCTGGTTTCTCCAAAGTAAATAAATAGCTCTGTGTATCCTGAAGAAAACCAACCCTACCAAAATACATCATTGCACAAGTAAAAGGGAAAGGGTAAGAAAAAGACCAAATCACATCAATTAGCTCCCTTACTGAACAATTGGAAAGCACTTAGATATCACTTAGGCAATGATAGGAATGCATATATATTGAGGTAGAGCAGAACATGGTAGCATACACTAATGCAAATTTGGTGTGACTCCAGTACCTGACTCTTGCTTTCGGACTGCAAATACAATGAAGCATTTTAAGGGAATGATGCTTTCCTATTAATCATTTATAGTATAGTATTGATAGGGTATTTCCTGGAAGAGTCTTTTTTTTTTTTTTTTACACTGAACATTATGGATATTCAATTATAATAAAGCATTACAAAGTATTTGCTTCTAGATAGGGAGAAAAAAAAATCAGAAAAGTTTCTCTGAACAACAGAAGTGAAAACTGAAAAGTCATCTACCCTAAGGAAATACATGAACCTGTTACCAGTTAAGAGAGTGTAATATTCTTGAGAGGTTTCTGAACATTTTAATAAGGGGTTTGTACATACTTTGTCATGTTTCTCTTACACTTAAATTTAATAAGAATTAATAAGAACAAGAATGACGCAAGTTACTCTCAAAATGTCAGGAAACAAATAACCAAACACTTTCATCCTCCTCCATTTCAAACTGGTAACATGTTTTTCACTCTACATGTTTGGAAGAGAGAATGCTCTGGAGAATGCTGCTATGAGTCTCTGTTGAGTGAGTTTTCCATTATCTGAGTTTTCCTGCTGTAAGCCAGAGCTGGTCAATCATACTATTGGGCTGAATTACAAAGCCATGACTTTAAAATGTAGTTATTTTTATACCACATCTGTAACACCCTGGGGACCTGATTATGTAAGATTGTACCAGAGATGCAGAAAGCTGCCCTTTCCAGAAATTTACATCTACAAATTTTCAAGTGAGAAGTACAGATCTAGACAATGTATAAACCATAACTTGTACCTACGTTTGCATTTAATCATCTTAATGAACAGCCAAATTAAAGCACCAAAATCAAAGTCATAATACAAAAATGTCAGCTGATGTAACTGGGAGCTCAGTCAGACCCTGCAAAGCTTGAGCAAAGATGGAGCCAGGCAGAGATGCCGCAGATTTAGGTGTGGGGATACTGGAGAGGGCAGCTGGGTGCACCCTGGCCAGCCCTGGATCTACTCAGGAGATGGTTCCCCCCAAATCCTGGTTTCCTGCCGCTCCCATTGCCCATGGGCAGAGGCCCCTGAGGAGCACCAAGGACATTCCTCTTCCATGGAGTTGGGAAATGTGGGGCTGCAGGCACCACACGGAGCCAGGAGAGGACTTCCCTATCCTGGAGCTCTCATTAGGACTGTAGGAGAGGTGGGCACCTCTCAGCCCAGACCTTCAGTCCTCTCCAAGGGGAATCAAGCACTTCCAGAGGATGTAGCATTTCCAAAGGGAAAAGGACACATTATGTCAGTAACAAAGAGGAAGAATGGGTTTATCTCACATGCAAAAAATATTTGGATATTACTGAATTACGGAAAGTACTGACCTCGTATGTATCACACTATTTTTTCCCTTAATATATGCAATGAGATCACTATTAGAAATATCCAGGCTCCATGTAGTAAAAAAGGATTTTTGAATAGGTATTTTCCTGTCTCTGTGGTCATTTGAACAGTTTTCTGTAAAAACTCAGCTGGAAATTTCCAAAAGAGACCAGTGCTACCAGACTGGTTTAATCCCTGCTTGCTTTATCTGCATTTCTAAGTCTCAACTTGATTTAATTAGTAACAAGCATTACAGCACATGTGGATTACTGTCCTATTAAGAGAACAAATTTTTAACAGGATTTTAAAACAACATTTGCAAAACTCATTAGCTCTGGCCCAGTCCCCAGGCTTTCAGCTGGACAAGTG
This sequence comes from Anseranas semipalmata, assembly GCA_013399115.1. Lineage (NCBI taxonomy): Eukaryota > Metazoa > Chordata > Aves > Anseriformes > Anseranatidae > Anseranas > Anseranas semipalmata. Next base: position 11,128 of record VXAA01005263.1, on the reverse strand, counting down.
GGGGCTCTGGTGTTTGTGAAAGTCATATTTCTGAGCACTTCTTGCATTTTTGTGCTGAGATACTGCAGACTTCTGCACTTACTGTTGCTCTTCTAGAACACAAAGTGTATCATAAGCCACTGTTTCCGAAGTAGAAATGGCTGGCATAAATTTTTGAATAACTGAGTTGAATCCCAGGACAGAAACAGTCGTCTCACCTGGCTCCTTGCGAAGTAGGAAGAGGTGGTGTATGCTGCGGGTGCTCCGTGTGGCTGGATGCAGTCCCACGCTCCTGGTGGCTCTGCAGGACCCACCTCTCCATCGACATTTCCACTTTTGCAAACCTTCACCACTAATTTTATTTGCAGCAAACAGCACAAGATTTAGTCAATTCTGCTTCAGGGAAAAACAGCTCTTGCAGACAGCTCTCAAATTTAGCATCACACCTTTTCACTTTTCTCCACGTTCTCTTTGAAAGCTGAACAAAGCCATAGACTTTAGCATGAAAGATAACTGCGGTAGCCATCTTCCCCATTTCAAACACAGAACTGTCACTAGTCACCTTGGAGTGGCTATATACGTAAATTTGGGGCATTGGTTTATGCCAGTCTTACTAGCATCATTGCAAAGGAACATTTGTGCTTGATTCAGCAAGCATTTGTGCTTGATTCAACTTCTCTATTGAAAGAAAAAATGCATTAACTCTGCTTAATGTGGAAGGTACCCAGCAATTGGAGGCATGGGAAGTGGGACCAGAATGGTGTTGGCTCTGTAGTTTGCTGGAGATAAAATGGAAAAGAGGTGGGAGATGTGGGAGAAGGTTCCGGGGAGACAGAGCTCAGCCCAGGTCACTCATGAGACCTCCATGGGCCCCAGTAGCTCTGCACCAAACCATCCCCATGTAAATCTGTGCACGTAAAGAAAGAAGAGCAGAGAAAATGTGGATTAAGAAACAAAGATTGAAACAAAAAGCAGCAAAGGGTGAGGACAGAAAAATGACAATGCTATGCCATATGGAAAGTACATTATGAAGAAGTAACACCTCGTCTTCTGTCTCTAACACATAACACAGACTTCAGTGCAGCTGGGAAATACCCCAGGCTGCTGTAGCACAGGCTGATGCTGGGTTGATACACGCACAAATGATGCCCCCGAAGGCCAGATCATAGGTGGGTGCAGACCCTGCCCGAGCCCCAGTGCCTGCATTTCTGTAATGGTGTCAGTGTGCTGGGTCTGCTGAAAAGCAAGATACTGCAAAGCAAAGCTGGAAACACGGCTGGAGCACAGGTGACAGACTGGCAGAGCAGCCAGCAGCCCAAAATAATGTTTTGAAGACAGAAATGGCTGCGGGTGTTGTAATAGAAAGTCAGCCCCAATTCTTGCTGCTCCAAAGGGGTTTCACCAGCACTAACACAGGTGGGCCAGGTGTGAGCCCTCTTAGATGTTCATGCACGCCGAACAGGGTCTCTCTTCCATCCTCTGCTGTTTCCAGAAAGAGGAGGCACCTTGCTGCCATGGCTGGAGCAGGAGGAGAGCACCCTTCGGGCTACTTTGTCCCTCCAGTGTGTGAGCAAACCTTCCCCAGGAGGTCAGATGGCACAGGAGCAGACAAGCAAAAATGCTGCAGCCCAGAGACCTCCGAGGGGGCTCTGAGGGCCCCACGCTTGGGCCCCACGTGAGGAGGACATTTTGCTGTCTGGGGCTGGAGTGTCACTCCCCATGATGGTCAGCTCACTCCTCCAGCAGACGAGAAGTGGCTGAGATCCTGTTTCCACACTTGTTTCCATGCACGGCTGAAAAGCAAGGAAATGAAATATCCTTGAACTTGCAGCTGGTGTTGCATGAAGATAAGAGGAAGGAAAAAAAAAATACTCATGCCTTTTCCTTTTGTCCTTTCCAATCTGGCCATGATAGCTGTTTTATAATTAAATTAATCTTGAAAAAAATACCCACCTTCACATGAAGTAAGACTATTTGAGACCCAAAGGGCTCCAGAGCTTGCCTGCCACAAGCCAAATTTCAGCAGCTGATATTCTGGTTCTTCCAAACTTTTATCTCACAGTTTCCTCTTGCTGTTAAAAGGCAACATAGTCAAGAGGGGAACCTGGTGGCACAGGAAGTGGCTGAGCTTCACAGAAAGTCTCTGGTAAAACCTCTTCATCTGATTTCTGTTTCTGGTCACTTCCTTACTTACAGCCATCATTTCTCTGCTGTGTCCTTTAAAAATCCCTTGAGGGAAAAATATACCCCGCAAAATTAGAGTTATCCTTGATACTCTTCAAAGGTTGTAACACAGGTGATCTGTTCACTTCTTTTCTTCCCACACACGTGGATAAAAGGCATCGTGTTCAACATTATTTTCAAACCTCATATTCTTGTCCTCAAAAGTAGAGTGGACCTTTCTTTCTTTCTTTCTTTGAAGTAATAAAGAAAAAACAGGAGAGGACAAGTTTTTTTGAGAAGCATCTCCAGGAGCAGAGGATAAAATGCATTGCCCCAGATGGACTAGTTATAAAAAAAAAAAAGAATAAAAGCAAGGAAATGAACAAAAAAAAAAGAGCTGGAATAACAGGTGAAGGGCAGGGGAGAACAAACCTGCATGCAACAGCAGTCTGACTAATGGCTGGGCCTGAAGAAACGTGCAGACATTAAACAGGTGGGTTGGAAAGCCAAGCAAAAGACCAAAATAGTGATGCTACAGTGCTGCATCCCAAGAAGATCCCACCAGTGCTCTGGGCAACCCAAAGGAGAGGAGCAGGGAGATCCATAAACAAAGTCAGCAGCTTCTCCAGCTGTACACCAATGGAAAAGTGGTCACCACCATGCCCACGCTGCAAAGGTAGTGGCACCATTTCTCTTTGGAGCTGAAAAGGGCATCAGAAACACTTTGAAATTACAGGCACGTATATGAGTATGTCCTTTGCTTGAGGACATTGATTGATTTCATGATCATGTGTGATTTGAGTAACAGCAGAATTCAGAGGGACAAACTGATGTGTCTGTGAGACAATTTCATTAAAAATGTAAAGACCACAAAACTGCCGTTTTTTCAAAGTGACAAACACCTGGGGAGTCAACAAGGAATTCACAAGAGCTCAGTGAAAAAAACAAAACCTCAAACTCAAGCACTGCCAGCTGACAAGAGCAGCCTGGAATTAGTTGTCTCAATTAGTTAAATTCATGATTTCACATCCCCTAGAGTGTTTTTTTTTGGATGTTTACAAAGTAACTTCCTTAAATCTTGACAGAACAACTGAGTGTCAAGACTCTTGATTTATATTTCTATTTTTTCACTGATTTTCCATGAGAACACAGGAACACCACATCAGTACTTGGGTTTCTGTTTCTTCAGCTATTCAACAGATTAGTAATAAACTGAATTAATGATTTTGATGGTAATTTAGACTCCTTAGATTGATGATACTGTGCAAGTGGAAAAATAATTAGTATGCAAACTCCTCATACCTGCAAAACTCACTGCAATTGTGGCTATAGAAAGTCATTGGTTTTTATTTACTATAGATTTTGTAGGTTAACCCCGTGAGAGCTCTTTTTCTTGCTGCTATTGCTTACTCTATAAGAGCCATAAGAAGCTGTAGCTGTTACTTGCTTTCTAATTAGAGAAATAGTCTGTTCCAGCACAATAATTTTTATATTTCTGTTAGTTGGTGTAAGGCTGCTCCTATTCGCCCTTGATTACATGTTTAATTAGGTCTACAATATTCCATAATTAATCTCTTAAACAAGATCTGAAATGGAGATTAGGTCTTGTTATGATTCTCAGCTTACTCATCTCTTTTTACTACATGAAAGAGGCGATGCATTCAGCCTCAGACTTTCTGTTAACTCTTCGTGCCGTTGCCCTAATCCCAGTACTCCTTCCAACACATCCAATCAATATTTGCTAAAAAAAAAAAAGTTTGGCAATCAGAAAACAAACAAACAAACAACAACAACAGAAACCCCACAGCTAACAGCATTCTGTGATGGGCTGGATTTTCTATCTGGCCAAGCTCACACCTAGAAAATTTCCCTTTTGCCAGCAGGTCTCCTGCATGCCCTTCACTCCCATTGAAGCAAAAGAAAAAACACCCTGCATGAGCGCTCTGCTGCAAATGTTCCCTCTTTCCACCCCAGCTCCCAGCCTGAATGTGCTTTGTCTGGGCTGCTGCTTTGATGTGGCATCAGGCAGTTTTGAAACAATCACTTGAAGACAGCATTAAAGCCAGCCAAGGGTAAAGCATCCAGCCACTACTGTGCAACCTCGCAGATATGTGCTGGGGCTGTGCAGGGAAGTAGAGATGAGCACATAATTTGGGACCCTGAATTTGGGACCAAGAGCTGCCTCTTGCAAGGAGCTCTGTGAAAGCCAGGCGCAAGCAAAGCTCCATCCTCCCATTTCAAACCATTCACGACTTTGAGCGCAAGCGGGACAGATGCAGCCCTGCCAGAGCTGTCGTCATGTGTTGGTTTTGAACAATAGAGGATTGAGAGGGGGCAAAAAAAAAGTTGTTTGTGTGCATCTGCCAATAAGGGAGCTTAAGTTGGCGATGAGAGGCGAGTGCTGGAGAGGTACTCAGGGAGATTAAGTGCAGCAGATTTATAGGTGAAATCTGGTTAGTGTTGATGTAAAAGGTTGTGGGGGAGATTTTCAAAAGCACGTGTGGGCAGAGACTGCTTGCCTACTACTGATTTTCTATTTTGGTGCCCAGCTTTCACTGTATGACAGTCCTCTTGTGAAGCACTGGAGCTCCTGGAGATAGCAGAAGATGCCCATGAAGCAAGCAGGAGCTGAGCAGTCAACACTGATACCATCATCTGATGCAGAAGGGGGGGGGG
>VXAA01005262.1:0-28814 GCA_013399115.1 Anseranas semipalmata | reverse complement strand
ATGGAGCCTGTGACCCCCCCATGCCTCGTTACACACCCCCAGAAGCACTGGGAACGCCATCCCTGGAGACAGTCCCAGCCTCTGCATGGGTAGAAGTGGGCTGAACATCACATGTTCATCTTTTGGCTCATCTTTTGGTGCTCATCTGCACCTTTTGTGGGTCCACAGTCCTGCTAGGCTTTCAGCCCTAGCTTGGCAGGCATACCCTGCTCCACTCCCTCTTCCGCAGCAGTACCCCTCCTCTTCAGGCACAGGAGTGTCCACCTCTCTTTCCGTCCTCTTCCCCATGGTGGCCCATGTGAGGAGGATATCAGTGCCCTGGGATGGAAACTGGAGGGGTTGCAGGAAGAGGTGACAAATGACCTCATTGGACTTGGTAATCGCAGGGGTGAGCAGAGACCCAGGGAAGATTTTGTCTGGTCATTGCTTGGCTCCTGCAAGCTGTGTTAAGTCACTATATGCAGAAATGGTTGGCAAGGTCCCGGAGATACAGAATGCACAAGACCAGAGATGTACTCTGGGAGATGCTCCTAGAGGTGGCCACTTCCCTGCCCACGGCAACCACATATTGGGATATGAGAGAATTTTGGTTAATGCAGAAGACAAACTTGGTACCCCCACACCAGGCACCTGCTAATACAAGTGAAGCCCAAAGGTCAGAGGCCTGGCAGGAGAGAAGCATGGAGCCCGTGGGTGCTCTCAGTCCCTGTCCACCCTCAGTGAGGCTTATCTGAGCATGCACCTCTGCAAAGACGCATGGCAACAGTAACAGCAACAAGAGTACAGGTGGAGGGTGCCCAAAGGCCTCCTACTGCTTTCACATGTTGTACTCCTCAGTCAGGGTTGCTCCCCACCACTGACAGACTGTTCCATTCAGCCAGGGCATGGCATGTGGTGGGGGGAAGGAGAATGCTGAGGGACCACAGCCTGCTCTTCTCCCTTTTACAGGTGGAATTTAAAACTCCAAAGCTGTCCCTACTCCCTCCCCCCCACACCCTTGCTCTCTCCATGGGCTGGACACCCCAGTATGAAGACAAGTGAGATGGGACAGAGCAGGAATGCATGGGGCAGGCATTACAGTTGGGCATGGAAATACCTGGGCACAGAAATAGCCCTGTGTTCCTGGGACCTTTCTTGGGCCCTGCCTTATGTCCTAGAGTTGCTGCCAAGAGGAGACACAGTGGCATCAGGACAATCCTCCTTCTGCTTCTTCTGCTTCTTCATACAGACCTAAGTCCAGAGCTAGCCTGGCTCCCCCCATTCCCCCACACAACAAGACAGTGTGGGGCTGAATGGTGCTTTGGAGATCTGGAGAGAGTGGTCAGGGTACCATGGGGGGACAGAACTCAGATCTTCCTAGGTCAGGAAGAGTCAGCTTGGGCCACATCCCTTCCAGCTCTGGAGCTGGTGAACAGCTGTCCTATGCCTGGTGGTGAGGTACAGAGACACTGCAGGATTATGCCAGATCTCCATCCTCCTGTAGATTGTCCAAAATCCACACATCCTACAGATGGGCAGGAGAGGGTAAAGAGTAGTTCTGAATTGCTACAAGTCCTGGGCAGAAGATCCACCCTTGTGAGGGGCAAGCACAAAACCCATGTCCATGTCCTTGTCCTAGGAAAAGTGGGGCTCTCACCTTTAAAGGTTGCAGCAAAGGTGATGATCAGCAGCCAGAGGAGTATTGCAGGCTTCTCCAGAGGAATTTGCATGGTGCAGGGTGAGGTAGGGAACTGGGGCCGAAGGGGGCTCAGACCTTCCTCACTTTGAGTCAGCAATGTCCTGTCCTTCCAGCGCTGAAGGCTCAGATTTCCTTCCAACCCTAGACAGATTCGCAGCCTTTTCTGAGCAACCCCTTTGCAGTCACAGGTACTTTACGCATGAGAGAGTTGGATACATTCGTCACTGCTGTCCTGGGTGGGGAGAGGAAACCACATTTCCTTTTGAGCACTGTTCAGCCTACACAGGAAACTCAGGGGCTTCTGTTGTCTCCCCAGGGCCTCTCATACCCATTTCCTCAAACCCTCTCTCTATGTGGGTTGTTGCCCTGCAGATAGCTGGGGGGCAGGGGCAGTCATGATAATGTGGAGAGTTTTCTCCCTGGGAGTGAGATGGGATCAAATCCTTCTTCCCCCATCACGGTCCATACCTGTTGCCCCACCCCCAGCTAAGGCCCATGGCTATCAGGTCAGGGAGGGAGAGGGAGGATTTTCACTTCTGGCTCCTCCATGTCTGTGTCACTGTGAGCTATGCCCAAAACAAAGAAATAGGTCAGGCAGTCCTGGTCTTGCATTGTGAAGACCAGGATCCCTTCCTGGAAGAAAAAATCTACCCGAGGCAGAAAGGGAATTGGGGCCATAAGAGAATCCTGTCACCCGCAGATGGATGCCACATATTGTGGGGGCTTACTGTGATGCTTCAGTACCAATGCCAATAAATGGGAGAGGCCTCAGGTCTGTAAGTGCATCAGAGAGTTCCCTGGTCCCCTGCTTACCGCCCACACTGCTCAGTGTGCAGGCTGACTCAAACTTCATTTGACAGGGCTGTCTCCACTGCTCAGCTCCACCCAACACAGAGAGACGGGCTGACTGAGGAGCCAGATGTACAAGGAGAGCTCCTCTGGATGGTTTAAACACCCAAAGGGATGTGGGAGTAGCAAGGAGAGCTGTTAGAGGGGCTGGGTTAGCATAGAGCACCACGATGTAATGTAGTTGAGAAAGCAGAGAAAGAAATACCAAAACAGGCTGAAACAGGACCTGTAGCCAACAACGGATTGGAAATGATATTTTTGTATGCCTCTTGGTTTACAGGGTTTACAGGTTTACTGTCTTTATGAAGTGCTACTGTGAATGCAAAAGGGAAGCTCCTCCATACTTTTCCTGGCTTCTCAGGGCAAGAGCTGGTTGGCAAAGAGAGAGAGTACTCCTCCTTTGATTTCCAGGAGGAACAGGGGAGAGAGAATGATAAGACTGCATCACAGAAGGGGAATGGGCTGCCATTTTGGAGGGAAGAGCACTGGCACATGGACAAAATAAATTAATAAGTGCACTGAGCAGGGTTGCTCTTTTTTTTTTTTTTTTTTTAACAACTCTTCAGAACTCTCTGTCCCTGACTCTGTGTCTGCACAGTGGTAGGTACTGGGACCTGCAGGACTCTAGGAGTGCAACTGCAGGGTCAGATTCATGGAGAACTGGTTGGTGAAGGAGACTGGGAATGGGGATTAAATTTTTGAGGGGTGGGTCCTGCATCCCCATCTCAATAAACATGGTACAACCAGTTCAGGGTTTTTCTGGGGCATTCCCTGTACCAGTTTCCTCCAAAGCTGGGGTTGTGAAGCTTTCCTACACCAGACTGGACACCATCGGCCATAGCTGCAAGATAGCACCTTGGAAAAGAGAGTCAAGACATTATTCTGACCACTGGAGATGGAGAGAACAAGAGACTGAGAAAAAGAGAGAGGGAGTGAGAGGTCAGGAAGACATAACTTTTCCCCAGTATTCCTCTGACCTCTACCTCCCTCTTCACCCTGGAGGGGAGGAGCTGGGAAAAGGGGATAATGGAGACTTCCCCAAGTGTTGGGAATGGATGTCAGAAAGAGGTCAGATACTCCTAAGCAGCATTTCCTACTGCTGTCATCAGGTACGTCACAGGGAACTAGAGGGATTGCTAGCCTGACTCAGGAGGACACATTGTGTGCTAGCCAGCCCCCAGCACCCAGATAATCACTGTGACTCAGGGACAGTAGCATGAAAAGCAAGTCTATCCTGGTCCAGAGCAGAGAGAGAAATTGCCTTTAAGCTGCACTGGGGGCATCTCCCTGAGGTTGCCAAGGGGGAGGCTGCAAAGCAAGTGGAGGAATAATGGGGAGGGCAGGCATGTGCCAATGCTGACCTGGAGTCACTCTCAGACTCTATACTAGAACTTAGGTTTTGTCTTTGGCTTGAGCAGCACTGCTAGAGGAGCAGCTCTCCACAGACCAAGCAGGGTCCGCCCTGGGCCTGGCATCTGGGGGTCTTGGGGGTGGCCACTGGTTCCACGAGCATTAGTTGAGCCTTCTGGTCAAAGGGCAAGCCTGCCTTTGCCCCCACCCTTGGTCTCTAGCAATCAGACCACCAGTATCCTCAAATTTCAGGGCTTCCATAGATACTCATCAGGGTCCAGGATGTATCTGTGGCCCTGGAGGTGTGTAACAGCCTTTGGAAAAGCTTTGGTACTTTTCATGTCCCAGACCAGTAACCAGTGCTGAAGATTCACTTCTGAATGCCCCAGGAGCTGCCGGTTTAAGCACATCCAGTAGGACGGAAGCCTGAACTTCACAGGAGATAAGGACAAACTGCAGTCTTCCTCTACATTCCCCTGGCTGAATTTCCATGTGGCACCTGCTAGAACAAACGGAGGTACTTGGGCTAAGCTGCTGTACTTGTTTCTGTATCTCCAGGTCTGGGCAGAGTCAAGCCTTTGATTGAGGACTTCTAAGTTAGGAGACAATGATCAGAAACAAACCTGGTTGCTTGTAGTAATTCATAAAGAAAGAGACCAAATGTGGGAACTTTTACTCCAGCAGGGTTGTCTGACTGAGGATTTCTGAATTGGGATTATAAGAAGAAAAGAAGGGGGAACAATAAGGAAATATGCTGAGACACAGATCTGAATAAGCAAGCATGAAGACAGTGATGAGAAATAAACCTTGCCAGTCTCACTAATTGATGAGCCATCAAGAAACTACAAGTAGGGAGATCAGCTTGGACTTTGCAATTGATAAGACTGTGAATCAGGGGATTCACTGGCCTGAGCCAGTTTTGGGACTCAGTCACCCAGGGCATCCTTGTAGCTGTAGTGGGGAGGAGTGGGCTGGTAGGGCAGGCTGCGAGGTTGCTGGTTAAAGTGATTAAGCAATCAAAGTGAAACTGGCATGCTGCATCAAGATTTTCCTTAACACTTGCTGTATACCCATTTTGGACATCTGTGTGGGAAAAAATAATAATAAAAAAGTCTTAAATTTAGCATCTGACTGCTTAGAAAAAGGAAAGTGGATGCTTAAAACTTGTTCCATGCAAAAAACCAAACATTTAATGAAGGCAATTATAAGTGGTCTCTGGGTTGTATACCAGCTGATTCTCTGGCTTTTGGGGCATGCATATAATTAGTAATTGTAGACCTGTTTCTAGACAGAACACAGTAAGGAGGATTGCAGATAAATGGCAGAAGAGGGAAGACTATGTCTGAATACCTTGGTGTTGATTTGAGAATTTTTTTCCCTATGGTAACAAGATATGTATAGAGCAAACAAGTTCCTTTAAGCAAAATATGAAATGAAATGAAATGTAGGCCAGTTTCAAGAAAATATGCCCAACTAAAGTTGCTCAGGGCACACATGATTTTGATGCCATTGGGTGTGTATCAGAAAGTTTCTTGCTCGGGGATTGGACAGCTAGATACAGGAGTCTACTGCAAACTTTCTGTTCGCACTTGGTTCTCTTTGTGTTGATACATGCCTTATTCAAAGAGGATTCCTATCATCCTGCACTGCTTAAATACAGCTTTTACCAAAGTTCTTTTCCCCAGGCTTCCTTTCCTTTAATTTTCCATCCTTCAGCTTTCCAGTATTGGCCCCAGCCCATACAGAGTAGGAATCAGTACATATTGTGCCAGTGCCCTGTTCAGCTGTTATCACTACCACCTGGAGCTCAGTCAATTGAGCTGATCCCTCTCTCTCTTGTGTTTTGAATGTCCCCCCCAATGGTTGCAAGACAGCAGCCTTTCTGTTCCATTCCCCTCTAACCCTTTGAGCTGATCCATCTGTAAACCAAAACTTAGACCAAACCTTGATATCCTTTTGTAAATTGGATGGGTGAGGTGCATTTTGAAAAGGTGCAGGAGGTGTACCAAGGGGTGGTTCAGCACCCTCTTGCTATTGGAGACAGCAGTGAAGGCCAGGAACGGACGCTGTCTGTTCATAACACACACCCTGTGTGAAGGACACCATGGCACTGAGCTTGTTGTTCTAGCTTTACTCAGATTGAGCCGTCTTCCTCAGGAGAGCTCAGCCTCTCCCTGGATTTGCAGATCCAGCAGCACAGTGCCACAGGGTCCATCCTGATGTTGGCTGCTTCCTGACAGATCTCAGTATCAGGATGGTCTGAGCTGCCAGACAACGGACTGAGGGTTCAGTATCTTTCTTCAGGGTCTGGAGGGCTGTGACAGAAAGAAACACAACAGAGATGAAACCCACCTATCTGCAGAGACTCCCAGGCATCCCCTGCCAGCTAGGCCAGCCCAGCCAGTTTCTTTCCCTGGCCAGGAGGAGCAGGTGGGGGAAATGGATCAGCTGCAGGCTGCTGCTCGGGAGTGCCCCAAATGCCCCCAACATGTTCCTCTGCTCCTAAGTGTTTCCGTGGAGTGGGGAAACACACTGCCCTGGCTCTGTCCCCTGCCCCACCAGCCCCAGCACACAAAGCACTGCCTTTACTCGCGGCTGCAGATTTCACAGTTTTTCCTCACTCTGGTCCTTGGAGTGCCGTGCAGCAAGCCCTTGGCACAGAGCTCCCGTCAGAACCCCGCTGCCCAATGTGCTCCCAGCAGCACAGCCCGTGGCCCAGCCAGCCTGGCCGTGCCCCCTACTCCCCCTCAGCAGGACTGGCCCGAGGCAAGAATGATGCCTGAGGTGGTGAGACTGAGCAAGGTGCCCACCAGGCCCACCTGCATGGGCAGGGCGAGGAAAGGGAGGCACAGGGCCCCTGGGGGTTCAGTCAGGGGGCTCTGGGGGCCACAGGTCTGCTTCTTGTTGCCAGTGCCGTGGCAGGGACTGGGCCCAGGCTAACAAAGAGGGAATCTAGGGTCTGTGGCTCACCAATGAACCTCACGGCCTCCTCTCGCAAGATGGCCTATGAATCCTGCAAATATGGCAGGCTCTGCTGCAGGTATTCTTCCACCCTTCTCCTGTCATACTGCAGCTGGAAAGAGCACAAGGGCATGGAGCTTGCACAGCTGGACCCTCCCCAGTCAGCTGGACCCCTCCCTCCTGCCAACACCTCCCTTCCCCCTTCCCCTCAGGCCATTCCAATCTCCCAGCCAGGAAACCTGTGGAGCTGAGGTACAGATACAGCCACAGGCAGAGGGGCCCCAGGGCTGCTGAGACCCTTCCATCGTGCTGTAAAGTCCAGGGTCTCCTTCAGCATCCCCTGGGGGGTAGCAAGGCAAGAGGGGGCTGCAGAGGAGCCCTTTGGGGCTCTGTGCTTGAGAGAAGGGAGTAAGGATGCAGCTACAGGCTATGGGCTCTGGGCTGCAGCAGCACAGGCCAGGCACAGCCACACCCTGGGCATGTGAGGCAGCCCTGTCCAGCCTCACAGGGCCCTGGCATACAGCTGGGGTAGGCCCTGGGGCTTTGGGGTTGTCCTTACCAAGCACTCCCCAATCCTCCATGTCTGCCTTGTCTGGGCCAGGTGTTTGAACCGTTTCCACTTCAGGAACTCTGCAGCAGTGACAAGGGCTTCCCCAGAGGCCTGTGGAACAATAGAAGGTGGGAGATGGCACCACAGCCCAGGGAAAGAGACCCGGCATTCCCCTCTCCTTGGCAAGGCTGTGAGCCTTTCCCAGTCCATTATGGGAAGATGCAGTGGGGCACAGAGTCTGAACAGGGTTCAATACTCAAAGGAGGTACACGGGGCAGCCACCATCTCAGGGAGGTCATGCTGCTGGTCAGCAGAATAGAGATCCCCAAGAGATGCTGAGCTGCTATCAGGGCTGGGGGCAGACTGAAGGGCAAAGGAGTTGTGGGCCTATGGCTGCAGGCAGTTAAGGCTGTAGTCCCAGAGACAACGGGGCAGAATAGAGCCAGCAACACCTCCCATGGGCATCCCATGGGCTCCCCATCTCAGTCTGCTGCAGCTCCTTTGTGCACAGGCTATGGGTGGCAGAGCTTTGAGCCCAAGCTGCAGGGTCATTGCCCCTGACGGCATCTCCCTTTCCACCACTCTCCCCTCCCCAGGCTGGAGAACAAGCTGGCTCTGTGTCCCTTGCAAGTGCTGTACCTCTCTTCATAGACCAAGTTCAGTGGCCTGATGCAGGTTGACCAGGGTTTTGTTCCTCCTGGGCTGATTCTGTCCTCAGGCAGCTGGGACGTGCCCTGGCACAAACATCTGTGGGTCTCTTGAGCCTTGGCTTTTGGGGACAGGGAATGGGGCTCAAGGCCCTGGCTTGAAACATTTGCAGGGACAGCTGGGAAGCCCACAGGGACTCATGCGTTCAGGCCTTGGTGGCCACAGGCTGCTGGTGAGCCCAGCTGGAGCAGGTAGGGCAGGTCTGGTAAACATGCTTACCCACCTTCTCTGCCTTTGCTAGTGCTGGGTCTGCAGGGAGGAGGGCTAAATGGAGGAAGCAGGGCTGGAAGGGGACCCTACCTCCCTGTCCCTGCAGCAGGAGGTGTGGAGGGAGGATGAAGGCAGTGGTGAGCCTGGTGCAGGGAAGGAAAGGAGCTTAGCCCTGTTCTGAGTGACTCAGGCAGCTGGACCCAAATGTGACGTGCATTCAAACAGTCCGACTACAAGCAGCCCTTGCCCCTGATGCTCAGACCACCCCTCTGGTGTCAGCACACCCTTCCCCATATTACTGGTCAGGTTTGAAATCTGTACCTCAGTCACATTCTGGGTCTGGTCATTCATATGAAAGAACAGTGGGAGCAGGCCCCTCCACACTTTCTTCTTCATCTCCTTCTTGTCATTCCCTACCACAATCTCCATCACATCTTTGAAGATGTAGATGGAGAGCTCTCGCACCGGGCTAGACTCCTGGTAGGAAGGAGGACAGAAGGACTTCAGCAAGAGTTGCTCCTTGCCCACAGTAAGCAAGGGCATTAGTGTGGATGATGTGAGGGGAGGTGCTCCAGAGTCAGATTCTACACAAAGGAGCTGTAGACCAGATCTGCGGTCACAGCTAAATGGCCCTGAGCCTGTGAAAGGCAATATGATAGGTTTCCGTCACAGGGTGCCTGTGCCTTGGGTTGTCTGTGCCTCAGATTGCTCTCCCAGCCATGCAACATTCACCACCAGCCGGAGTTCTGCAGGGGCTGGGCTATGGAGGAGACCGGGCTGGCCCTCCACAATACCTCAGGGGCACACACCACCTGCTCAGCCTCCATCTTCCTGCCACAGCACATGGGGAGAATGTCTGGTCCAGCCTGGCAGTGGCAGCTGAGGAAGCCTTCGAGTCTGAAAGTAACTCTTGGCCTGTAGACGTTTTGCAGAGGGCTCAGGCTGGGCCCCAGCACAAGTGCCTCAGATCACCCAGAGGTATCAACCTGTCAGGAAGAATTCATACTGGACTGCAGAGTCCAGAAGCTATCCCATGAAAGCCCAGAGGAGCAAGGAATGGAGAAGGCCCTGACCACAGGGCTGGGTTGAAGGGCAGCTGTCATTGCAGAGTGCCCATCAGCAGAGCTCAGGTTCCCACTGCAGCCTTACAGAGTCAAAGAGTAGCAGGAGCTTCTCAGCCAGCTGCAGAGCTATGGGGCTGGCCTTGCTCTTCTTCATATGACCTATCACATTTCTGAGGAGAAGTAGGGCCTTCATCGTGATGTCTGGGTTGGCATACTGTATGGTGTCCATGAGGTCTGGCAGCAGGACCTTCATTTTTCTTGCCTGTATGCAACACACAATTTCCTTCTTGTGAAGAAGTGAAAGACCACACCAGCAAAAAAGCTCTGGTTACTGAACACCAGCCTCCCATCTTGCTTTCTGCCAGGTGGCACAGAAATTGCAACAGCAGCCTCCTGGTGGGCAGTGGCCATGGGTGTACTGAGGGGAACCCAGGAAGAACAGGGGGTAGGGAAGGGAGGACAGGAGAGCAAAGACTCCATGTTCCCAGCTCAGCCACCTGCTTTCCTGACAGGCCAGAATGGGCAGATTAGTTGGTAACCCTCCAAGCCTGGAAAGCTCCCCATGCAGCCTCTGGGCCCCACCATGACAGTGACAGCATTTGGAGCAGTCACCCCACCTCCTGACTCTCAGCCAAGGACAAGCCATAGCATTAGCCACTGCCCCGGCCCCAGGCTGCCAACAGGATTTCACTTTACTACACCATGCTCACCATTTCAGGTCTCTTTGACAGTGTGATGAGCTGTTGGAGCACAATTGGGAGCAACGGCTGGCTTGGAAATCTCAGATACTTGTAGGTTTCATACAGGTCAGCAAAGTCCTTTTCTTCAATGTTAGTGTAGGCCAACAGCTGAAACAAACACAGTAGTGAGACTGGCAGAGCCTGCAGGGCTCCCTGCACTGCACAGCTCTAGGTTCCCCCTGGCAGCCTGGGGCCGGGGTATTGGGGCCAGACAGCCTGTCCTGGGGCTATGCCTGGCAGCACACATCAGGGTTTCTTTGTCTGTTCTTCCTGCCTGCTGACCATACGCAGCTTCTTCTCATGCCGTTGAGGAGTGATTGACCAGCATCAGCTGGCACAAAGGAGGCATAAGATTGGGTGGTTACGAGTGTTTCCTGTCACTGGCCTTGCAGTGTGCTCAGCCTGTGCAGAGATCATGCCCTGCCCTAACCCTGCCCCTTCTCCACGTTTCCAGTTTACAGGGCAAGTGGGGGCATGCAGGGATGGGGGGAAAGAGAGATCTGCCTGGGCAGGGGCAGGCTATCTGTTTGTGCACAAAGGCCCAAGCAGCATGGGACGGTGCTGTGTGCCCAGTTCGGGGAGTGGGTAGGTCCCTGCTGGCCCTAAGGGGCTATGTCCCTATGTCCTGGAGGAGACGGCAGTCTGGGGGTAGATGAGGAGGCGAGAAGGCTGTGCCTGTTTTCCCAGAGAGGCAAACACAGGCCAGAAGGGGAGCAAGGCCATGTCTTGTAACTCACAGCCAAGTGATGGATGCAGGTGACTGCTGTGATAGAGCTGAAATCCATGAACAGCCAGGAGTCTTCAGGCATACTAGGCAACTCCCTCAAGATCTTCTCCAAAGTGCAGGGCAGGGAAAGCACCACCTCCCATATTGCCATGGCAGTGCTGCAAGCCCAGAACACTCTGTCAGCTTAGGAGCTTCACCCACAGCACCATGGCCTGGACAAGCCCCACTGGACGCAGGTTGTCCTACAGCCCTATCCATTGGGTTTGGCAGCCAGAGAGTCTTCAGCCCCCTCTCCCTCAAGACTCTCAGCTCCAGTACCTGCAGCCTGAATGAAGGTTGTCCAGCAGGCTCATGACCACTTTCCTGGGCCATTGGTTGGCCATCACCAGAAGCAAAGAGTCCAGGCTGCGCCGGGCGGACACTCTGAAGGCGGAATCCAAGGTTTTGTAGATGCAACTCATGATCTTTGGCACCTGGAGGGGACACAGGTGAGGATGGTGCTGCCACTTTAGTACAGCCATTGCCTCACTGAAACTGCTGCCCTTCCAATCACTCTTTGCTGGCTTAAAATGACCCCAGGTTCCTGAAAGATCTGGGTTTGGGGAGAGAGGGAGGGAGGAACGCTGCTTGAAAGGGGTCAAGGGCAGGGCAATCCAGCCACAGGCTACTTACATCAGTCAGCCAGAAGGCAGGGTCTCTCAAAGCTACATTCAGAATGCTGCTGGCCAACTCCTTTTCATAGATGCTGGAGTCTCTCATGGCCTCAATGGCTGTAAGGACAATGTCTGTCCTCTCAGAAGTGTGTAGGTATTTTCCAAATGCCTATGGGAGGAAGGAAGACGTCATACTGAGTGCCCTGATGGTGCTGCTTATCTGAGCAGCAAAAGTAGCTCTGGAGAGAGATGCCTGGCACTGCTGGCAGCAGTGTCCGCAGGAAAACTGGAAGCAGGGGCTGCAGACACTGCATAGTGAAGGATGAGAAGAGAGGGCCCTTAAGAAGAAGGACTAGGGTTGGAATCATGGGCCCAGGGTGCTGGCCCTGCAAATAACCAGGGCTCGCTGGTGGCCAAGAGGTCTGGAGCTGCTGCTGTGACACTGGAGTGCAGTCAAGTCACTGCTTGGGGACAGTAGAAACCCTTTGATCAGGAATGGTAAGGCCATGCCAGCCCCTCTGATTCCAACTCCCTTCATTCACACAAGGCTCCTGCTGATTCCATGGACAAGAGTTTCAGGAAGGGAGGAGCTTATTACCATGGTAATGTCGCTGGTGTCATCAGGCAAAGAAAACCAGGAGGTGCCTGCAGCTTCCCATTCCATTTGGAGCTGTGCTTACTGTGGATTCTTCTCTGACATCATCATGCCTAAATTGGGGCAGAGAGAGAGAGACAGAAGAAGTCAGGGGAAGTTGCAGTGACTGGAGAAAAGGGACTATCACACCCTTTTTAAAAGGTTAATGAGGAGGACCTAGAGAATTAGTGAACTGGTTATGTTAAGTTGAAGCATATGGAAGACAGGGAGGTCATTAGAGACAGCCAACATGGCTTCACAAAGGGCAAATAATGCCTGACTAATCTACTGGCCTTCTAGAATGGAGTGACCGCATCAGTAGACGAAGGAAGAGCAACTGATGTTACATCTACCTGGGCTTCTTTAAGGCCTTTGAGGCCCCACATTCTTGCCAGGAATATGGGTGTGATGGCTGGACAGTTAGATGCATAAGGAATTGGCTGGATGGCCACTTCTGAAGAGTTACAATCAGTGGTGCAATGCCCCAGTGGAAGCTAGTAATAGGAAGTGTCCCTGAAGGGTCTGTGCTGGGAACAAAATTATTCGGTATCTTCATCAATGATACAGTGGGACTGAGTGTATCCTCAGCAAGTTTGCAGATCACACCAAGATGAGTGGTGCAGTTGATACTCTAGAGGGAAGGGCTGTCACCCAGGGGGACCTTGACAGGCTTGAGAGGTTGGCCCATGCAAACTTAATGAAGTTCAACAAGGCAAAGTGCAAGGTCGTGTACCTGGTCCCCAATATCAGTATAGACTGGGGGATGAGTGGATTGAGAGCAGCCATGGAATTGGGGATACAGGTATATGAAAAACTGGATATGAGCTGGCAATGTGCATTTGTAGCTCAGAAAGCAAATCATGTCCTGGGCTGCATCTAAAGAAGCATGGTCAGCATGTTGAGGGAGGTGATTCTCCCCCTCTACTTTGTTCTTGTGAGACCCCACCTGGACTATGGTGTTCAGCTCTGGGGCCCACAGCACAAAAAAAGACATAGACCTATTCAAGCGGGTCCAGAAGTGGGCCATGAAAATGATCAGAGGGCTAGAACACCCCTCCTATGAAGAGAGGCTGAGAGAACTGGAGTTGTTTAGCCTGGAGAAGAGAAGGCTCCAGGGAGACCTCATTGTAGCCTTCTAATACTTAAAGGGGGCCTACAAGAAAGATGGGGAGAGGCTTTTTACCAGAGTGTGATAGGACAAGGGGTAATGGTTTTAAACTGAAAAAGGGTAGATTTAGATATAAGAAAGAAATTGTTTATGACGAAGAGCACAAGACATCGGAACAGGTTGCCCAGAGAAGTTGTGGATGCTGCATCACTGGAAGTCTTCAAAGTCAGGTTGAACTGGGCTTTAAACAACCTGATCTATTGAAAGATGTCCCTGCACATGGCAGGGGGTGGGATTAGATCTTTAAAGATCCCAGCGCAAACCATTCTATGAGTTTATGATTCTATGATTCTGTAACACAAGGGTTCAGAAAGTCTAGGGCATCATAATGCTAGGGGCCCAGAATCCAAAGGGTGCTAACCCCTGGGTGGCATAACCTTAGGGGGTGCTACTTGGCTATCCTTCTAATATCCCCCTAAAGCTGGCTATTCCCCCTCAAGCTTCATATGCACCCCTCAAACTACCTAATTCCCTCAACTACCCCCAAAGCCTAGAGGCCCATAGAACTAGGGGCCCATAATCATTGGGGTTCATAATGCAAGGGGTCATACACCCTAGGTGATCATAACCCTAGAGGCTCATAATCCAGTGGGCACAAAGCCCAGTGTATCATAACCCTAGAGGCTGCAAAGTCTAGTGGTAACTAATCCTTGGAGTCTCTAACCCCGGGGCCTATAACCATAGGGGTCAGTAACCACAGAGGGTGCTAACCCAAGGGACAATAACCCTAGGAGCCCAGAAGACTAGGACCCATAACCCTTGGAGGTCTTATGGACACCTTCACCAGAGGTCACCATAACTCTAAGAGCTTGTAACCCTAGGGTGTGCTAAACATAGGGGCACACAGCCTATGTTGCTAAGCCCCCCTTTGAGCAACTTGCTCTAGTGAAGATGTCCCTGCTCATGATAAGGGGTTGGAGTAGACAATCTTTAAGGGTCCTTTCTAACCCAAACTATTCTAGGACATCTGTGCCCAGAAGGATCAACACGTCACAGTTGCTCTTACGCTTTTGCTTCAGGATGAAATGGTAGAGGCAGTGAAGAACATCCGCAGCCCCAGAGCTGATCCTCTGGACTTTGGAAGCATGTGCCAGGATGAGACATCCCACAAGTTTCCCCATGTTCTGGAAATCCACCTTTTCATCAAGGCCATGGTTTTCATCAACTCCTTCATTGGAGATGCAGACCTGAGGGAGAGAGGAAGTAAGTACTGGCTAAGGTGAGGCAGCTGGGGCCAAACCCCTTAGTCCAAGAGTTGGTGCAGGGCTGGGAGCTGCCACAAGCAAAGCTTTGTAGGGATCTGTCTTGCCCTGCACTCAACAGTGGTCAGAGGGCTGTGGAGGTGAGTCCCAGCCCCTGGGCACTGCTAGCTTTCCTGCCCAGCCAAGGGGAAATGTTGCCTTCCTCTGAGCAGCCCTTGATCCAGCACAGCAGCCCTGGGAAAGCGATGAGGAGGCTGCCTCCCCATGGAGTCTTGAAGGGAACATGATGAAGCAGCAGATGGATGGATAAATGACAGCTGTCCCAAGCAGGAACAGCTTCCCATGAAGTCCCAGAGTCTCTATCTCCCCACAGCCAAGGCTCCTCTGCCCCAGGCCCAGGCTTTCTTGCCAATACCTGTGGCTCTGGGTCCAGCAGATGCAGCCCACAGCTCTGCCTGGCCATCTCACCTCATTGCTTTCTTACTCTGTCTCAGGGTGCTGCTGAAGTGTTTTGACCACTGTCCCTTTCACCCCCAGGACTGAGGTGCTGATATGAGGACTGGGAACTTGGGTCTCCCAAACCTGCTCTCCTACCACCACCACCTCTCCTCCCTCCTGTGGCCCAGGGAGTACGCCTTCCTCCTCATGCTCCACTCCCTTTCTTGGCCACATCAAGCCACAAACCTTCTTCTGCCCAGCCCTTCTGTGAGGTTGTGCCTTGACCTGGAGCAACGTGGCCCTGTTCTCCATGGCACAAGCAGGCAGTATCTGCAGGGCAGCAGCACATACATGGAGGCTGACAGATGGGAAAGTGGCGGGGAATGGGGAGGTGACTGCAGGGACAGGGACATGCCTGAGAGCCATGCAGGCCCTGAATGCCAAAGCAGCTGGGCAGCAGCTCAGGGCAGGGAGGGCTGCCAGGCCAGGGCTCACAAATCCCTGGGCAAGCTGTGTGGCAGAGCTGGCTCCTGCCTGAGAAAAGGCGCCAGAGAGAAGAATATAGAGGTGGTGGAAAAGACATCCTCCTTAAGTCAGTGCCTTGACACATCCCCTAACCTGTGTTCAGGCTTCCGTGGAAGGAAGCCATGAGCCACTGGGACACTGGGAAGAGGTGATAGGGTGACTGGAGTTTGTCTGGTCTTGTTTGCTCCTTACCTCCAGTGAAGAAGAGCTGGAAAATGATTTGATCAGCTAGGCAATGGTGTTCAGAGCCCACTCACACTCATCTGCTCTCTGGGACTCTGTGAAGGGCAACAGGAACTGCAAGAAGAAAAACTGATGCTCTGCCCAGGGCTTTGATGGCCATTACAGGAATGGCAGCTCTGCTACGTGCCTGGAAGGGGTTAAGTAGTTTTCCAAGTCTTCCCAGGAACAGCAGCAAAGACTGTCACTGGTGTCTAGCCCCTACAGTCCCTCCCAGCCCCAGGGGCAAGTCCCCACAGCAATTTGCTATGTCCAGACAGGTAGCCAGAGCCCACTTCCACTGCAGTCACTGCTCCTTTCTATGCAGTCCTTCAGAAGTGGCCTTCTGACACCTCTCCAGGTTCAGAGGACTTTGAGGCTGAAATCTCCCTGGGGAGTTACACTGGGGAAGCTATGATATGCTACGGAAATGCCAGACCTGAAAAAGCTGCTGCCGCTCTAGCATGGTGGAGGTGGAAAAGTTGAATGTCAAAGCCTGCAGCCTGTTGTCCTGCAAGGAGAATGGAGGGTTATGTGCTCCTTTATTTATCACTCTTACCAACTGGACACTGATAGGATTTTTGTTTGGTTGGTGCTTGGGTTGTGTTTTTTGTAACTCTGCACACATGGCAGCCCTCCAAGAAGGGACCTGTCGGCATGGAAGGACCCAGAGGGACGTGCAGCCACAAACCAGGTGGCAGTCTCTGTAGTTACCTCTCCTGTGTTCTCCACGATGTCCTTCACCTTGCTAGGTCGCATATCCAGATTGATGCAGGCTGCAGATATGGGATCTGCTCTGAGGGAAGATAGGATTATAGGATCAGCCCTGGAGGGAAGAGGGGCCCAAGAAAGCTGGTTAATATTCATGAGCCACCTCCTCCAAGCTCAGGAGTGTTGCATCGCAACTAAGGGGAAGTCAAGCGAAAATGCCAGGAGGCCTTCATGGATGAACAAGGAGCTCCTGGTCTAACTCAAACACAAAAAGGAAGAATACGGAAGGTGGAAACAAGGACAGGTAGCCTGGGAAGAATACAGAGACATTGTCCTGGCAGCTAGGGATCAAATTAGGAAAGCTAAAGTCCAGATAGAATTGAATCTGGCCAAGGACATCAAGGGCAAGATGAAGGGCTTCTACAGGTACCTCAATGACAAAAGGAACACTAGTGAAAATGTGAGCCTTCCCCTAAAGGAAACAGGAGACCTGGTTACCTGAGACAGTGAAAAGGCCAAGGTACTGAATGCCTTCTTTGCCTCAGACTTCACCAGCAAGACTCCCTTTCAGGAATCCCAGGTCCCAGAGGCCAGGCTGAAAAGCTGGAGCAAGGAAGATGTATCTTTGGTGGAAGGGGATCGGGTCAGGAAATACTTGAGTGAACTGGACATTCCTAAGTCCACGGACCCTGATGGGATGCACCCATGAGTGCTGAGAGAACTGGCAGATTCGATTGCGAGGCCACCCTCTATAATCTTTGCTCAATAAGGGAACTGGGACAAGTGCCTGAAGACTGGAGGAAAGCAAATGTCACTCCTATATTCAAGAAGGGCAAGAAGGAGGACCCAGGAAGCAACAGGCCGGTCAGCCTCACTTCAGTCCCTGGGAAGGTGATGGAACAGCTCATCCTGAAGACCATTTCCAGGCACATGAAGGAGAAGAAAATCATCAGGAGTAGTCAGCATGGATTCACCAAGGGGAAGTCATGCCTGAGCAACCTGATAAGCTTCTATAATGAAATCACCAGCCTAATGGATGAAGGGGGAGCAGTGGATATTGTCTTCCTGGACTTCTCTAAGGCCTTTGACACCGTCCCCCATAAGATCCCTATAGAGAAGCTGTTGAAGTATTGGCTGGATGAGCAGACAATGAGGTGGATCAAAAACTGGCTGAACGGCCAGACCCAGAGCATAGTGGTGAGTGGTGCAAAGTCTAGTTGGAGGCCAGTAATAAACGAGTACCCTAGGGGTCAATACTGGGTCCAGTCCTGTTCAGCAATTTCATTAATTATCTGGATGTTGGGGGAGAGTGCACCTCAGTAAATTTACTGGATGACATGAAACTGGGGGGAGAGGCTGACTCACAAGAGGGCCGAACAGCCATCCAGAGAGACCTCAGCAGGCTGGAGAGGTGGGCTGCCAAAAGTCACGTGAAGTTCAACAAGGAGAAGTGCAGAGCCCTGCACCTGGGGAGTAACAACCCCAGGCACCAGTACATGCTAGGGGCCACCCAGCTGGAAAGCAGGTCTGCAGAAAAGGACCTAGGAGTCCTGGCAGACACCAAATTGAACATGAGTCAGCAATGTGCCCTTGCTGCTGAATACCTGAAGGGACAGTACAAGAAGATGGAGACATGCTTTTTTCAGGGGCAGGACAAGAGGCAACAGGCACAAATTTGAACACAGGAGATTCCATATAAATATCAGGAAGCATTTCTTTACTGTGTGGGTGATGGAGCAATGGAACAGGTTGCCCAGAAGGGTTATGGCATCTCCCTCCTTGGAGATCTTCAAAAGCCACCTGGACAGGGCATGATCCTAGCCAACCTCCTCTAGGTGTCCTTGCTTGAGCAGGGGGGTTGGACCAGATGACCTCCAGAGGACCCTTCCAATATTAACCATTCTGTGATTCTGTGATTCTGTGATCTAATAAATCAAGGGAGGAGGGTGAGCTGTAGGGGTGCTGGCAGGAGGCAGGAGAGATTAAACACCTGCATCCTGCACCCAAACAGATGACAGCTCCCAGGGACAAAGCAAGCCCTGGGCTGGTAGACTGAAACAGATGAGGAACAGGGTCTCCTCTACTCCTCTGGATCCCTTGGGGCTGCTGGGCTCCTGCATGCTGGAATGTTTTAGTCCTGGAGAGGTGGTTGTTACATGAGGATATGAGAGCCAAATAAGCAAAGTTTTTCTACAGGGAAAAGCAGAACACACAAGCACTTGGTACACAAAATAGACAAGATGAAACTTTGAAGCTTTCTACAGATGCTTTGTAAAGTGAAAGGTTTATATGTGTGGAGGTTTTACCCTGCTGGGCAGCAACTCCACCACAACCATTCTCTCACTCCCCCTTCTCAAAGGGAAAGGGGGAGAAAATACGATGAAAAGAGCTCAAAGGCTGATATAGGGAAAGGGAGATCACCCACCAATTACCATCATGGGCAAAACAAACTCAGCACAGGGAGATTAATATAATTTATTACCTAATCACTAGTGGACTAGAACAGTGAGAAACTAAAAGCAAATGAAAAACACCTTCCCCCATCCACCCTTTTCTACCTCCTCCCCCCTAGCGGCACAGGGACATGGGGAATGGGGACTGTGGTCAGTCCGTAACATTTCGTCTGCGCCACTCCTTCATGGTCACTTTCTGCCCCTGCTCCATGTGGAATCCCTCCCAAGGGATGCAGTCCTTCCCGAACTGATCCTGTGTGGGCTTCCCACAGACAGCAGTTCTTCAAGAACTGCTCCAATATGGGTCTGTACCATGGGTTCCATCCTTCAGGAGCAAACTGCTCCAACATGGGTCCCCCAGAGGCGGCAGCTCCTGCCAGATCTCCTGCTCCTGTGTGGGCTCCCCTCCACAGGATGCAGCTCCATCCAGGAGACTGCTCCTGTGGGGGGTTCCCATGGGCTGCAGCCTCCTTCAGGCCACATCCACCTGCTCCACCATGATCTTCTCCACTGGCTGCAGCATGGAAAGCTGCTCCACCGTGGTACACCATGGGCTGCAGGGAGACAACCTGCTCCACCATGGTCCTCTCCATGGGCTGCAGGGAAACTTCTGCTCCAGCACCTGGGTCACCTCCTCCTCCTTCTGCACTAACCTTGGTGTCTGCAGGGTTGTTTCTCACTCCTCTCTCCCAGCTGTTGTTGTGCAGCAATTTTTTCCCTTTCTTAAAGATGCTCTCACAGAGGCATAACCAGTGTTGCTCATTGGCTCAGGTCTGGCCAGAGGTGGGTCCATTTTGAAGCTGGCTGGAACTGGCTTTTATCTAACATGGGGCAGCTTCTGGACTCTTCTCACAGAGGCCACCCCTGCAGCCCCCCCACTACCAAACCCTTGCCACGTAAACCCAACACAATATGGCAGGCAGTGGAGGTTTGTCCAAGAAGACAAAAAGCTTGTTTTTTATTTATTTTCTTCCTTTTCTATGATTCTATAAGGAGGGCAACAAAGATGGTGGAAGTACTAGAAGGCATGACTTATGAGGACTGGCTTAAAGAAGAGACTGATGTGACCTCATTTCTGTCTACAACTTCCTCATGAGGGGGAAGCAGAAAGGGAGGTGCTGATCTCTCCTCCATGGTGGGTGGTGATAGGATGCAAGGGAACAGTTTAAAGCTGCATCAGGGGAAGTTCGGATTGGATATTAGGAAAAAGTTTCTCCCTGAGAGGGTGGCATGGCATGGAACAGGCTCCCCATGGAAGCGGTCATGGCACCCAAGCCTGTTGGTGTTCAAGAAGCGTTTGGACAACACTCTCAGACATATGGTTTAACTCCTAGGTTGCCCCGTGTGGAGTCAGGAGTTGGATTCAAAGATCCTCATGAGTCCCTTCCAATTCAGGACATTCTGCGATTCTACGATTTTACATCCCCCAGGCACAGTATTTTTAAATCTACAAATCTCTTCCTATAATTAGAGTCAGGCTTCAATAAATCAACTCTGGAAGAATGTTGCTGGGGTTGTGATGCAACTGAGATGTTAATCAGCCCAATTAAAGTGAAGAAGGGTGAAGGGAAGTTGGAGCTCCCAGCTACTGCTCTCCCACAGTTACATGCACTCCCTCAGGAAAGGAAACCTGGCATGCATTGCATGTTCATGGGAAATGACAGCTATGTAAACAAAACTGGTAGGGATTTCCTTTCCCATGCACCTCTCACAAGCATTTTAGGTAGGGATTCCCAAAGCACTAGGAAGGGCAAAGCCACTGAAGAGTTTCTTACAAGAAACTCTTTGTAGAAGAGTTACCTCCTACATGAAGTTACCTTCTACATGAATAAATAACTAAATCAGTTAACTCTCTGATCCTTGACCTCCCACCACGACCTCAACAGCATGGTTTAGGAGTTTTATTTGACCTCAGCCTCTGCTTTAATATGCAAAGTGCTTTCCAAGGTGCTTTAATACCAGGGTACTGTAAGAACTGAAATGAACTGTATGGGGCCGCAATCAGCTTCCACTTCAATCTTCTTCAGACCTTTTGCTCTCAGAGTTTTTTTAAATGGGAGTGTATTTGCAAGAGTGTGGGAAGGCACTGGAAGATGCTGTGCATGTGCAAATCAAGGCAGCTTATGGACTTTGGCCCTTCTGTCCAGCAGGGTCCATCCCCAGATTTACTTAGAAGGATGAAGAAAAGCAAGCAAACATTCAAATAAAATCTTGCTCCTCTACATTCTTCACTGCAACAGTTAGAGAGAATCAGGGTCTAGATCTACTGCTAACTTCATTTCATAGCAATACAGATTTCATTTCAACCCAGAGACACTAAAAATATGAACAGGTCTCCAAGTCCAGGTGAAACCAAGAGTCTGTGTCAGCTGAGTGGCTCTGCTGGAACGCAAGTCATGCATTCATACTTCCAAACCTCATAAAACAGCACTCTACACTAAGCAGTTTCCAAAGCTCTGCTGGTTTAGTTCACTTTTGATCTATTGACAAGTCTCTGGTTTTGTCAGCCACAATCCTTCACAAGCCTAGTACCGAATAACAGGAAGGGAAGTAACACAAATGTGGCCATTAAAAATATGCCTCAAGAAATGGACAACAAGACAAGAGAGAAATTCTTAAGTAGCAAACCCATGAAAATCCATTTAGATTGAAACATACTAATTTTAGAAAGAGATGTCCAAGAGCAGCCAGAACAGTGATAAGAAGCTGGTCAAAGTAAAAGTGATTCGGGAGATCAGTTTGGAAAGTCTCAAAGACTCCACCACAGGACAGACTGAGAAAGGCGTTAAGCAAGACTATCAATCATGCCGTGTTTTTTGTTCTGTAAAATTTCTGGCAAAAGGACCAAGCTCAAGTCCCTGCTTTGGACATGAGATAGCAGAGGATGAAGAAAACAACAAACATAAACCAAACTGCCTCTCCTTTTGTAAAACGGTGTCAGACCACCTGCTTCTGGACTGTTCAATGGCACTGTACTGGGTCTGGCTGAGGCTGTGTTAATTTTCTTCATAGCGGCTTGTATGGTGCTGCGTTTGAGATTTATGACCAAAGCAAAGTCGGTAACACATAAGTGTTGTAGCTTTTGGTGAAGAGTGCTTGCACAGAGTCTAGCCCTTCTCTGTTTCTCACTCTGCCCTCCCAGTAAATAGACTGGGGAGTGCAGAAGAGGCTGGGAGGGGACACAACCAGGCACATGACCCAAACTAACCAAACAGATATTCCATGCCATCTAATGTCATGCTCAGCAACAAAAAGAGAGAGGAGGAGGTTTAAAGAGCTTAGCCAGCATATGCGCAGGAACTGCCTGGACATCGGCCTACCTGTGGGAGTTGGTGGGTGACTGCCTTTGCATCACTTTTCTTTTCTTTCTCTCTCTCTCTCTCTCTCACTTTCTCTCTCTGTTCTTCCACTTCCCCATCACTTATCAAACAATTTTAATGTTAACTCACAAGCTTTCTTGCTTTTACACTTCCTGTCCTGTTCCGCTAGCCCAACTGGGGTGCATGGGGGGAAATGAGTTAGCAGCTGTTAATCAATAACCAAGGTCAATCTACAATATGCGTCCATGCATATTCCTCTGCCTGGAACAGCTCATTAACAATAACTCTACATGTGAACACTTCATCCCAAGAATATCACAGAATCACAGAATGAGGTTGGAAGGGACCTCTGGAGATCATCTAGTCCAACCCCCCCCCCGCCAAGCAGAGTCACCTAGAGCACGTTGCACAGGATCACATCCAGGCGGGTTTTGAATATCTCCAAAGAAGGAGACTCCACAGCCTCTCTGGGCAACCTGTTCCAGTGGGAACAGACAGGGGACAGACAGCGCATCTCTCCCATGCCTGAAAGGTCTGGAATATGCCCAGCAGCCAGCTGTGATGTTGGGGCACAGCAAGGGAGCAAAGTGCTCCAGGTGATGCGGGGTTAGGCAGTTGCTTGTGGGCAATCCGGAGATGTCTCTCACGTGCAGCACCACTGCCTCCTGCCAGCTGAGCTACCTCTCCCTGCACTATGTCCAGACGAGGAACAGGGTCCCGTCTACTCCTCTGGCTCCCTAGGGGCTGCTGGGCTCCTGCACCCAGAGTAGGCCCCACCATGCAGGCAGCCTGTGCCACCAGTCCCTGTGGACCCGACTCCAGCCTGCCAGGGAGCTGGAAGCCCACTGTACCCAGCTCTGCCCAGCCCAGCAGGGCCCCCCTCACTCACCACTCTGCAGCAGCTCGACCATGCACACCTCCTCGGGGTTTGGCGGAGTGCTGGATCCAGCTTCATTTTCCACCCAGGCCAACCGGGGCTGACTGGGGGGTCTCCGCTCCATCCTGGGGAAAGGAGGAGAGACTGCGTGAGGTGGGCATGTGGGGAGGCTATGGTCAGGCCTGGCCCCAGCTATGAACTGCCCAAGGGGCCTGTGGGGCCAAAGGGGCTGTGCAGAAGGAGACAGGGGTGAGAGGGGGAGTTCAACAGGATGCAAATGTCCTGGGGACAGAGGTTGGTGGACAGTCTGTGAATATCCACAGCCCCACATGGGGCTGGGCAGAAGCACAGGTAGGAGCTATCAGAGAATAGGGCTTTCATGTTCCTGCACATTTCCCCCGGGGCCTCAAAAAATCCTCCAAACAGGATTTTGGGGGGTTTTGTCACATAACCTGCTTGTTGCTCCTACTACATCCTGCAAAAGTGCTCAGGTAGGTATTTACAACTTTTGGTAGAGGCAAAGCAATCTGTTCCTAGCTTCTAGGCAGAATAGCTAACCCTTTTGTTCCAGAGCAGTTGACCCTTTTTTCACGTGTGGTGGTTTTACCCTGCCAGGCAGCTGAACTCCACCACAGCTGCTCTCTCACTCCCCCTCCTCAAAGAAGAGGAGAAGGAAGTATGGTGTAAAGAAAACAGGGTCTCTCGCGGGTTGAGATAAGGGTAATTTAATTAAAGGGAAAAAAAAGGAAAGAACAAGCGAAGGCCGTGCAGAAGCACAGAGGGGAAAGGAAAAAAAAATTATTCTCTACTTCCCCATCAACGAGCATTGTTCGGCCACGTCTTGGGAAGCAGGGCCTTAATACGTGTAGCGGTTGTTCAGGAGGACAGACGTCTTCACAACAAGAGCCCCCCCCCTTCCTTTTTTCAGCTTTTATTGCTGAGTGTGACATCATATGGTATGGAATATCCCTTTGGTTGCTTTAGGTCAGCTGCCCTGGCCATGTTGCCTCCCCACTTCTTGCCCACCCCCACCTACTGGCTTTGGGGGGGTCTGGAGAGAGTCCTGGTGCTGTGCCAGCACTGCTCGGCAGTAGCCAAAACACTGGTGTGATACCAGCGCTGTTCTAGCTACAAGTGCAGAGTACAATGCTATATGGGCTGCTGCAGGGAAGGTTAACTCTATCCCAGCCAGACCCAGTACAACATGTCACAGCAGTGCAAGCCCAGTGGCAGTACCGGTACTGATGTCACAGTGGTGCCCTCTCCAGGCTAGCTCCCACTGGTTGCTGCAACAGTGATGTCACAGTAATGCCACCCAGCTGAGCCGACACTCTCTTGCATGTCCTACCCCTGACAACCTGGGTGGCAGGTCACAGCAGGACCTTGTGTGACCTTCACGGGGACACCCAGAGCCCTCAGCGTCCAGGAGGTCACTGACAGATAGGACAGGAGCATGGGGCTGGCAAGGAGCCCTGAGCACAGCCGTATCTTTCCCATTTGCCCTCAGTAGCCCCTGGGATTCTGAAGGGATTCCCTGAGGCTACCCGTCCCTGACCTGGGTAAAGGTAAGGAGTGGGGACTGGGCTGGTACCACAAGGCCCCAGGGGAAATGTGCGGGAACATGAATGCCCTATTCTTTAATTGCTCCTATGTGAGCTTCTGCCCAGCTACATGTGGGGCTATGAATATAGCAGCCCCTTGAAAAAAACCCTCCCATGAGTCCCCCTGCTCCTGGCCCTTTTATTGCTGTTGAGGCTTGTGGGGGGGGGCAGAGGCACACAGGGTATATCCCCTGAGCAGACCCTGGCACCCAGCCACCACCAGCAGGGACATGTCTGGGGGCTCCAGGAGCATGGACAGGGACAATGAAGATCATGTTTCTTATGAAGCTGATATTTATTATGAACCTCTGCCCGGGTGGTCCTGCAGCCCTGTGGGGACAGGGACCCACTCACTGTCATGCAGATGTGGGGGTGAGAGGACACGGGGAGGCATGGGGAATCATGGGAGACCACTGCTTTTACTGGACTCTCCTAGCGATGGCAAAGCAGGGCTTTATAAGGAAATAAAGTCTGCATGGGGCAGTGGTTTTCAGAAGCTACTGCAGTGATAAATGCTTAGAAAAGATGCATTATAAAAACTATTTTAATAATGTGTAGCTAAGAAATTTAAGTCTTACTCTTGTTACCAAGAAGAAGAAAAGGAAGAGGTGGGAACAAGAAGTTAAGATCAAATATACAAGACAAGCTTCCTCTGGTGAATGCCTTTGTGTAATGTCACATGCAAGGGAGATGCACAGTCAGGCCTGTCTTTAGCTCCCTGGAGAGCAACCACTCTAGGTCCTAAGCACCAAAGTTAATCCCAGTTTCCCCACAACAGAACTGAGGAGGGACATTTCCCAGTTCCCGTGGGTGCAGTTGTCCTGAATATTGAGCAGGCAAACTGCTAGTTTGCAGTGGTGTTTTGAATAACAAAGGGTCGAGGTGTAGCTGAGGCTTGAGAGTGACCCTGTGCTCAGCAGAACTAGGTAGCTCTTTACCGTGTTGTCAGGAGCAATATTAGCACTATAAGCCTTCCTCTGCCAAGCCTATGTCATTGCTGCACCTGAGAGCATGGAGGTTTGGATAAAAGGGAAATGGATTTATAGCTGATTTTAGCATTGATGTCCTGAATATGCAACACACTCTCATTTTGTCCCTGGGACTGAGTACTTGGGTCCAGGGCTGGGGAACTGGGCCATGATAAGGTCCCACTGGGCAATGAGGTCTCCAGGTCTCAACCCAGGCCCATCCATATAATCACAGAATCACAGAATGGTTGAGGTTGGAAGGGACCCCTGGAGATTATCTAGTCCAACCCCCCCCTGCCAAGCAGGGTCACCTAGAGCACATTGCACAGGATTGCATCCAGGCGGATTTTGAATATCTCCAGAGAAGGAGACTCCACAGCCTCTCTGGGCAAGCTGTTCCAGTGCTCTGTCACCCACAAAGTAAAGAAATGCTTTCTTACATTCAGCTGGAACTTCCTGTGCTTCAGTTTGTGCTTGTTGCCTCTCGTCCTGTCACTGGGCACCACTGAAAAGAGTCCAGCCCCATCCTCTTGATGCCCTCCCTTCAAATATTAGTACACATTGATAAGATCCCCTCTCAGTCTTCTCTTCTCCAAGCTAAACAGGCTCATCTCTCTCAGCCTCTGCTCGTATGAGAGATGCTCTAGTCCCTTCATCATCTTAATAGCCCTCCACTGGACCCACTCCAGGAGCTCCATGTCCCTCTTGTACTGGGGAGCCCAGAACTGCACACAATGCTCCAGGTGTGGCCTCACCACACTGGGCTGAGTAGAGGGGGACGACCGCCTCCCTCAACCTGCTGGCAACACTCTTCCTAATGCACCCCAGCATACCATTGGCCTTCTTGGCCACAAGGGCACATTGCTGGCTCATGGTTAACCTGCTGTCCACCAGGACTCCCACGTCATTCTCTGCAGAATATGTCTCTACAAGAAGCTAATGATGTTAATGCATGCAGGGAGTGTAGAAAAATGTATAGAAAAATGTGCAATTCCTTTCCAGGAGTTCTACTTTTTCTTCAGCATGGGATGCCATGCATGTGAAACTCTCCAGAAGAGTGGCAAACAGTTCTTAAATTAAAGCCATTCAGACATTTTTGGTTTAACTCCTGGCCTGTTCTCCTTATTCACTATCTACATGTGATATTGTCACGTCCCACCCACAGGAAGGTGGGGGTAGTGACTTAGATCCACAAATCCCCTCGGTGCGGACTAAGGTGAGATAACACTCAAGGTCCGTACACAAACATCAACTTTAATAAGAACACAGAGAACACATATTCTGTCAACTTTGGCACTCTCAACACAGTTATATCTACCTAAGCTATGCGGTTATATGGGAAATCAGGGTAGGCCTAGTGTCAAGTTTGAGGAGAGGAGAAATAGAGAAAGAGAGAAAGAAAGAGAAAGAGAAGAGGAAAAGAGATCACCAGTCCTGGATCCAGAGTCAGACCTGCCGATGTCAGGTGTAGTTGGTGATGAATGAGTCCCCCTCACAGGTCTGCACGTGCCCCTGTGTATTGGCCCCAGCTCTGGGAGTGGTTGAGACACCAGTACTTTTCCACACCTTTAGGGCAGATCAAGAGGCAGGACACCAGGCCCCTCCCCATGACCTCCCCCCATCTGTCTCTCAGGGCAATGACCACCAGGGCTCACAGCACTGTCACTTGGGGCTCATCCCTTACAGATATCTGCTCGTGTTTCTCCTGAAATATTTCAAACCCTTCTCTATAACAGATGGACAACTTCATGATGATTCAGGATTTCTCCTTTAAACTCCTTTGCCACTTGCTCTTTTGTACTGATTGTCTCTGCTCCTAATTTCCAGGCTCAGCAAATATCTCTTTCAGATATTCCATTGGATATACCAGATCCATTTCAGATATTCCAATACTATCAGCTAAGGCACCTGATGCCAATGCTCACATGGTCAGTGCAGGTGCAGGTGTATATAATATATTGGCTAGTGCTGCATCTTTGTGGCCTCCTTGTAGAACTGCTTATAGCAGTAGGACTCTGTCCAATGCATTGTTCATTAAATCTCTTTATCCTTAAGCAAATATCTGTATAATTCGCCTCAAGGGATACAAAAAGAATTTGCTGACAATTTGCTGTCAGAAGTGGAATTACTGCAAACCAGCAGAAGTGACCAGAATGGAACAGGAAAGGAGTCCCAATGGTTCTCCCAAACTGCACAAGCCAGGTGCCTGCTTCTGCCCTATCAGCCACCGGTGACAATACAAGCACCTGAACAGACCATGGGCCTGCTGAGCCTTATCAGCTACTCAGCTGACATCACAAGCACCTGCACAAGACATGTGGCTGCTCCTGCCTTATAAGCTACTCAGCCAAAAGTGAAATCAAATGCACCTGCACAATCCTAGAATCATAGAATGGCTTGGGTTGGAAGGATCCTTAAAGATGATTTAGTTCCAAACCCCCTGGTTTGGAGCTCAGGGCCCCATCCAACCTGATATTGAACATCTCCAGAGATGGGGCATCCACAACTTCTTTGGGCAACCTGTTGCAGTGCCTTACCACCCTCCAAGTCAAGAATTTCCTTCTAACATCTAACCTTAATCTTCCCTCTTTTAGTTTAAAACCATTCCCCTTGTCCTGTCACTATCTGCCCATGTAAGTAGCTCTCCATCTTTTTTATAAGCCCCCTTTGAAGTACTGAAAGGTTGCAATGAGGTCTCCCCAGAGCCTTCTTTTCTCCTGGCTGAACATCCCCAGCTCTCTCAGCCTTTCTTCATAGGAGAGGTGCTCCAGCCCTCTGATCATCTTCATAGCTCTTCACATGGCCCTTCACGTGGCCCTTCATGTGGCCTGATCAAACCCTATTAGCTGCTCAACTGCAGGTGACATCACAAGCACCCACACAAACCATGTCTCTGCTCTTGTGCTATCAGCTCCTCAGGCATGAGTGACATCACAGGACCCTGCACAAGTGTTAAAGAATTTCTCGAGTCAGTGGGTAACACTAGGCTTGCTTTTATTCGTAACAACTCAGAGTTGGGCCACCACCTCAGTGGGTGACAACTAATAAGACACAGCTTACAGGTTATATAGCTTTCACTAACAATTACATCATGTTCAAAGTCCACCGTAAGCTTCCACCATGCTCTCAATTCTTCAATCCTTTGGTCAGCTAAAAAAAAAGTTGTTTATTTTCCCAGCCTCAGTAAGTTCTCCTCGTTCTATCTTCA
>VXAA01005261.1:61999-112061 GCA_013399115.1 Anseranas semipalmata | reverse complement strand
CATTCTATGATTCTGTGAAAATCTTTATCCCTGTGAATGCTAAATTCTTCAGCTAGTTCATCTTTGCAATAAACTTTAGCCATCCCACTACTACCTTTTTTTTTTTTTTTTCACCAGTCCTGCCCTGAATATACACCACAAATGTCCAGTAGCTGTAACTATTTGAAAACTGAACCACATGCATCCCAGTGCTGGAGACCCTCTGCTGAGATAACCACATTTAGTGCCCTGTCATAGTATTCAGCTGGTGGGGTTGATTTTCAGCTCTGCGACCTAAAAATTATCAGAAGATAACGAGGATGAGGATAAGTTACACATTCTCCTTGTGACGGCCTATTCTATGGAAGCCCAGTTTACATCAAACAACATGCTGCACATTTATTGGAAAGAATAACCACAGACCCATTATAATCACACGATGGAAGTTACTGGTACATGTGAGGAGAGAACTGAAAGGAATTATGTACAGTCTTGGGGAATAAAATTAGCTGGGGAATATCCTATATTTTTAGGTTTTAAATCAGTGGCTGATGGACTGGAAAACTCTCCCACCAACCAGGTCAACCTGGTTTGTTTTGTTTTGCCTCATGCATTTCTTTCAGCTTGGATGCTACAAAAATAAACTTTTTATTTATTCTTTTTTTTTTTTTTTTTTTTTTTACATTTGTTTCTAGCTAGGACACTCACAGGAACGATATCTGTATTTTCAAGATAAAGTCCTTTTAATCCCTAAAGTATAATGTCCAATCACTTTTATTTTCATAGGATCTCTTGAATATTTGGGGTCAATGAATGGTTAAGTCATAGAATCATAGAATGGTTTGGGTTGGAAGGGACCTTAAAGACCCAACCCTTGCCATGGGCAGGGACATCTCCCACTAGACCAGGTTGCCCAGGGCCCCATCCAACCTGGCCTTGAACACTTCCAGGGATGGAGCATCCACAGCTTCTCTGGGCAACCTGTTGCAGTGCCTCACCACCCTCATAGCAAAGAATTTCCTCCTAACATCTAATCTAAATCTGCTTTCTTTTAGTTTAAAACCATTCCCCCTTGACCTATCACTATCTGCCCGCGTAAAATGTCTCTCTTCATCTTTTTTACAAGCCCCATTTAAGTACAGGAAGGTCGCAAGGAGGTTTTCCCGGAGCCTTCTCTTCTCCAGGTTGAACATCCCCAGCTCTCTCAGCCTATCTTATTTAATAAATAGGTCCATATTATTGATTATATCAGTTATGTATAACATACAATATTTTTATTCTGATAGCACTTGTGGGAAGTTATAGCTTTTTCAAACAGACACAGGATGTCTGTTTTCTTTATGGATTCTTGTTTCAAACTCAGAAGTAAACTTTTCTTACTATTGGCCTCATATTTCAGGCTTGGAGAACTTCTGTATAAAGAAAATACATTGCATACTTAAAAATTTTGCATACAAAATAACAAAATATATTTCCCAGATCCTGACTGACTGCCTTTCCTTAAATTCATGTTTAAGATTATTAATGGCACAACAATCTGAAATAGATTATCAGAGACTGATATAGAGGACTGGTGCCAAGACGTTAACCCACTGCTTCATTTCAATTACCACTCTGAAAAATGTACATTTATTTGCCTCTTTTTCACTTTGCACATCACAAAGAATCCCAAAATAAGGCCGTATAGCTGCAGGAGTCCCTGGAGCTGTGATGAAAGAGCTTCAGCTGCTGTCAATGTGGTATTGCAGAAATAAAGCAGCAAATTTCCTAGCAGCTACAGAACTCCTTAGCTGTATACAAACATTCTCTGCAAAACATTTGCTATTGTAACTAGCTACTTTAAACTACATCAGCTTAAAGTTAATTTCCTTGAAGTTCAAATCTTGGTGAGTCTTCCTTTTTTTTTTTTTTTAATCAAAAATCACATGGGAAAATGATGAACAGATTTAATTGTTGCTTTGTCTTACACATTACACAAAGGACAACAAAATCATGAGTACTTAGTGCAATTACAGTTCCATTGGCCTTGGTCTTGTCTCCAACACTGCATGCCCCTAGAAGAATGCAAAAGCACAGCTTTTCCCTCCAATACTGTCACTGATTACAATAATTTGTTCTGAAAAATCCTTCCCTGATCAAAATGGTACCTTTGCAGGGTTTTTGCTTGCTTGTTTGTTTGCTTAAATAGCCTCTAGTAGATGTTTTTTTCAAACATCCTCTTATCTTGCTATCCACACAAAATTTCAATGTCTGCATCAGCCTTCAGCAATGAACTCCATAGCTCAGCAACACACTGTGTGAAGAACAATCTCCTCTGCTCTCCTTTGCTTTGAGCTACTTTTATCTCACGTCCCCTAGTTCTTCCAGTAAGAAACCGTTTTCTATACATCCTCCTTTTGTCACTGATGGTTTTACACATTCAGACATATCCTACTTAGTCTTCTTGAGAGGAAAGCCATACATAGTTTTGATTACCCTTGTTACCCTTCCCCTTGTTACCCTCTTTGAAACTTTTCAAGTTCTGATACTTTTTTTTTTTTCTGAGATAGTTAAATCAGTAGTGCACATATCAATCCAGTTAACAGGCACTACAGATTTATATAGCAGCATAATAACGCCCTCTATTTTTTCTTTATTCCTTTCCTGAATTTTCAACATTTTTGATGGCTGCTAGGCACTACCATTTCCATAAAATCTCCTATGTCTGTTATTATTCCTGGGTTATGCTCCTTCACATGCAAAATTACAGGATGTGTCCTAAGACATATCCCTTCTTCCATAAAAAATCACTTCACATTTACTGACATTTAGTTTAATTTACCATTTTGTTTTTCATTCTTTCAGTTTTATATGGTGTTTCAGCTTTTCATGTCTGCTCCTACATGAAATAACTTAGTATAGCCAAAATATTTACTCACCTAAAAATACATACTCCTTGTCCAGATCATGGGTAAATATACAGAGCTGCCTACACCTGTAGAGGTGCAGAGAGTCCCTGACAAACTCCATGGGTGATCTTGCTGTGCTGTGAAAACTGGCTATTTAATCGGCCCATTGCTTTTTACTCCTCACCCAACCATTTGTCTGTTCAAGGACCCTCTTATCAACATAAATTCTTTAATACTCATGAGGGATCTTGTGAAATGACTTCTGGAAATCAAAGAAGGATATACCTCTATTCAACACTGATGAGACCAGACCTGGAGTGCTGTGTTCAGTTCTGGGCTTACCAGTACAAGAGAAAGATGGAACTACTGGAAGGAGTCCAGCAAAAGGCCACAAACATGGTTAAGGGACTGGAGTATCTCTCCTGTGAGGAAAGATGTAAAGAGTAGGGACTGTTCAGCCTGAAGAGAAGTCTCGGGGGAGATCTCATCAATGTGTACAAATACCCACTGAAGGGAGGATGCAAAGAGGTTGGAGACAGGCTTTGTACAGTGGTGACCAGTGACAGGACAATAGGTAATGGACACAAACTGAAACACTGGAGGTTCCCTCTGAACATCATGAAAAACTTTTTTCCAGTGAGGATGACTGAGCACTGGCACAGGTTGCCCAGAGAGGTTGTGGAGTCTCCCTCCTTAGAGATAGATATTCAAAAGCTTCCTGGAAATGGTCCTGCATAACCAGATATAGGTGGCCCTGTTTGAGCAGGGCGGTTGGACCAGGCAACCTCCAGAGGTCCCTTCCAACCTCAGACATTCTGATTCTGTGATATCAACCAATTTTTCTGTATCCACGTACTTGGATAGCAAGTGGAGTTCTTTCAAAGAACCTCAACAGGTTTCAGAGGCAAAGTATTTTCTTCATCTCAGTCTATTTTACAATAAAGAAAGGTTTTTAAAACTAATACAAGGTCTACTGTTCTTTAAAGTTCTAGAAATTTGTTTTAAAAGATCCATGATAACACATTTGAAAAAGCAACTGCTTCATACATTAATGCCTTCCCAAAAGAATTCCACGAGTTCTGCAACATAGACAAATTAATTGGCTACAAAACAGATTTAATTGTTCCCCCCTAAAATATTATGCTCCTTCATTTTAAAATACCCTAATAAAAATAATAATGAAAACCAACCTCTATACAGACTTAAAATCATAACTCATTAAACAGATTAGAAAACAAAACACTTTTAAATTTTCCAGTTGACATCCCTTTTTTCTCCTTTTTCTCAGTTTTTATTACAGATTATATATACAGACTTGGGACAATTTATAATGATCTAAGTTTCCCTTGCATGAGTTCCAGAGTACTAAGCGAACAATTCTCAGGAGGAAGCCTAAACTGAACATCTGCAAACTGCTGCAAAAATAGCATGTACTAGAAAGAGCTCTGAGAAACTTAGCTCTGAGGAACTTAGTTTAAAAAACACAAATATTTTGCATGGGTTGTGGTTTCACTACTTGAGAGAAACAAAGGCTGTACAACTTCTCCCATGGGGCTTCAGAAATTCTCCTTCAAGTGCATGTTGTCATTTGGAGATGTGTCTATGACTTGCAGCTTCTCACTTCCAAACCCATCTTATGACTTCCCGCATCACTTCCCTTAAGACAATTTTGTGGATATACAACTTATATCACCTTCTCTCTCCATGACAGGCAGACAGAACTCCTTTGAAGCCTGTCACACAGGAAGACAAACTAAATAATCATGTCAGTAGTTTATATGAAATGCACGTTCTTCATGAAAAGTTGCCTTCTGCAGTATGCGCTAATACATTAGCAAACCTGACTGTTAATCAGTAGGTTTGGTTCTGGGCTACTGATGAATACAAGACTGTTCTTTGCTTGTAGATAGACATCAAAATTGAAAAGGGTCATTTTATTTTGTTTGTTTCCTGTATTATATGAATGTAGAATTGCTAACTCCCCTGAGAAAAAGCAAAATAAGCTTAACCATATGTTTAAATTCACAACCAAGATCAGCCAAACCCACCAAATTTCATGCAGTGAAAATGTTTTTATTTCCACACTGAATACTGGCTAAAAGATATGTGAAGGCATGAAAGTCACGTGTGTACAGAGTTAACTCTGCAAGCATTCAATTAAAAATGTCAGAGCACCTGATCAATTTTAGTCAACTAAGTGTTCATTTCAACCTCACAAAAGTACTTATGTCACAACTGCCTCACCAGATTTATGTCCTTTTCCCTTCTTACATAAGAATTCTCTGGTAAAATATTGAACAGAAATGTAATATTTTGACCCTCACTCCAGTGTTCAAACTACATCAATCACTGCATTGCTAGCCAGTTGAGGGAAGGGATTGTCCCGCTCTGCTCTGCGGTGGTGCGGCCTGACCTCAAGTACTGTGTACAGTTTTGGGTACCACAGTACAAAAAGGACATAAAACAATTGGAGAGTGCCCAAAGGAGGGCAACAAAGACAGTGGAGGGTCTAGAGGGCAAGACATAAGAGGAATGGCTAAGGTCACTTGGTTTGCTCAGCCCAGAGAAGAGGAGACTGAGGGGAGGCCTCATGGCGGCCTGCAGCTTCCTCATGAGGGGAGCAGAGGGGCAGGCGCTGATCTCTGCTCTGTGGTGACAGCGACAGGACCCGAGGGAATGGCATGGAGCTGCGACAGGGGAGGTTCAGGCTGGGTGTTAGGAAAAGGTTCTTCACCGAGAGGGTGGTCAGGCACTGGAACAGGCTCCCCAGGGCAGTGGTCATGGCACCGAGTCCACTGGAGTTCAAGAAGCATTTGGACAACACTCTCAGACAATGGGTTTGATTTCTGAGTGGCCCTGTGTGGAGCCAGGAGTTGGAATTCATGATCCTTGTGGGTCCCTTACAACTCGGGATATTCTATGATTCTACAATTCTACTAGACCAGGCTTCCAATACAAAGGATTCAGCAATGTACTTTGAAAACATTACTGTATTCAATAGGTCATACTCTCTCACATTCTCACCAGATTTTGAAGGAAAGACAGGAATATGAAACAGAAAACTAGGATTATAGAATCACAGAATGGCCTGGGTTGAAAAGGACCTTAAAGATCATCTAGTTTCAACCCCCCTGCTCTGGGCAGGGTTGCCAACTACTAGAGCAGGCTGCCCAGCGCCACATCCAGCCTGGCCTTGAATGCCTCCAGGGATGGGGCATCCACAACCTCTCTGGGCAACCTGTTCCAGTGCCTCACCACCCTCACAGTGAAAAACTTCCTCCTAATATCTAACCTAAATCTCCCCTGTCTTAGTTTAAAACCATTCCCCCTTGTCCTATCACCGTCAACACGTGTAAACAGGCGTTCCCCCTCCTGTTTATACACTCCCTTCAAGTACTGGAAGGCTGCAATGAGGTCTCCCTGGAGCCTTCTCTTCTCCAAGCTAAACAAGCCCAATTCCCTCAACCTTTCCCCATAGGAGAGGTGCTCCAGCCCTCTGATCATCTTAGTGGCCCTCCCCTGGACCCTTTCCAAGAGCTCCAATTGAAGGATTGAATTTGTACAATTGCATAATTTTGTACAATTTTGTACAATTGTACAAAAAAAAAAAAAAAAAAAGGAAACCTTGTCCCAAACAGCCAGAGCTGTAGAAGATGGATCACGTGGATCACAGTGGTCATATTTCAAAAATAGGAGTGCAATTATTTATGGATATTTTACCAATTAAATCAAGAAAACAAGGTCCAAATCAGTAGTGCAGTAAGAATTACAAATCTACAGAGAAATGATTTTTTGAAGAACCAACGTCTGATAAAAAAATTATTCTGAAGTTCTGATTTCACTTATTTATTTAGACTGAACAATACCATTGATGAGAGTACTTGTGGAAAAAAAAAATCACATGAATAAAGATGAAGGAATTTGGCTATTACTGTACCATTGGGACCACTTTATAACCCTCTATTTCTTACTAATTGTACATTTAAGCAAAGTATAAACATTTGTAACTCTTAAAAGTAAGCTGTACTAGAATAAGTCAATTTCTGTTAGTGAAGAGGCCGAATGAGTCTCACTAATGATTCATTAGACAAGTAATACAGTATTGCTGTTTGTAACACAATGTCCTAGGCAAACATTCCACTTCCAGATATCACCTAACCTTTTTTGTTTGTTTGATTGATTGATTTTTGCATGCTACCAACATACAACTAACAGGTTGCTTCTTTTTGATCTACTCGAAAACATTCACTTCTATCTCTCTAAACTTACTTCTCAGTGCTTTGCTAAGCATCCATCATACAGATCCATGGGATTCCTAAAGCTGTGATTGAAAAATACTATGAAAAGTCTGGGTTTCTAAACACCACGGAAATTAGTCATACTTAACAATTTCTATAAAAAGGTATTGATGAAGAAATTGACAACACTTGCATTTGTACTGGCCTCTCTCTAAGTATTCATGGTATTTATTCTAGGAGTGAGATTGAATAGGTGTTCCAATTAAGTGATGTATAGTCTCTCCCATTTGCAATGGAAAAAAGAAAAAGAAATTTCCCAACCACTTCAGGCAACCTAAATGTTGATGACAAACAGGGGTCTAAATCTGAGTTATGCAAATAAATGTCTAAATATAATAGATGTCTGAATCTAAATGTAAGCATTTATGTTTGCAGATAGTAATTGTAAAATGTTATCTTACTTAAATTTACTTTCTTTTAAAAATAGGGACAAAATGGTGTGAAATCATAATCATATTTATACTAGAGTATGTATTATTAATGTTTCAGACACTGGTCTAGCAGATCCATTCATTGCTTCCACTTCCTTTATCTTTCAAATATGACATATCCAATCAATTAAACTACTTTTCGAATGACCCTTTATTTGCTATAGATGCAATTTAACAGACTCCCAAACTCTATTCCACAGTTTGCATAATGTAGTACTTAAAATAGACAATCCCAGTTTTTGTATTTAAGATGGATAACAGCAAATAGTTTTCCCAAATGTGATTTACTGAAGCAAAAATTTAATGTCTGAATTATGTTTTTTTTTGTTTGTTTGTTTGTTTTTATATGTGTGTAGGAAGGTGGGGTTTTTTAGACGTTTTTGTTTTCTAGCTAATAACATTACAGTAACAGTATAGAAAATGTCATAATAATCATTATATACAGAACATAAAAATTCACTGTGGAAAAGTAGGTTAAACAATCTACTAGTATAAAGTATAAACCACATCTCACATAAATTAAAACCACTTTTAAACAGAGAAAAGAAAAGAGTAAAAAAAATAACAAAAGGATAGTTTTCCTTAACAAAAGAACAGTTTTCTTTTGACAAGTGGCACAGAACAATAAAGGTCAAACTTCCAAAAGTAAGTAATGAGGCTTTTGCCTGAACTTCCTGCAGATCTGATTTCCTTTGCATCAGTTTCTATATTAGAGTATTTGCTGCACAAATCTGAAGTATCTTCCTATTCTAAATCTGGATAATCCTATTTAAAACACTATAAATGTTAACAGGGAGTGAAAGATGATCTTTTAATGGCAACAACTGCACCAACATTAAAAAGGATAGCAGGTTTAAAAGCAACTTTGAGACCTTTAAGAGGGAGTTTCAAAAAAAAAAAAAAAAAAGTCCTTCATGTCAAATTGGGCATGAGCAAAGGTCACAGAAGCATGGGTCCATATCCAAATTGCCTTGTGGTTCAGCAGCAAACAGTTCACATCTGCTTCAAAAGTGTCAACAGAACTGTTACTCAGCTGGGGATAACTTTCTCTTCCTAAAGGGGGGTCAGAGTAGAAAGATATAAAGTAATCACCAAAGCAGGGAATGTTCAAAGAGCAATAACCAGACAGTTGTACTACCTCCACATTCATGTTAGACACCCCAAACTCATTTTTCCCCCAGATGTACAGTTTATACATGCTTAAAAGTCAAGGAATAAAAAATATTCTAGGAAATTAAACTTAGGCAAAACTGCATTTTTTCCTGTTATTCCAAGTGAATACAAAGTTTTGACCATCTTTGCAGTGTTTTTGCTATATTGTAATTGTATGATGAACATTCAGAGATATTTGAAGTTCATTACTCTTCTCCTGACAAGGGGATGAAAGGGGATGTTTCAGCTGTCAGGGTTAAAATGTACAGCCTTGAAGCTTATGTTCAGCTTGAAGCTGAACAAAAGGCAGCACCAGTCAGTCCTTAGAGTACTCCAGCATCAGACCGTCTGCCACTTGTTCTGGTGGTACAGAGAGCACTAGAACTGTCTTTATAGTAAATTAACCCCTCCTCATTAGGTTTAAAAGAGATTATTTTTGAAGGATTTACCTGTCATAAAATTATCACATTAGAACTATTCAATTGTTCAACTATGTCATTTCAACAATATCCTGAAAAATTACATGTCTGCAGCAAAGCTCCACTGGAGCTCCCATTTCACAGGTGAACAATTAGCATTGAGGAAGCTGCATGCCCTCCCAATGTATTAGCAAAACAGGAGAAAACGCACCCTTGGCTGCCACTTTCAGAGGCCTGCTTGGCTGGAGCACCTAGCAGACAAGACAAAGTATTCCCTCAGCTTGCTCTCTTTTAAATGGCAGAAAGGGATGCACATGTAGACGAAGACCACTTTGTTCATCATAGTGATTATAATACAAAAAAGAGATAGGTTGAATGTGTTTCTTGCCAAAGGTGGTAATAAGGACTATTTTCTATAAAGCAGAAGAGTACTTCAAATAGCAACTGAGAAAGATCACGCTCTGTTTCACAGAGAAAACACGTTCATAGGGATAATAGTTAAGTGACTGCACCCTGCAACATTCAGCATCTTCCCTCTTGGGGGTTAACTGGGAAATTGGTTTTACACAGAGTTGCTTCTCAGCTGTTGAAAAGCACTGTTTTGCAATATTCCTCCCTCTACCACCAAAGTATCAAGACATCCCAAATATATTTAATAGTATTTCATTTTTTCTCTGATGCCAATGCTTGCTGCCGAAGTTGTTTGTAATTCACTCATGAAGCCAGGTGTGAAACTCAAAACCAGCTCAGTGTAGCCACAAGATTCTCCCATCAACTGGTAGTAACTTTTATACCTTGTAGAAGTTAATTTCAACCAAAGGCCAAAAGCATTTAACCTAAGTTTCCCTAGAGCAATACACAGCTTCTTCTAACTGCTAAAGAGAGAGAAGGGCTAAAAGTACAGGAAATAATAAAGGAAAGCAGTATGGCTACTCCCAAGAGCAGAAAGGGCAAATGGAAGTAGTCTATACTTAGTAATTATCCCCAGAGGACAAATATTACTTATTTGTTCAGATCAGAAATCACTGAGCTAATTTACCTGATTTTCTTATGCTGGATAAGAATATTCATGAGCATATCTTCACCAGTGATAAACAAAGAACAATATTATAAATCTGTTAGATTTTTAGAACCACACCAAAATTATTATTTCCCAAGAAGATTATTTTTCAATAAGAATGATATATGTGGTAGCATAACAACATAACCAAACAAATCAGACCCAGTTATCATCCAAAACCTCATCTGAAATTTCTTAACAGTAAATGGCATGTAAAACCATGGAGACTATTCAGATTGGCTTGTGATTGGTTATGACTTTTCTGCAATTAAATGAGGATCCACAGGTCTGCCTCTTGAAAAGAATATGGCAGTCAGTTCACTTTTCTCCCCATTTCTCTTTGCCTTTAAGAAAGCAAA
Organism: Anseranas semipalmata; assembly: GCA_013399115.1. Taxonomy (NCBI): domain Eukaryota; kingdom Metazoa; phylum Chordata; class Aves; order Anseriformes; family Anseranatidae; genus Anseranas; species Anseranas semipalmata. The sequence goes on along the minus strand of VXAA01005261.1, from coordinate 101,475 downwards.
GTTTTGAATTCAGCTGCACAGTCCCAAAAACACAGGGATCAATATAGTTACACTAATTTTTTTTCTACAGGTTGCCTAGCATACAATGGAGCAGGATATTTTTCCAGATGCAGATCAAGAATGTGGTGCTTGTACACACTATCTATCTCATTTTATTTTTAAAAAGCCATCAGAATTAGAAAAATGCAAACAAACAAACAAAAACAGAACAAAACAAAGAAGAAGAAGAAAAAAAAACAACTACCAAATAAACAAAAAGCCAAAGCCCAAGAGATACTGTAGCAGAAGTGTATGTGAATAGTTTGGTTTCGCCTTTCGGAACCTGGACAGAAATTAGAGTAGAGCCTGGCTCGTACTCAGAACACCCACTCGACAAAAGAGGTTTACAACAGCCAAACAATTCACCTAACAGCAAGAGGCATGTTGTAAAAGAGGAGTTTGTGTTATGTGACAGCCAAGCTTTTCAGCAAAACAGCTTTTAAACATGCTGGAGGATTCATAAACATGCTCCAGCACATGCTGGAGGATTCCAAAGTATCTCTTCTGTATGGCTCTAAACAACTTTAAAAAATATTAAGACAGTTTTAATTAAAAATACTAACTTGTCCAAAGTATTTTTTTTTTTTCATTTTAGACCAGAGGAAACGAATTAAAGTCACTCACCTTCCTGAATTTCTGTGAGCGGTAAAAACACATGCACTCTAGGTAAAATGACAAGGCAAGGATACAGACAAGTAGACTTCATCAGAATACACTGATGATTACAGCACACGGACAGAGTTTTCCCTTTCTACAAGTAAATTACAACAGAAAATGAATTGTAAATCAGTACTCAGAAACAACTGATAATCTTCGTAAAACAAGTCCTTAGAGCTAGTTAATACTGATGTGACATCCTGCCAGGCTCACCAGTAGTATTAAAAGAGTGGAAACAATGAGTGGTCTTTGAAGATCTGGCCCAGCAGTTCTACAGTAATACCTACATTGAAAAGTTTCCCATTAAAATATTCTCAACCACACATCAGACATTAACCCTGTAAATGATTAGAGAAAATTCCTGCCTGCAAATAAGTGTGATATTTCTCTTCCCTGGGCAAGTGTTACATTAATGTGTGGGTGATAACGTTCACGTTGTCAGCTTTCTTGAGCTAAGGTACAGATATTTGTTTACTACTGTTTACTGTCATTATCCTTGAAAAAAAAATAGAACGGAAATAGACATTTTCACTTCTTTCAAATCCCAAAATAAAACAATTTGCTAATTTTCCCTTAGAGGACAAATAATGACATTCCAGGTAACTCCACTGCACATATGTTACTGAAGGCAATAATCAGGCATAAAAACCCTTTATTGCTAGCAATTAAGTGTCATTGAGATTGACTTTGAAATTCAATAGCTTGCAGAGATGGTGATAAAAAGTGGCATTTTTAACAATTTACACTGGACATAGCACCATTGTAGGTTATAAAGACACTTGAACATTTCACTATACAGTGGCAGACAAGAATCATTTCTGTACCAGAAGAGGAGCTCCTGTTTACAGAAATTCTAATGTCAACTACTTTCAGCTGCAAGGAGAGATCTACAGATAAGGTAAAATGCTAGTGGTACATCTCCCCACCCTTCAGTCATGCACATTTGAAGTACCAGTTTTAATTGTTCTTCTAAATTTTACTTCCATATTCATTTCTGACAGTTACACTTTTAATAATTTCTTTAGCATCAGTTGAAACCACTCAGGATCCACACTGGGATCATGAAGTTTATCATAAAAAGGTAATGGGAGAGGCATTCTCTCTACATGCGTGTGGGAGAGTCTGGAAGCCCATACAAACCAAGGAAATCAGAGTTTCTGCCCAGTCCTTTATGTTTTCCAGAAATAGCAGCAGACACATGCTATCTCCTTTAATGACAGTGAATAAAATTGCAAATGAATAGTCAGCACTGAAACAACAGTGCAAGTGGGCTCAAATGTCAGACAAAGATTTACAAGCAGGGCTACAGCCACTGTACAAACTCCTAATCTAGGTATTTAGCTACTAAAGAAGCTTTCCATGGTGGAATGTGCAGGCAGGATAGGAGAGAGATTTAGAATATCAGGAGATTCAGACAGCTGAGATTACTGAGTAGAGAAGTGAGATATCTTTCTTTCCCTTCTCTCCCTTTCTGCCAAGAATGCATAAGCTTTGCTAACATTGGGATTATTCCATTTAGACTATTGTTTGCATCAGGTTAATGTAGTGTAGAGCCTGCAAGCCAATTCCTTTCAGGTAGGATTCATACTACTTTTAATTATATTTGACAGTAATACAGAAACACAAGTGTGAGGATTGCATTATGTTTGGAGTAGTAAGAGCATGAGAAAATAGATTTGAAGGAGATTTTTTTAATTGTTACCCTCAATGGAAGGAAAAAGTAAAGAAATACAAATGAAAAATGAAAACTTTAGATTCCAAGACAAGCAAATAATCCAAACAATTAAAACACAAGCACCCCCACTAAATTTCAACACAAAAGAGATTTTAAATTAGGAAGCTCACATGGGACTGGCAGATTAATTTGTTAGAAACAAGACTGGCAGTTACACCTGTGGTTTTTCCTGCTAGAAATGTTCTTTCAAAATTTGTGAGATACAAACATTCTTCTTCCACTTATTCATAAAAACAAAACAACACAAATACCATATTTGTACAGGCAAACCTGTTTTGCATTTACCTGGGCTGTAGTTTGTGGTTTTTTTGTTATTATTATTATTGTTATTGTTATTTTGTTTTTTGTTTTTGTTTTTTAATTTTGAATATCTGTTCTTTAAAATTTAAGATAAGGTCAACTTTCATAAATACTAATGTTTTAGTTAAATGCTCAGTGATTCTAGACTTCATAAACAGGTGTTGTGCACACTGAAATAATCATATTAGAATATTCTTACAAGCCTCAGTCAGGCAAAAACAGTATTGCCATATGACATGTTTTCTGGTTATAATTATGCTAATTTAAAATTGATCCATCAGGAGAGAAGATGATTGCCTGCAGCATTGTTCATGGCTTTTTTCCCCTCTCAGTAGAAAATCACATTCTTCTCTTCCAGATAGAGAACTTGTGTTGATTTCAATGAAAGTGTCTAGCAGTACTTTGCCTCCACCACAACCAAAGCAGTGACTTAGCAGAGAGTACACAAACAAAGCAAGTATAAGCCTATTTTAATCTCAGCTATGTCCTTGATCAGAAAGAGTATCTTTGTATTTAATAGCAATCCAAAGGTTTTCTTCTATTAATCCATGTATATGATCTTTTAATTTCTACCTTCCTATTGTTTAATTATGTACATTCTGAAGAAAAGTGTCTATTTTTTTCCCTTTTATTTTAGTATGTACTGTTATAATTTGATGATTCCCCAGTTCTTGGACTGGAAAGGATAGTAACCTACTCTTCTTTATTCATGTGCTATCCATGCCATTCATAACATCAACTTCATCAGCCTTTCAGACAAATGAGCTGAGCTAAGATACAACCTACAACTCTGCATGCCCACCAATAAATAAATAAATAAATAAATAGATAAAAGGTTACCATTCCCTTTCCTAGTGGTTGATCAGTGATAATCATTTTTTTTTTTTTTAATCGCTCAAATTGTGACTGGTCATTTTGTTATATCTGCATACCTCATCTGACAGTTCTATTGCAGGGCATTTACTTCTCTTTGGGAAGAATAAAACCAAAAAGTGTAATGACGAAGCCAAAATCTCTCTTCAGGCAGGACCCAGCATCACAAACCAATTCATGTGAACAGAATAACCAAAAGACATGCTCCTTTAAAATCTTCCAGTACGGAGTGACCTACTGTGAATGTTTCACCTTATTTTACAATTACAACAGCAAAGAACAAAACATTTAAAAAGGGTCTCACCGTCATCACAGATGCCCTACTCCTCATGCAGTTTCTTCTGTATCCATACTTTAAACCACAGAAGCCCGGGTTTGGAAAAGTTACTGCCCCTGCAGATGTGTCTTTCTTACTCTTTTCTTACTCCAGCTCTCTTTCTTCCTTACTCACCCTATCTTGCTCCTTGTAATTGTTAGAAACAAAGCCAAAAGGACATGAGTTCTCCCCTTTTTCTCTACACATGTGCTTGACTCCATGTAATTTTTCCCCACTAACCACCAGAGAAAACACTTAGCGAAAGCCAGCCCCTCTGTCTGCATGGAAAGCTAAGAAGCACGAGGGATGAAGCTTCTTCATCACAGCTCTCAAGTAGGTATACAAGACGGGGGAGGTCAGAAGTCGGAAGAAGGAAGATAGACACTGTGATGAATAAAGGCAGTCACCCTTCTCAGAGGTTCATTTTCAAATAGTTCTTTTCTGACTTGGGTGAAAAGAAAAAAAAAAAAGTCAGAATGAAGATAATGAGCGAGCTCCCTGAAAATCTTTTCTGCCGCACTTTAAGGCATCTCTATTTATTATATGATATATTATCTTCAGTAGCACTTAGGAGAGGTATGCCAGGTATTTTAAGCTGTCTCTTACCTTTTGGTCATTCTCAAAAGTAAGGAACAGAAGAGTAATGTATTTCAGATCACCTTATATCACCACAAGAGCTATTCTTTCCATTATTACATGTTCCTACCAAACCAAACCTATCAGCTGTGTATGATACTACAGTCTAACAGACATTCTTCATACAAACGGTATTATTTAGAAATCATTTTCCACATTGAACAATGCAAGAAGCAAAAGCAGACACACACACACACAAATATGGGATTTCCACAAGTGTGTAAGCTTGTCCCATTCTTATGCTTCATGTGAGAAAGCTAGGTATATAAAAATGTTGTATATGGTTTTGAGTGAATATATTGCTAAGGCATTAATAATAAGAACTACCAGATGCCCTAGACTTGTTGAGAACAATCTATGTATTTGCTTGGACAACCAGAGTGGTCAGGCAGAACAAGGACACAGAGGCAACCCCTACAAGCATACTTTGCAACTCTTGGCAAACTGAAAGCACAAGTGACTTCCAAGCTGGGACTACAGATTGCACTGTAGTGTGTTCCTCACTTTGGAAAAACATAGTTACAGTAGGAGGACACAAGAAGAACATAATGAATGCAACAGGAGCACTTACAGATAATTTCCAGCGGCTTCTGCCAGTTCCAAGAAAACAGAGTTTAAGTTATGTGCTCATACGCCTAACTCTTCATTTCCTCATCAAGCATTTGCTGAACTCATTATCCTGGGAGATCACATAGTGTTAACCCATAGCCTTTAACATTTTCATTTATGCAAAGTAGTAATTAAATTTACAGTTGTTAAGTGAAAGTGTACAAAAAATATACTTCTTCGTCATGAACCAACTATCTGTTCAGGGCAATTTTTTGCTATGTAGAGAACAGGGTGTCAAGACACGGAAGGCAGAACTGCACTGGAAAGGCGAATACTTGTAGGCATACAGTTGTTCAAGTAAACAGTTAAGCAATGGACATTAGGAAAAACAAAGTATATTATCCCTTTCAATAAACTTGTTTCTTCTTTATGAAGATAAGTATTAGAACTGTTTATTTTTCCCTTTTAAAGTTACAGTGTATTTCCACATGCAGGAATGCAACTTTTGGGCATACCACTTGAAATTCTTTGATCTATCAACAGAAAGAAGTGATTTTAAAAAGCTGTATAGGTTTTCATATATAAAAGAACTTTCATAAATCAGTGTTTTAAATCTCAGTCTTTCTGGACACAGTATCAAGGAAGACAGATGGAGGTAGCAAAACAGAAGAAATGCCTCAAAAGGAGGATTGACTATGAAATGTTGCTGTATACTTTTATTGATTATTGTGTATTAACCAGGTATTTATGTAGAAGTCAGATTATGTATAGGCATGAAGAAAACTCTCCTGTGCTTTCCATTGTGCCAATATGGTCCAAAATGACCACGCCTGTGGTCATTATTATTCAGTGGTAGGTCTCTTTTGAGAGTAGTCTGTCACTCACTTCACATATTACTTTGTTACCATTTAAGCTCATTTAAAATATCTTTCCATATCAACAGTAATTTTATTCACACTCATGAAATGCAAGTTCAGTGTCAGATTTTTTAAACTTTTGATTTAGACAGACTTATCTTTTTTAATGAAAATGATATATCCTGTGCCTGGAAATTTCACTACCTAAGAAAAGAACTGAAGCTGATGAGTGAGCATGACATCTTGTCCTTTTACTTATTTGGAGAAGAACAGTCATCATCCAGCCACAGAGGCTGAATACTGTTTTCCATAGTGAGACAAATACTTTGCCAACAAATACTTCTCTAGGTTCACTAAGAATTATATGCCCTCTGAGACTTTAATTCCTCTGATTTCTCTGTGCTAGAGATAGTTCGTGCAGCAGTTCTGAAGACAAGATTCTCTCACTTTGCACTTTCTATTTTTGTTTAAATTGACATGACACCATTTGTAAGTAAGAAGATATATGTCGTTTTCTGTATTTTCCTTTAATTACATTTGGGTCTGCCCCAAATTAGGAGGGCTTTAATAACCGCTTTTAACATACTTCTGGAAAAAGATTAACATACACACATAACCCAGATAGAAAACACACGAATGTAGATGCTAGTGGGCATTTTGGTGGGATTTAGGACTAACTATAAGAAAGAGGGATGAGGTTTTATTTGTCGGTCTTTATTTTAGACAAAAAAAAAAGAGAAAGACACCCTTATAGTATTTAATTTTGATTTTTTTTCTTGAAGAATATGAGATCATTTATCCAAAGTTTGTCTTTACGTAGACATCATGGTATTAGTTCTTTTATTTCCATTTCTTAGGTACACTGAATAGATGCTACAACTGCTCAGATTGTATTGCAAATCAATGTGAAAAAACAGTCTTGGAGTCCAGTGCCATAACGACAGATCTAGTTCCTCTGCTTGTTGGTCTGAAAGGCATGACATTTAAACCTTATTTAAAGTAGTTTTTGTTTTTGTTTTTAATCCATATACTGCTCTCTCTATATAGAACATAAAATTGTGCAAAGATATCTCTTCTTCTGTCAGACACATACCTGATCTTACAAATAACGCACTTTCTGTAATGGAGTGAGATAGACAGAAAAATGTGGGGAATTACATACTCCAACAGGATCCATTGGTAGGATATGGGAAAACAATGCTGAGTTTCTTTCTCCTGAGGAGAGAGTGAGAATCACAGTCAAGAGAAGCTCTTCCAGCATTCTCTTTTGAAAAGTATTTCTGTAGCTGTCATAATTCTGGTATTTCCCAGTTCTTCTACATAGTCTTGGTGACCATATCACTCTTTGCATTGTCATCAAAATGACAGCAGTAAGACACAGATACTGTTGTTATCACAGTATCTAATTCAAGTTATTTCCTTATTTTGAATGTCTTTATTACCTATTGTATAATTAATTTCTCTCTCTCTCTCTCCTTCTGTCTCTCTCTAAGACAAGAAGGAATTCAAGTGAGAACAAATGTCTGATTTTAGTACGTAGTTTCTATTTTTCACAGAACAGACCTGGAACAAAACATTAAAATATCCACGTGCAAATTTACAGTGTCTTTTAAAGTACCTAATTAGGAGTGGCCAAAAACTGTTCATTGAAATTTCAAAGAAAAAGAAAAATATTTTGCAGTAAAGCTTTTCAGAACATGATTTCACATGCTTGAGTTTAGCTCAAACCCATATGTTATCACACAAGAGTTTTCCTTTTGTTTTTCAAAAAGTAAGGATCTTTGTTTTATCCAGGATACATAATTGGAATTGGCTAGCTATATTTCACCTTAGCCATTTGCTGACATACAACTGTACAAAACATATGTATGAATAAGCTGGGCTCTACAAGGACTTCTTCCGTAAAAAGTTAACAGAATTACTCAGAGGACAAATTTACACCAGATAAGTGTGTAGAAACCTGGCTGTTGCCCTTGAAGGAAGAAGTTTCAGTTAAACTGTATGTTTATGCCAGATATTGTAATGCCATCTCTAACAGCTGAGGCAAGAAATATTTCTTCAACCAGATTGTTCGATATCAGCAGCTCCCATCCTCCTGAAGTGTACTTTCACATATACACAAATACACATCCCAGAAGGGTCTCTTCTAGGCCTGTATTCTGAAGAGGAAAGTCCTCCCAAGATTATCTGTGATTGCAAGCAATGCGAGAGGGTTAAATCTAAAGATTCATTTTCTGCAAAATTCAACAGCTGTGATCACTGCAATAGTATTATTCACTTGGCAATTATTCATTCACACACAGTAACTATGTCCTGACAGTGATTCTACAGTTGGGTTATGAATCTGGGTCGGGATGCTCTGTTGTTTGTGTGTTATACCTTGTAGACCACAGTAAACAAGAAGAAATTTTTGTCAATTTTGAAATCACAAAAGAAAGGGGAAAAATTCTACACAAGTCTCTTCTTTTCCTAATTCAAAGGATATAGGGAAATCTAAAGGATGATCAGAAACTCAGGCAGTGAAGCTACAAAACAGACATTGTGTCATACCGTTCATGGAGTTTTCCTACAAAATGGACCCCCAAAACAAATAGCAATAAAAAACAACAACAACAACAACAAACACCATTCTAAGCTGGAACTCTTTATTCCAGAGCTCATGACATGGACCTCAATAGGGTGGAAAAATGTGCTGACAGGAACCTTATGTAGCTTCACAAGGGGAAATGCAAAGTCCCGCACCTAAGGAGGCACAACCCCATGCACAAATACATGTTGGAGGCTGACTGGCTGGAAAGCAGTTTTGCAGAAAAGGATCTGGGGGTCCTCGTGGACAAGAATTGAACCATGAGCCAACAATGTGCCCTGATGGCAACGAGGACTAATGGTATCATGAGCTGCATTAGGATGAGTGCTAATATTTCCTAGTTCACACAAAGAAAATTGCCTAGTAAACATCTGCAGGTTAGTTACTGTTCCATGCTCAAAAATCCCTCATTTATGCAACACTAGTCACTTTGTGAACATTTAAAATTTTCCAGGGTAAATTCTAGGCTAAATTCTTCTGCACTGGTGAGAAGTATTGAGTACATACAGGTGAGTCAGGAGAGTAAAGCTGCATTTAGCTACCATCCAGCAAAGCAGGTCAAAGCTCCAACTATATCCATCAGATACATGGTTTTCTTACTATATATGTTCCCCCCTCATTTTCCTTTTTCTTTCTTTTCTTTTCTTTCTTTCTTTCTTTCTTTCTTTCTTTCTTTCTTTCTTTCTTTCTTTCTTTCTTTCTTTCTTTCTTTCTTTCTTTCTCTTTCTTTCCTTCTTTCTCTTTCTTTCCTTCTTTCTTTCCTTCTTTCTTTCCTTCTTTCTTTCCTTCTTTCTTTCCTTCTTTCCTTCTTTTTTAGTGTCATTTAGATCTACTAACTTTCTAGATTTTGACCAGGAGACAAGCTAGATCCTTTCAGCTGAATCTAGAACTCAGTATTTCGGGACAACAGACTAGAAACAATTTCTACCACCTTCCATTGAAAAGACATCTATGACCATGTAAGAATTTTGATATTCCAAAGAATTTATGGTACAATCCAAAGCATGTCACAAAACCTATGAAATTAATTTATGGTCCTACCCCACTAGCACTGCAATTTAAATAAAATAAATAATTTTATGATTTTATTCCGTATTTGCTCACATTTAACAGAAAATTTCCACAAGCCCAGATTCTACCCCTGCATGAGAGCTAAATTATGATGTATTCCTGGAAGGAACACCAGTAAAGGAAAGACTAGGAGATAAATCAGATCTTCATAGTTAACCAGTTTACTCAGGAGTTTCTTTTACTTAATCTGGCACAGAGAAAGTCACTACTTTCACACCTGATACTTTCAGGTAACTGTGTGAATCTCATCAGCAGATACCCCATCATATCTACACAATCCAATGTAGTTAAAAATATATAGCAGATGAATCACAGTCCAACAGATAACAATATCCACATGTTAAGATAGGTTAGAATGGCCACTGGTGTATTAAATTAACCATAAATCTCATCCAGTGGAGTTTCAAATGCTGAACAAAAGTAGTTATCATAAGTTGTACTTGGACTGCATTATGTACAGTTATATCTTATAACTCATCTGTACTGATCTAAAGCAATAACACTATTTAATTGCACTATTTAATGCATGCAGTGGGCATCATTCAAAATAAAGAAATACTGGATCTCGGTATTAATTTAAACCTCTACTGATAATTAGAGTGTATCCCATAATAATGAAAGTCTGCAAGTACAAAATCTAATATATTTTACCTACTACAGAAAATAAGTTTAATAATTAAATATTAGGAATTTAATTAATTAATTAATTAATAATTAATAATATTAGGAAAAAATTCTTTACTGAAAGGGTTGTGAGGCATTGGAACAGGCTACCCAGGGAAGTGGTTGAGTCACCATCCCTGGATGTATTTAAAAGACGTTTGGATGTAGAACTTAGCAACATGGTCTAGTGGAGGGCTTGTTAGTGTTAGGTCATAGGTTGGACTAGGTGATCTTGAAGGTCTCTTCTAACCTGGAGGATTCTGTGTGATTCTGTGAAGTTCTTCAGGTTGAAGTACCACCTCAGATATATTTATTTAATTTTGTTTACATAAAGGCAATTACATACTTAATTTACAATCAAGTCTGAGAAAAGACTTTAGAGTTAGTCCTGTCACAAAGTGTAGGGTACTCATCCCCCTCTGGCATCTTACTTTCATAAAGTTATGTCATGGATGGAACCCATTTATTCTTGATTAACAAGTTATTTGCTTAAGCACAACTCTGTCTACATAACTAGTACTACACAAGGACAGAAATTGCCATCACCTAGCAAATGACGTCCTTTCAGATTTCACTCAAAATCATGTAATATTGCTTGCTATGTGCTGGGATTTGTTATACCATTAAGGGAAGTGGACAAGAAACACAACATCAGAGCCTTTCAACTCTGTGCATGCCTGCTGGTGACTGACGAGCCAAAGTATACAGCCCAAAAGAGAGACCTTGAATTCCTGTAAGCTACTTTTTCTTTCCTTCAAATAGTGTATTCATTTCAGTGGTGTCATTATAGGTCTTTATTTCATAGTAATTCTGTGAGATTTTAGAAAGTTCAATGTGGCACATCTGAAAAAGGTATTTTTGGTTTTATTTCCATGTTTTTTTGTTTGTTTGTTTGTTTGTTTTGTTTTTTGTTTTTGCATTAGTAAATCAGAAGGATTTTGGTCTGGTCTTCCCTGTTACTTTTTCACTGTGGAGATTACGGGTTACTGAGCCACTTCTGCCAGGTTTTGTTTTGTGGACCCTGCCATCACTTTCAGTCCAATAGAGTAAAACTCAGACTCACATCTGTAAACAGTTAAAGGGATTTTGTTCTCTAATGCTATATACATGATTTAGTCTCTTAAATATTACTTGTGAATCTTAACCAAGACAACTTGTGAATCTTAACCAAGGTTAAGATTAAGATCTTAACTAAGATCTTTGTATGCTTTCAAATATGCACCTCCTCTTTTCAATTTTCAAAGCACTACGAACACCAAATCCACCTTCTCCTGCTGGAGGATTTTATAAAGGTTTAGTTATGCTTGTTGTAAGATCATAGATTTAGAGTACTGATGTGGCCATGCTTGGACCACTTAACTCAGTTTTGGCTTCAACACTTCAAAAAAAAAAAAATGCCAAATTTGAAAAAGGCTATGAACAAACCACAAAAATAATGTGAGGAATTAAGGAAGCATTTTGCCTCATAGCAAATATTTTCAGAAGCTTAGTTTAATAAATGAAATAATAATTGATTGTTTAAATATAATTTTAAGTGCCTGCATAACTTCCAAGAACAGATAACTCTCTCAACTGATAAATGAAGGCCTAACAAGATCTAATACCTAGATACAGAAGCCAGGCTATTTTGAAGTGAAAATTATTAGAAAAATATTCATTATCAGAATTCGTTTATAAATCTAATTGATTATTATAATTGATTACCTAAGAACATATTTATTTTTTTTTTAAAGTAAGTTTGAGGCCATCACTTTTCATTAGTATATAAAAATATTTCAATTTATTTTTTCAAGTAGTTGACATGTCAAAACAGAAGGCTGTTGTAAGACAAAGCACTTACATTTGTTGTGAAAATTTTAAAATATGGTTAAAACATGATAAAAAAAAACATAAATTTTTTGTTTGTTTCAGTTTTGATGAATCTGCATCTTCTGACAAAAAAAAAAAAAAAAAAAAGTACCACACAGACACACACACAAAAACATATCTATAATATACTGTTCAAAGATTCCCAAAGTGTAATGATCATGATCACCCCAAATGAGAAAATATGATACTTTCTGGTGATGACCATCTAAAAAAGATGTTCAGAAGGAAAGGTTCTGTTTTCTTAATGCAAGCCAGACAGAAACAACAAGACTAAGTCATCAGCTCAACAAGGATTCTCATGGCTGGGCCACATCACTGAATTTTACACTGTTTAGAAATTGAAGAAAATACTCTATTGACAGAAACATCTGAGCATACTCAAGCATGCTTTATATGAGGATTACCTCGTGGCTGCACTCCAGAGCTAAATGGTTTTGTCCATCAAAGCAACACTGTGAGTACCTCTGAATGACAGGCTTTTGTAGTGCTTTATCCAAATGTGTTAGAAATCTATTACCATAGTATACCTGTTTTTGTCTCTCACAATTGCTGCAGAATTGATGGAGAAAGAAGAGGAAGTGCCCGATGAGAAGGAGTTGCCTTGGGTGACTGATACATTTAACAGCAAAAGGTAACACTCTCCCTGGAGCTGTGGAATCCATTGTTCCACGGATTAAGAGTCATTACAGGTCTAGTCTAGCTAACCAAAATGAAATAGCCATAAACTCTTCAGAAAGACTTACATGCAGGCTGTGTATGTCCACCAGACATTCTGGGTATTTTTTGTCAATTTTGATTTCATTCCAAAACAAAAACAAAAACAAAAAATATTGTCATGTCTCTCCTACAACTGTTATCCGTACTGCCTATGAAAAGTAGCAGAGATCTGCCCACAGATAGCTGCCAGTGATTTTACACATGGAAAGATCTGTAATGCTTCACACAAAAGTTAACGTTAGCAGAAGCATCTTGTTCAATTTCCAGTGCAGGTAGATATAACAAACCAAAACTCGCTATTGGTCACCCCCAGTCTTCCAAAACTATATTCCAGGTCTCCAGGAAAGATAACACAGAATTACTATGGGAATCTTTTTCATTTGCTTCCCTTTCTTGAAACCTCTGGAATTCACATTTAATATTTTCTCCACAAGCAGGACAACTGTAAATTTTTCTTTCCAGAGGAAGATGAGAATGTTACATTCACACAGTTCCACAAGAGGGAGCTTAAAAACAAACAAACAAACAAACAAAACAAAAACAAACAAAAAACTACAGCAAATACCAATTCAATTGTGATAAAAACCATGATAATTGTTGCCATGATAACTGGCAACAGTGCTATACTGTCGGGGAGACAGTTTACCTCCTTATTGTTTGCAGTATCATGACTACATACTGTTAAACAGATGGTGTTATCCACCTAACAGATAGATGATATCTTTCTTACGTGAAAGGCAGAAGAAAAATTCAAAAGCTTTGATTGTATGCATCTATTCTGCCCTTGAGGTCTTTAAAGGAACATATCCACATAAACTAATACCAACCCAAAATTCATGTAGTTTGACAGAGAATTAACAGATATTTTATCTAAGATATTCTGTTATAATGTCATAAATAAAAAATAATTCTTTTTACTATGCTGCATATCACTAACAGATGATGTAATAATTTTAGTGACATGGTTTAGTGGAGGACTTGGTAGTGTTAGGTTATACATTGGACTAGATGATCTTGGAGGTCTTTTCCACCCTAAATGGTTTTGTGATTCTGTAATTAATTCTTCCTTCCCCTCTGAATGCCCTGCACTGAGGTCATCATCATTTTTTTAAACCATGAGATTGTTTTATTTTCCTTCCTGGGAAGGGAAGGACTGCGTGGAGGCTACAAGTGATCAATCTATCTTGTGTGAAAAAAACAACATGAAATGAGTGTTAAAATTATGCTGTCAAGCTTTCAAGAGTCAGAGATGTAGCAAAGCTAAGACTCCTATGACCTCAGTTACACTTCCTAACATATATGTATATTCATATATAAAAACTACACCAATGTTTTTAACTTTATGCATTTCACTCTTGCTTCCTTAAAATCCTAAACTACAGTGTCATGCGTGACCATGCACTATCCCATACACATCAAATAACAGAAGCCCAAAGAGAGCACTTCTACAGAAGATAAACAGGAAGGGTTATTTATACAAAAGACCTTACGTAAACTGTGGTTTCACTTTCTGGAACTTCAAAGCACTTTGATAAAAGGCTGACAAAGATATATGCAAATTCCATTTCTGCATCTCTGCAAGTAAAGACTAACTAGAACATAACAACACAGCAATAACAATAACATATAAAGGAGAAGCCATTAAACTGCAAGAAGACTTAAGAAAACATAATTTTCAATAATTTTCTGGTATAAATATAGTGTCAAATTCCTCTGTGTTAGTCATATACCCAGGTATCTATGGGGCTTTGGTAGAGTTAAAAACCCTTAATGGTTTGGTTTGACAATTACTTCACCATCACTCAATCTTCTCATTTCACAGTTCTCATCCACCTCTGTCAGTGTTGTCACTTGTGATTCCTGCACACCAACATTGCAGGCAAAGTAAGCAAAAGCTCTAAGCTAACAATTTCAGTAAGATATCAAATTCTGCTCCCGATGTAGATGTGTGGGAGGAGAGTATAGCTGACTTTTTTTTCTTTAGTCCTTAACTCCTGCAATTGTCCCTGGTTTTCTTTAAAAACCTTACGCGGAACAAACAGTTAACAGTCAACACATTAGTAATAATAAATGACCCTCAGCAATTTTTGTGCGACTGCTTGTTCCAGTGTTTGTGTGAGTCATGTGTAAGCTGGTCTGTGAGTTCAGGTTTTGGGGAGTGCTTTATCCGCTGTTTGTTTGGGAGTAGGAGGGAGGGCTGACTACAGACCAGCTGAAGTTTCTGAGGTGTTTCCAACACATTGTGGAAGCTTGCAAGGAAACTACACAGTGAATACTAATTACTACCACTGTATAATCTCAAGAAACAAATGTATTTATACATAGATGCATAGACAGACTCAAAGAATTGTTGGTCACATTCACCAAATAATTCCCCACTAAGACACAACGTGCCAGAGGACTTATATTGATAAAAATTGTTGTACGCTTTCATTACATACCTGCAATTTCTTGGCATTCACTATTGCCTAACGTCAGAGATCAAGAGCATGGGTCTGATAGATTGTTGTCTTCACCAGTCTTCAGATTCTTATGTCCTAGGTGAGGTGGCACCCAGGGTGCAATTCTAATCTCACTCAAGGTAACAAGGATTTTTTCATATTTATGGGATCTGGATGTCACACAAACTATTCATCCAAAAATAACACAGAAAACGGAAAAATGAAAATCTTGAATGTGTTGTTGTGGAATATGTATGTGATTTCCAATTTTTTATTAAGGTAAAGATGTAATTCAGTTTTATGGGTGATTCATAACTGATGAAGCCATTGGCTGTTCATTGTTTCAGCACAAATTCTTCTCTGTTGTAATGTTCTTAGAGTTTTTTTTTTTCATGGGTATCCAACTTTGACCATTACTACATCAACATGGTGACCGTTTCATATAATCAGGATTCTGTTATGCTTTTCAGTCTACATATACACAGTAAAAGTCAGAAAGCAAAGTTGTTTATTAAGTTCCAACCTGATCTTAGAGATGGATAAATGGCAGAACAGAGAGAAAGACAAAAAAAGCCTAAGACATAGAGAAAGTCTGTTAGAGTTAAGAACAGACTAACATTTCCATTTTCATCCCTATGCTTTAAACAACAACAAAAAACACTATTTCCACCCATATCTTTTCCTTCAATATCAGCTTACCATTTTAGTAGGCTTTTATATCTGCCCCATGCATTTCTGTTTACACTTCATCTCAAAATATATGATTTTTTCCTTCAAAAATACAGACTTTTAAAATTTTGTTGTTGGTGATTGTACACATGAGGAACTCCATCATGCTTATGAAATAAAAATAGAAAATCGGTGAATATTACTACTATTTTGGCATTTTAAATATACATAACACTGAATTTTTCCAAGTGATACCGAAAATTGCATCAAAATATTTATCACCTCAAGGACAACATCAAGGTTATGAACTGTACAGCCAAGAATATCATTATTCTAACTGTCTAACTACTAAAAAATCATCCTTGTTTTTGAAAGCCAAGATGATGGTTCATATGTTCAATTCTTCTTTCACGGTATTCTTATAATTCCACTGTCTTAACAATGAGAGGTGAGACTGCTTAATAGCTTAGAAGAATACCACAGCATTTCTCTTTAGTCTACCTAGCTTTTAGTACTGGAGTGTGGGAAGGTGGGACTGAAAGGAAGAATAGCTGGAACAAGCTTACTAGGTATTGGGGTAATTCTCCCTGATTTAATATTTCAGTTACTTGGATGAGTAAGTTATTAAAATAAGATTTAAATAAATAAATAGACATGTTCCAGAACATGAAACAATTTGAACATTTTGAAAAAAATGAAATCAATATAATGTGGTCTAAAATTCATTCTCAAAAATTACCGTATATCATCTTACTAATGGTTGCTAAATCCATAAAACAGCAAAACAAGGCTCTAAGATTCAAGAAAAGATTTTTCACTGGAATCAGTGATGCTACTGGTGTTCTTCAAAAGCCTACTTCTCAAGTAACAGTGATAAGCAATAAAAAACAATGGAAGAATGCTCAGAGGAAATGGGCAAAGGTGACATGTCCATGAAGCAAAGGGAGTAATGTGAGGCTGACAACACCTGTTGCAAAGAAGCTGAGTTTATCACAACACAAAGTGTACTGAAGGGTGGCATTTTTTTAGATAAACATCTATGTCAGTTGAGCAGATCAACTCGTGGTATAAATGCTTCTCCCTTTGCTCATTAAAAATGTGACTGCCTTCCTGTGTTAGCCAAACCAGCACTGGGTTAGCTCAGCACAACATATACTATAAAAACTGAACAATTAACAAAAGAATTTGGAAGAGAACAACATGCTTGAGCTGGCTTCTGTCCATGTATTCCCTTCCAGTAACTAGGGACATCCAGCAACATGACAGTGAGGCTGTTATATAGACTGCTAATGGAGATCACATTGGTATTATGACTGAACTGTAATTGCTGTATTTTGCTAAGTGTAACTTATATTTGTATTGTGTTTTCAGTATATTTTTTAACACTTTGCTAAATCAGAAATGTCATGTAACATCAAGTATCTTCAAATAAGTAAATTTGATAATAAACATTACACCCTCCAGGTGTGGGTTATTTAAAAGAACTATAAGACACTTACTCTACCCGAATGCCTCTTTCTGCTTTTGTACACTTCTGGCCCGTGAGCAAGCAAGCCAGCCCTCAGCTTAGCAGGCTAACTGTAGCTGTTAATACAACCACTTTTTTCATCAATATCTGCTGCAAATAAAACTGAACATGCTACTACCCAACAGGTGTTCTTAGTCTGCCAGTTATATAGACACAGTGGCACCTACCTGTAACAACACCAGCCTGCCCCAACTCTCCACTCTTTACATAAATCATATGTGAAATACAAGGATAATGTGTACTTACAATGACCACAGTGGGACTCTGACCATGTCATGATATTACACATAATAAAACAAGAAGAATTACTGTTGAGTTAGTGAAATATACTATCAATTTATTGGTAGATGTTGTCACACATTATTTACTGTCATATCATCACAGCATAAATGGATTAGCTGAAATCTGCATTAGCACTTGAAAATGACAGTGTACTTCTTTTCATTTATTGTGCACTCTTCATTAATGTTATTTTTAGATGGAGCTGTGATTTAGATTGAGATTTGACAGCAAGTGTACCCTGGAGGTGATTACTCAAAAATAGAAACAGGATGTTCAAATTGTGATGGACTATACTGTTTGCAGAGATGAAGTATCTCAAGACAGAACTAATATTTTTCATTTGTAGGCTACATTGTGGCTAATGTTCTCCTAAAAACTTTGCAAAACTGAAGGGCCACACTCTGTACTTAGCCTAGGAAAAGTATCTGGTCATAAGCCAAGACTCATATGACCACATTCTTGTGAAGTGGGAAATCAGGTCACTCAAAACTCAGAAATATTGCTGCATTCTTAAGCCTGTGGCTTTGTAAGAATCCATTAAGATGCAGTCTTCAGTTAGACAGATCTTGGATCCACAGAACTCTTATCTCATTCACTTCACTGACAAACAACTCCAGAAGCAACTTTGTCTATAAGCAGCCTATAGATCTATGTGACCAAATGAGATCATCACAGTGGGCCTAGAAGACTGTGGACATCACCAGGGCAGCTAAATCACTAAAAGAATTCATGATTCACATCTAGTAATAATCCTCTTCATGAACATATTTCACACATCTTGCTCAAACTTTCTACAAATGTAAATTGAAATATGGACCTTATATGGAAGATCACTGTCAGCACAATTTAAAACAATTTGCCTAACTCTCATATTGTTGCAGATTAGGCTATCATAAAAATGGTGGAGCAACATTAGGAGGTGGATTGCTCTTGCTCTATGTATAGCAGCATACAAATTCTCCCATCCACAGAAAAGAACAGAGCATGATCAGAATAATTCTGGACAGCAATAATATACCATTAAATATGTAGCCTTTTCTAGACCACTGGCTTGTGCTGTAAAAAGAAGAGGATCTTACACTGGCAAGATATGTAAAGTGAAATATACTTCTTTGACACAACTGGGGAAGAAGAGAGGAGACAAGAGAACCCATTGATTCACAGAAAATTTGAAACCCTTAGGGCTTATTTGTTTTCAGCAAGGAACGAGGTTTTCCTACTCAGTGAATCCAGTGGAGACCCAATTCTGGGTATCAAAACAGTGTAGCTAATACTGAAATGCATTCCAGCATGTAAGTTGCTGAGTCTGGTTTTAATTGGCACATGTGCTATCCATTATCACCTAGCTGCTTATACTTTCATATTCACTCTAGAGCTAGTTTTCTCAAACACAGTAACTGTTTACAGTAGAATAAATTTGAAATAATATTACAACTTCCCAGAAATAGATATAAAATGTTAAAATTAAGCCCTTAATAGTTTTGCTTGAAGAGGAAAGATTTCTGTGTTTTATACTTAACAGAATCTTTTGAAGAGTATACTTAGAGAATCTAACTAAACCAGGAAGCAAAAACTATGGTCAACTATTTTCTGAAAGATAAGTGAAGAATTACAATTGCATATGAAATTATAACATTACTTTTTCTGAGCTACTAAACTCATTGTTACATTGTACAGGGGAAGTTAAGGTGACAGATGGCTTCTCTTTCCATCCTACTTCCACAATTTTAACATAGATTGCAATGATGGGAGCCCGCTAAAATTTCTCTGTCTTAAAGAGGTCATTATGAATGTAAAGCAATATGAAGTGTCTAAATATGTTTTGCTTTGTGTTGCAAGGGTGAGCTACATCAGCAGACTTGAAAGATCCCTTGCTTCTATGCATAGCTTGTTTGTTCACAGTGTTCTTCTCCCTCATCAACATATCAGTGATGGTTGGATTATAATTCAGAAGTTCACAAAACAACGACAAAGCTGACCACAGAGAATGTAGTTTGGACATCTGTGGAGTTAATTGCTGAAAATAAAAGTTTTAATAGGGGGTTGGGAGCAGATCTGATGGGACTCTCAGTTTCAAATATTATATCACATGGTGACCTTTCTTTGGTGTCTCATGGCATGGCTGAGAGGTGAATTTCAGCACTGACATTCAGAACATTTGAGATTAATCTTGCCCTTCGTGATAGGATTATAAGGCAGAAAAAGGGCCTTCTGTAAGATCTAGCTTTTCAATAAAAGTGAAGAGGAGGTAAGTGAACGCCAGTTAGGATTCAGGGACCATCAGGAGGAAATCCTACACCTCCTGAGCACTACCAGTGTTAGTTAGGCTAGACATTGTAGTGGCAGCACAGATAAAACTGAAGGGACAAAATTTTGTATGTCAGTTTGATTGCTGTCTATAGTCAGAGCTTCCTTCTTTAATTAAATCTCAGTTTCATTTGTCCAATCCGAGGACTGAGAAAACAAACTCAGACTTTTCAAATTAAGAAGTGAAAAGAAGCCAGAGATAACAGTACAAAAGTCTCAAAGTATTAATATTACAGAAACTTACAGGGAATTATTAGAAAAATCCACACCTAAAACCAAAGAAAACAGGTCTTACCTAAGATATTTTCTTGTGATTTAAAAGTCTTAAGTATAAATATTTACAGGTATATATAATTGACACACCAGATATACAAAGTCTGTTGCAGTAAGAAAGCAAATAAAGAATTTCTTATAAGTAGAAGGAGCCTATAACACACTTCATGTAGTGGTATAGTTGTGTATTGCACACAGAGTGTTTTTACTGAGTCCACCTAACGATCAAGATTACATCCTGCAGTCTGATTACTATCCTTTCTTTACATTTTAGAAAAACACCTGCTCTAGTGCTTACAGTGAAACAACTAATCTGTCTCGCAAATGTTATGACCCATTTGGTTTGCCCTGCTGTATCACTGAATCCTATAGCTTTGCCAGTTGCTGGGTTGCCAGGAGATTGCCTTCCCTAGGCACTCACAGTCTGATCTTTCTACCCACTCTCACTCATCCACAACAGTGCAGGAAGAAGGTCCCCACAGCACTTGGCCCAGCGGCATTTCCAGGGACCAGGTTCTGCTCAAGAGAGATGTTTTCAAAGGTCAGACTGGTCTGCAAACATAGGTGGAACTTTTTCCTAAAATGTCAGTACAGGTCTACTTCAAATGTGGTGAAAACACCTTATTTGCATTGTATTTCAAAGAATGTTTTTAAAGATTACACTACCGCTGGCTTCAGTGAGGTTGGACATCCGCACTTCCGTGCTGAGTTAGGTTGCTTCTCTCAGTAGAGTAATGCCCAATTCCACTCCTTTACAGTCTGCTTCACCTACTGATCCTCCTCATCTTGCTTCATCAGGAGACTGCTAGTTTCTCATGTAAGCACTTCTGCAAAACTTCTATTAAGAAGTGTTCCTGCGTTAGGCACAATGTTGCCATCTCTGAAGTTTTACAGAACCGTTTCACTGAAGCACTTGATATTTTTAGGCCTCCGTATTTATCTGAGGGGAAAAAGTCAAAAATATGAAAATGAAGTCACTGTCTAGTAAAATGGAACTACAGGAAAAAAGCTATTAACCTTTACTATACTCTTCAGATCTGAAGTTTTTCTTTAAAAAAGGTCTAGAATAATGTGTCACCTGAGTGCTACCACAGTATATATAATAGTAGATCCCAAATGCAATATTTTCTCAAAATAAGTTATAACATGAGCAAAAACACTTGTTCTATTAGCTTTTCTTATGAACTTACAATCAGAAAAGAGAAAACATATTTTGAAATGGCATTTTTATCCCAAAGTACTAGTTCTGTTCAAGCACAGGTATGCCTCAGTTCAAAGGAAAATCCAGAAACTAATTACACGTGAATTTGTATGCTTTAAATGGACTCGCTAAGATGTGTGTAGCAAACACAATTCATTGTGAAGGACATTTCTTTTACTGTTTTTTCTACTTACATAATTCCAAAGTAACACTAATTATAGTGAAAAGAGGGTAGGCAGTTTAATACAAGATGCTGTATTTATATCTATATAGTTTCTTCAGTGGAGACTGAAAATATCCAATATTACATCAGTTTGTGTATTTATGTAATATAAATTCATCACTTTTCTCTTAATTATTGCAGATGTATAAATACAAGAAAACACTGCAGACATTATAGATCTTAATCTATATTTGGATACAGGATCCCTTAAGTATCCAGAAACAAGAGACCACTTCTAAAATGAGTTCAACTGGAAGGAAAAAATTGTATCAAAAATGAGATTAGTAGATTATGAATGAGGAGCCTTGGATTCAGTTCTTGAATTAATTCCTTTTTTCTGTGTCACTGAGACCACGAACTTTACAGATGAGAAATCATTACATGGCAGCTGGTCAGAGGTAATGGAAGTGTTGAACATGATACTGTGAAGTCTAAAATAAGTTCATAATAATAATGTAGGGACGGGATTCCCTATGTATAGTCTTTTTTCTATTTTTTTTTAATGCCAGTGATAGAACTACCATTTCTGCATATTCTCTTATTAAAGAGATCTCATGTTATAAATGACTTTGAGGCTAAATCTTAAACAGCTTGTTTAGATACTTATTTTTTTAGTTGTAAAGCAGATTTTAAGTTACTCTTAAAAATTCCAAAAAGGAACAAATCTTCATTTCCATAATCAATTGAGATATTCTTTTTCTTACTTACTTCTAAATTGATCTTCTCAAAAAGAGTTGAAATCTCATTGTTGGATATAATTTCAAGGACATAATAACTTCCTGACTGGAAGGACGTTCTGGGGAACTAGTTTAGAAGATGGGGAATCTATTTCTTACTATCAGATGACTGTAAATGCTATTCAGTTGAAAGTGAAATTCAATTTTAAAAGCCCTGTTGTTATTAGCTACAAAGAGCTAGCTATACACTGTACACTACAAACTTGGTCAGCACTACTCCTAAAACTAAATGCTTCTTCAAAGATGGATTGTATTCATTGTATCACGTCCTATGTGATTTTTGAATTTTGAGTGTAATCTAGTTATTGAGGAATATACCACCAGCGTGTGTAAATGACAGTTCTCTGGCACCACACAGAGTAAGATCTAGTCAGTTTTATTCTTTTGATCCAGAATTTTTATCCATATTGCTAAAGTATGTACAGTACAGTTCTAAGATGGAATATGAAAGTACACAGAAGACCTTCAAATGGTATAAAAATAATGCAATGTCAGGTACAATATAGTCTTCATGTTTCCAGATCTAGTGAGCATAAGCAGGGAAGAAATGGTAGAGGTAGGGTTTTCACATGTTTTACTCATCCTCAGATTCCTTACTAGATCTCTGGAGCAAATGGCAGCCAGCCGGCTGTGATTTATACTGCAACTCCCCTGGTACAGAATGGACCCAGAACTGGTAAAATCAAGGTTGCTGTTTGACTGCCCACCAGCTCCATTCATCCAGGAGCTCCTTGGCAATGAACAATGATGCAGTCCAATCCAAAATAAATTCTGTTATGAAATGAGAGAAAACTTTCTAAAAACTCCAGTGCGTGTGGTTTGCTTGGAGAGAGGTGAAATGTTAATCTCAAAGCACAGGAAT
Source organism: Anseranas semipalmata (assembly GCA_013399115.1). Taxonomy (NCBI): domain Eukaryota; kingdom Metazoa; phylum Chordata; class Aves; order Anseriformes; family Anseranatidae; genus Anseranas; species Anseranas semipalmata. The sequence goes on along the minus strand of VXAA01005261.1, from coordinate 78,083 downwards.
ACCATATTAACCAACAGAGCATATGGTACAGTTTAAAACTTTAAAAGAACACTGAAAAGAGTAAGAAACAGGACCTACTTTTGTTTTGTTTTGAAAATATATCTCCCATTTGCCATAGGTTTCAATTTAGTCTTATTTCACAATGTATCAATGGTATTTTAAGCTATGAATATTGCCCTTTTATTAGCACATACTGACTAGATCTTGGCAGTAATATTACTAGTCACAACTTTGACTAACAAAAAAAAATCACAATGCTAGTGAAACAAAGCTTTTTTATTTATTTATTTTAACACAGAATCTATAGCTCCCTTAAAAATAAAAATAAAAAGATTTAATATTACTCAGCATTTTTAAGGAAAATCTTTGCAGGAGCCTCTGTTTTATGCTACATTTTCTAGTTTCTAAATTAGTAATTCTTTGTGATTTTCATGGTCCACATGGGTAATCAAGCTAAGTCTCTTTTCACTAGATACTTCAGACATAGTCATTTTCAAATCTTATGAAGGGAATTAGTCCATGGAATTTATCAGATATAGCATGCAACCTGTCACTGTCACTACTTAAGAAAAATAAAAGAAAACAAAAACAAAAATAACAACAGTTAATTCATAAAGTTTGTAATGCTTCCACAAACTATCTGACTTTGTTCCAGACTACCTCATTCTGGAGAATTTTCTACGTATGTTATCAAAGCAAAGGCCTGAAAGAATTATGAATTCATAGGATGCATGCTCTGTTCTCCAGCATTTGACAGATAGCACAACCCACTGATCTATGTCCCAATAAGAAAGAGAAGGAGAGTGAGAGAGGAGATATCACCAAATGATCCACTCCCATCAGACAGCTGAAGACCTTGCTTTCAGTAATGTCTTCCCAATCCCAGAGAAACTACTTTTCATTCTGCTTATTCCATTCTTACAAATAATTTTGCAAAATATAAGATCCTCAACAGAGGACAGAAATCCGCAACAGAGACAGAAATCATAGACCTTTTACCATGGTTGATAGCTGCTCCAGCCAGAGCCTCCAAAGTCTACAGTATTCCCAGACCGTGACTTTAATACTGTTTTTACTCCGTATCTGGGTCAGTAGACATATCTTGAGGAAAATAAAAAGATGCATTTAAAAAAGAAAAAACAAGGAAAGAAAAACATATACATGACCTCAAAACAACAATATATAAACCTGGGACTTGTCCTGTCTACTGCCCTAAACTAACTACAGCATCTTTCCTTTTCAGCACATCAGTATCAGGCTTTGACAAAACCACAGTGAGGCATAAGGCTTAAGAACTGAAGCAGGGTACTCAGGCCACATGGCATAGAGATCAGACTTCTACAAGATGCAGCCACTTAAGAGATATTAATTAAGAGTTTGCTTATGGGCAAGTTAGTCTATTTTAAGTATATACTCCTATTTTGAGGTCTATTTGAGTTTGAGTTACACTCTAACCTGATTGGGACAAATCCAGTGCCACGCCGTACCCTTTAATACTCACAAGGAACTAAAAGCACTTGTGGAATGCAGCAGTGTGCTGGGAACTTCACTATCAATAGCTCAGAGTTAGGCAAGCTGCCTGTATAAATGGAAGTCTTTTTCCTTTGCATCTAAAAGGCAAAGATATTTAATTAAGAATGCTGTTATCTCCAGTTAAAAGGAAATACTTTTATTTTTGTGGTAAGTAGTGCAGCATTCATGACTCTGGTAGATTATGTTAGAAAAAATAAAACAGGATTGAGAAGGATTTTGGCAGACATTATTTAATAAAATAACTGACAAGTTTCTAAGGAAAAAAAAAAAGTGGGATTAGCCCGCAAGAACTTCATACTATATAAATGATTCCAAGTTCTATTCATACTGCTTTAAAGTCTTTAAGCTAACCAAAAAGTTGTTTTTTAAAATGCTCATGTACACCTACACTCCCACATTTCATTGAGTCTTAGTAAGAAATTTCTACCTCTGAAAATAAAATTTTGATATTTGGAGAACTTTTAATCTTTTCAAAGTTTTTCTCTTATCCATCTATCTCAAGCCTATTCTGGCATATCTAATTGCTTGTGCAGGACATGATTTCTAGTTTGTAAGGTATGTTGTTACAGAACTTACATTAGAGGTCAAATTCTACTTAGGTCTTTGAAACAGTCAGGCTTTTTCCCGGTTTGGTTCAAATCTCTGAGTAAAAAGGCTCTTAAAAAATTGCATTTTTTTTTTATTATTTCAGTGTGTACATGTGTGTTAAAAAAAAAAAAAGTTATACATAAAAAAAGTAAAAGGCCTTCTTTGCTTAGTTTAACTTTTACTATTTTCAGCAAAAGACCTGCATACAGTCAAGGGTGATTGGAATGTCTGTCAAAATATTGCAACAAATGGTTAACTACCTCAGGTAAGAAAACGCAATATGTATTATTACTGCTCTGTTTTAAAAGATCCTTGCATTCTTAACTTTCTGACTCACGCTTGTACTGACTTGTCTCTCTCTCTCTTGCCCATGGAGATTACATGCTCTTTTCATTTGCAGTGCAGCACACAGTACACCTTACATGCCATAGAAAGCCAGGGCATGTAAACAGTTTTCCAGTATCAGCAAGAAGTACTATTTGTGCTCCAGATGGTAAGAACTTTAAATCAAGTATCAAGTTAAACAATCAAAGAGTAACACAACAAATCAGTTTATTTTATAGACCTAGTTTTGTACTTGCAGTGGGTTACACAGGTACTTCATTCACATTCTAATTCACATTCTAGCTAATAGCTTATTGCTAGTAGAAAGCTAGAAAGTTGAGATCAGAATTGTGGTTTGAATAAAAAATTTTGTCAACCTGTCTCATAAGGTTTTGTTTTTTTTTTTTTTTTGCAAGCAACTATTTTTTTTATTTTTATTTTTGGAGAAGCTGATTAAGTTCCTCACATCCATTATTATATTTCAGTTGTCTTTTATGAAAGCCATTTTATGTACAGAACTGATTATAAGTGGGATACAACTATGCCATTGTTAACTCGTGGCAGTGCATGTTTTGTACTGTAATCTAATGTCAACTGCGCATTTTTAATCCTGTGTTAATGACTAAATCAAATCCTCTTTCCTAGCAATTTTTACCACGATGTGTAGCTTCTTGTTGCCAGTTGTGTTACCCCCCCTGAAAGAATATTTATCTAGGCAGGCAAACAAATGGAGAAGCTGCTACCTTTGTAGCCAAGACTCATGACAGTACTTCACTGGGCTCCCAAGTGTAATTTCAAAGAGTTTCTCCCACCTATAGACAGCTTTGAAACTGATTTTCTGGAGTGATATAGTTCCGTTACATGTCTTTGCTCACCATATGGATAGTCATACTTCTTGATGAAAAAATGGCATATATTTGCTATGTAATCAAAAAGTAATAGTAAGGATCCCAGGGCAAGGAAACTTCAGCATTTGATTTGACTGAACCATACATCCATCACCATAAGAGATATTCATCCTGCCAGTTTGAAGTTGCTTCTGCATGTAAAGCCAAAACATAAGCTCCAGCTATCACCATGCTCTTCTGAGGAGAGATTTGACAGACTATCCTATTGTCAGGAAAGCAGTAACAGAACTCAGGGAATTACAGTTTCATCCTTCCAGGTGACAGCTAACTGGCCCCAGGGTGCCCCACTAAAGGAATGGACTGGGCCAGTAGCAATGAACTAACCAGTAACTGAAATTGTTCCAATTTTTTGTGTCCTGCAAACCACTGGGAAATCTGAGACCTGTCTTTGAGATGTTTCTTTGTCTGCTAGTTCCTGCAAGAGTTAGCTACCTTGCTATTGAAGTGAAATAGTCTTCATACTTCTGTCAGACCCATTTCCACATTTAGAGGCTCCTTGTTACCTTTTGACGCTCCCTACCAGATTTGAAACCTCTTAGACACGGCCTACACACCTAGTTTTTATGAGCTGCCAATGTGGCACGCATTTCTTTCATTCTAGTGTAATTAAGCTCTTCCCATGGTCAGTAATCTGACACACAAGTTCAGCCATGTACTTGGTTATCCAAAATAGCTTGGTCCATGGAAAGGGATTTCTGTCAAGGTAAAATGGAATTACATTGCTATATGTATCCATTCTGTATTTACAGTAGGCAACAAACAGCTTTGACTGTTATTAACCCAAGCAAGATCACTAGAAAATAAGAATAAAAGGTCTTTTCCTCCTGAGGCTGAAAAATCATTATGAGCATTGACAGAGGTATACAGCTACATAAACAGACTACTGAAATGTTGAGTCTCCTGACAATAACCTCAAAACTGACTTCTTCTCTTTGGAGAGTGATCTTCTAAGAGTGTGGAGATGGGAAAGAAAAGGAAGAAAAGGAAGAGGTCTGTACTTCTCTTTAATATAGCTTAGAAGAAGAAGAAGAAGAAGAAGAAGAAGAAGAAGAAGAAGAAGAAGAAGAAGAAGAAGAAGAAGAAGAAGAAGAAATATCAAGATTAGCATATCAGATTACAGATTATACTGTACAAAAGAGATTCTTACTTTGGGTAATACAGCAGTATTGGCAATTGCATCATCAACTCTTGGGCAGTCAGATGCACTCCAGAAGGCACTTGACTTTTTAGGACACTCCTTTTTGGCAGTCTTCGCTCTGCAGCACAGTAGACTCTAACTGTCCGTTCTGTTTACTGACCATTCAAGCCATTGCTCTGTTGCCCAGAACAAAGTAGCCAGAAGGCTATGCTCTTCAGGCAGACGTTTAAAAATCTAAAAATTTGGTAACATAATTTTAACAGGTAAAAGTACCATCTTAAAGCATTCAGAATATAGACATAGTTGTTTGTTTGTTTGTTTGTTTGTTTTAATGACTGGACCCAATTTGAGACTACAAAGTGAGCAAGTGTTAAGAACCCTTCATTTTTAAGAAATAAAGACAACAGGTAAAATATATTCATGATTACAGCTCGTGGCAATGGTTATCTCAAAAAAATCAGAGGAACCCCTTTTTTTCCTGCTTTATATAAGAAAAAAAAAAAAAGAATCATTTGAAATTTAAGAATAACAAGTTGAGACAAAGCATATGGGAATCAGATTCCTGTGACTCTTCCAAACAAGCTTAGTGCCCTCACCACCAGGCTGTGGAGTTAATCTGTCACTGGGCCACAGGTTTAGAGTAGTTAATCACAAAGATGCTGGATAGTAGCTGTATGTGCTAAATTTAGACAGCAGTCTTCCTAAGATTACCATATCCTGAAGAGAGAAAAATAGGCACTTTCAGAAAACAGTTCACATCTTCCAGAAGGTGCACAAAGTTGTCATCTCTTGACAGAACAGGGAGCCTGAAAGATTTTTCTCCTGTTTGAGAAGCAAGCAGAATGAATGACCTTTCCATCTCAAGATTATTCTAGGAAACAGTTTCCTTCTTCAACAACAAAGAACTGAACCAGAAGATTTTGTAAATAATTATCAGACAGCTTGCAAATGAAGTGTGGGAGAAGCAGATTCGAACCCCTCACTGCCCAAGCATCTCTTCCTCATCCCTCTGTAAAGGATGCTCTTCCTTCTCTTTTTATTACTGTGAGACAAGAGAACCACCCTGGATGTGGAAAACTCTCAGAATAATTGATACATTTCTACAGAATGTTTTGACAAACAAATGTTAGGCAACAATTGAAAATATGTTAGATAGGAACTTCTGACTCATTTTTTCGAAGAGCATGTAAACAGAGATATATTTTGTTTAACTGATAAGATCTCACATGCAAAGTAATCACATCCATTTATAATCAAGGTTAGGCATTTATATTAACCTTTTAATAACAGTGGAAAATCCATCTGAACAAAGAAAATCTATCATAGAAACACAAACAAGTCTGATATCCAGCCTACCCTTACAGAACACATGACGTTAATGATAGCTTTAAGATGTTTTTTTTGTGAAAAGATGAAAATAGTCTCTGTGTTTGTGTTACATACTATCAGGCATTAGATAGTAATGATTAAGTTAATGGTATTTATTCCTTTTGAAATTTATTTTCTTTCTAAAAAAGCAAGCACACACACACTCCTTGGGGTTTAACTTAATCTATGCTAGATCTTAGTATCTCTGAATGGTAAACAAAGGTATTGATAAGCAGGCAAATCAAAGTGATGTCTTACTTTAAGTATTCATGATAAATAGAAGAAGAACAGTAAATCTAAGAGATGAACTACTAAGAAACCTCCCCCTATTACTTATTGCCCAGCACCACACTCAGAGTTTTTAATTTTCTGATTATCAAGGCTCTAAATAGTTCTTCAACATTTTACAGGTAAGCAATTAAAGTGTATTGTACATTATGCATATATAAATGCAGAGACAAGAGCTATATTTTTCTGTAAACTGATAATACCCTTTCACTGAGGACCGGGAGTGGTAACACCCTGTTACTGACGTCAGTAAAAAGGGAAAGTTAAATCATTAGCAGACGTTAAAAATCAATTTGGCTACTTTTGGCAGGTGAAGTCACATATTTTATTATAAAATGATTAATCTTTTGGCTCTTTCTTTCAATAAATTGATGTTATGAAATAAGGAGTGATAAGGGACTTTTATGAAGTATAAACAGTATATATTATAAATAATAACACATGGCCCTAGAGCAAATGGTGCTGTGATTGATCACAGCAGCAGAATCCCTTGAGTGGCTTACAGCATAGTCACATTGGTATCATCTATTGTACAATCCATATGTTAACTAGATAACTGCCTATTGTGGAAAATTTATAAAGTTAAGTCTAATGAAACAAGTTTTATTTGCTAGATTTATCTCTCACTGCAGAAATGATGTAAATGGATAGAAGCACATGGCAGGTCTTCAAGGGAGCGAACCCTACCTAATTCAGAGATACAGTTCTCTAAAAGTGAAGAATAGCTTTGATTGTACCTTCTGAAGGTAATCAGGAGAAATAAAATACAAGCCATAAAGCACTCACTCTTTGCCTGCACCTGCCAGTTCATAGTTATATCAGTGCAGTTCCCAAAAGTGAGCGCTGCCACATTTCAGAGCAAAGGGACACAGTGATTAACACCAGACAATACAGATTCAAAACCACACAAATAAGTAAGTAGGCTCAATAAGAGTCACCATACCAGTGTCTCAAAACAATTCATGCAGCTTATGTCATTCAAGCAGTGATGCAAAAGCCCAATGCCAGATGCCCATATGGAAATATCAATAAAAGACAAAATTACTGGACCCTCCCAACTATCATAGCAGCTATTTCTGTGTAAACCTGTTATGGGAGCAACCTGGTTCTAACTCCCTGTGGCTGAGTCAGCACTTTGTTTTCACTTTTCAACAGTGAGTTTATGGATCTTGACTGTGCTGACATTTGTTTCAGAGAGAAAAAGGAAAACTGGTCCATAAAGTTCCCAACGGCTGAAAAGCAAAACCAGGAATGCTTGTGAGAAAATTGAAAGCAGATTGCTGGGTGGACTCAACTGCCAGGGATCTTGGAGCTGTAGGCCCCTTCTTACCAGGTGTTATTACAGAAATTACTTTAAAAGCAGCTTGCTACTAGTTCACTGGCAGCTCACAGGTAATTAGGCCTGAGAAAACAGGAAGAGAGCTGCAGCTTGGTATGCTAGTACACAAAACGACAGCATGACCACCTTGTTAGCCTTCCCCAAGCATGATAAATAAGAATCCCTATCATCACAGAACGAGAAATTGTTTACTCCAATGGTTAGAAATGTCCATACATACCTTATACAGCAAACATCAACTGTTTCTACAAACAAAATAGTGAAATAAGCTACTCTTAGACAGACAATCTATGTCGCAGTAATGGACAAATTGTGATTTTGGATGGAACAATATTCTTTTTCATATTTTAACACATTACTATTTTCTTTTATAATCTTTCCAGTTGTGCTGGTGCCAAATATGTTATGAGGTAATGTTTGCCCCAGACAAGTCTTCAGTTCCAGTCATCTGTCAAAGCAAAAAGTCAAATAGTGGCACTGCTTCCACACCTGGTCCTTGAACAAATCCATTGTACTGTATCTTTATGACAACCTGTGAATCATTTGCTTGCATTGGAAAAGCAATGGAGGAGATCTCATTGAAAAGCCTTCAATTCATCTTTGTCAAGAGACAGCCTAGAACACAAACGTGATGATATTAAAATAGCTCTTCTTCACTATTTTATCTAAACCAAAGGCATTCCTCATCAAACTATCTTATGGTTCACTGATTTCTCCACAAATATGTGGAAAGAATTTACACGTGGTCTATTGACAACACTACCCTGCTCTCACCTCTCCTTATACTCAGCTAGATAGTGACTTTGAATTGTCTGGCAGTTTTTGACCATCATCATCCTTCTTTCTGCCAATTCTAGGTGCATGCCATCATTCTGTTTTGACATATCAATTGCAATAAAACTTTCTATTTTGTACCTAGACAGCATTTAGTTCATATGAGGGATATGAGTGCCTTTCAGAGTCTTTAAAAGAAGCAGTCAAGAATACATGTCAAATTCAGAAAAATCCTCTATTACAAGAACTACCATATCCTCCATTGATTTAGCAGCCCTCTTTGTTTGAGAGTATAAGATACATGAAAATTAAATAGTGTTGATATACCCCTTTAGAGATTGCCTCTTTAATATACCAAAGAAGCAAATATCAGAATCATATATTGTTCCTGCCAAACCGACTAAAAGCGTGACTTACCAGTTTTCAAATATATCTGTGTTTCTTTCCTTAGTCCATAAGTCTTCCACGAAAGTGACTCTTGGCCACTATATTATTAACTATATTTAAATGAGCACTTATACAGTGCTAGGCAAGTCTGACACTTTAAAAATATGAACTGGTTTAACATTTTTAAATGGCTGTTTAATTATATTTAATGGTTGATTATACTACTTTTTCCTCAGCTAGCAGCAGGAAAACATAAGTTGCATCTAAATATTATAAAGCAAAATGAATATTTCCTTCTATAACCAAGCTTTATTTTGCATATCCTTCAGTATCAAGCTGTTTTTGATACAAATAAAATGAGTAGTTCTCTCTGAGTATGCACACTTGTATAAAAACAATTCTTAAGACTCACCCTATTCTTAACTGTATTTGCAAACATACACATACATACATACATATAAACTTACACATATATATGCACATTCTTTCAAAGTGTGTTATTACAAGGGGTGGGCAGTTTGTTTTATTTATTTTACTTGAAAAAAGACCGCTGTGCTAAATACTGAGCCAGTAAGATTACAGAACATACAGTACATATTGCTCAGGAACTGAATGTACCCACCATACCATACATGGTGATTTTGGCATGTTGGCTCAGTCAACTCTTAGAAAAGCAAAGGCTAATGGTTGTTGATCCCTGCTAATATAGCATTCCAGCAAAGTGCTAAAGAAAAAAAATAACGAATGCAAATAATAAATTCTTATAGTGTTTATATTCTCTCCAGTTCTAATCTAGCCTACTACCATTCAAATTGTTCAGTGCCCTTCAGCGTTGTATAGCACAACGTCAGCTAAAAATGGAAGAGTAATTCTGCAGCATGGAATTCAAAATTCACCATTTCTTTGACTGAAATGATGATCATAGTAGGTATTGCTCTCTCTTAGACTATTTGATCTAAACAGCGTTCCTATACAATCCAGGATGGTTCTCAAGCAGAAGTAACATGTGCAAACCTGCTTTTCTGCTTTCCCACCTACTTAAAATGGCATCACATACCTTACAGAGTCAAAATATGCATCTTTGGCTAATTGCCCACATTCTGGAATGTGTGCTTCATTAGTTGTATCAAATTTATCCCTTTGTGGTTAAATTTATCTCTTGCTGATACTGACCATAATACAAATGGCACTACAGAATTCCTTATATGCTCACATATTTAATGTGTGGCTGATAAACGTGTTTTTTAGTCATATGTGGCTGATGAGCAACTCTGCTGCAGTGCTATGAGCTAACTCACATGAGCAACGGAAGACCTCCAATAATATGGTTGATACTGTATAATTCAATTCCCCAGGTAGGGGAGAAGGATCTGTAAAGAAACCCCAGGAACCAGCTGGCTCCTAAGCCTAGCCTTGTCTCAGGACAAAGTCCCTGAGGAATCTTAGAATCATAGAATCATTAAGGTTGGAAAAGACCTCCAAGATCATCTAGTCCAACTGTTCCCCTACGACCAATACTCCCAACTAAACCATGTCCCTAAGTACCACGTCCAACCTTTCCTAGAACTCCCCCAGGGACGGTGACTTCACCACCTCCCTGGGCAACCCGTTCCAATGCCTAACCACTCCTTCTGAAAATAAATTTCTCCTAATTTCCAACCTGAACCTCCCCTGGCACAATCTTGCACCCTCCTGCCTCTGAGCTCTGCTCAACAAGGTGTCTGGGATATGTCTGTGGCTCTTGGCTTTAAAACCCTGGGTTAGTGACTCTGCTACTTCCCTCTCCCAGTCAAATAAACATATTGCTCAACAAAAACCATCTCTTGTTTCATGTGGAAATGTTGTGTCTTCTGTAAGAAATAAATAGCAATGGTTTTGAGTAACAATGTTATTACCACGTAATTAAAAATAAATAATTTTGCATTGATATAATGGTGTCTTCCATGGCTAAATTTTTAAATTTCATGGTCTAGCTACAGATTCTTTGGGTAAAACTCTATGATCTCAATAAAGCAGAAAGCGAGATTAAGATGATCAGAACAGTGTTGAGCTGTGTTTAGACCATCTCCCACTCCACTCCTAATTACTGTCCCACGTTAGCCATTTGCAGCAATTGTCTGCAAAAGGATGCTAAGTTCTGACTGGTGTTAATATCACCATCATTTATTTTTCCTCAGAAAAAGTAAATAGAAACAAAACAAAACGAAAAGAAACACCAGCCACACAGTATCATTTTTCCTCCTCTTGTATCCTTCCGGATTTTCTGTGTTTATGTCTCACTTACACATGACTCTACTGTACCAATTCTGCTCTAAGATAACATTTACTCTTCCCTGCTTCTATCATTTATAGTCACATATCTCTATTTCCCTGGTTATTGCTTATATGTGGGCGACTTTGATCCCCAGCATGCTTTTCTTCCCTCTCCTGGTCACAGGACTTCAAAGATAGATAGGCTACCACCATCTATTTGTTAGGTCTCCAGGGCATGACAATGTGTTAAAAAAAAACCACCTTCTCTAAAGTTTTCTATGAAATAGAAAACAAAAGTTCAATGAAAGATTCAAAAAGTACTAATCTTCTGTTAATGCATTTTTTGTCATGTTTCCTTCTATTGAACAAAATACAGCTACAGAGAACAGAGGTCTATTTACCCAAACCAATCTAAAGTAAAAGACTGATTAGCAGGATTGATCACAGTGTGAAATCTTATTACCATATTAATCAATACAGACAGTTTGGAGAGCCCATGACAATAGATAATAAAAAAGGTGATAATTAATTGTTTACAAAAAACAATTACATGTCAGAGAGAAGAGACCCAATTGGGGGTATTTTTTTTGTGCAGAGCAAAAAAGAACAGGGCTGGACAGAATCACCTGGGTCACTAATTTCACATAAGAGGCCAATTTCAGAAAGCTCCACAGCATGCTTACCACACACATACAACAAAAATCCACTGGGAAAGATGGTTAAACACATCTCTTTTGTATGAAGGACATAAGGTCACAAAACAGTGTACTTCACTAAGAAGGGAAAAATCGAACACATCATTGGCACCCCTACAACAAAGAATTTGTTAAATGAAACTTCCCAGATGACCCTGAGAAAAGTACAGTGCTGCTGACCTAAAAATCTGGCAAGTGGTTTAAGAGCGCAGCAAAATGACACAACCAAGCACTGGGGAAGTTTCTCGAGTAAACAGCAACACTTACACATGCAGCTCAACATCCTTTGAGCCATGGCAAATGTCCAGAGCTTCAGAGGAATGTGGGTGGGGAAAGAGGGCGAGGGAGAAACAAATATCTGCATCAGGAGAGGATGTAAATAATTCTTCCAAGATTCTGGAGATAACCAGCATGTCATCCTCTTATTCAAGGTTATGAAGAAACCAAGTCCTATCTCTAATGTCATTGTTTATGTACAATTAATAGAATTAAATCTTTGTATCAAAATTTGCTTCCAACAAGACATGGTATATAGTTGTGGGGAAAACTGTTCATTTTTGATGGTATACTTGAGGAGGTAGGAGAGGAAGAAGAGAAACATGGGAAATGTGTCCATACAAAATGCAATGGTTATAACAATTACACAAAGACAAGCTAATGCCAACATCTACCAATTTTAAATATATATATATATATATATATTTAACAGATGAATGGTTAACCAAGAGAAGTCCAGTTCTAAAAGCTGCATCTGAACAAATGAATGTTAAGTTAAAGGCTAGTTCAAAAATATTAGGGAACACCAGAAGGAGTTATTTAAGTGATTGTGTTGTTCTTACCATAATTAAGTTCTGGTTACCTTCTTAGTTAATTGTTTCTGTCTATACTTTCTTCTAAACCCCTTTCTAATATGCAGCGTATTATTGCACATAAGTATACAAAATATCTCCAGTGAGAATCCTGTGCCTGCTTGTGAATATTCCTATGGGGGCTCAATAACTGAAAAGCCAGGGTCTGAACCATCTGAACCATCTCTTTTCTCATTTCAGGATCTTCTTTTTCTTAGAAACAGTATTTTCCAAAGTACACTTGTCTGAGGATAACCTTGCTAGATCCCTGGTTTTACAAGCGTTCATAATCAGTAATTATGACAAAAATCATATATATGGAAGCTGTTTCAAAGCAGTATCTACACACTAATCAGGAAATTACATAGAATAACCATTTAATTTTGTTTCCTTTCGTTCTTCTCACAATGCTCAAATGCAAAAGAACAATACAGTTTTGGTATTGTTAAGTAATTTACTACTGAAATTCAGAATAAACACTTGCTATCTATGGTCATTTAATGTTGTGAATTATCTCAACAAGCTTACCAAAGGTGAGTTTATTCTTTTCTGACCAACAATTTAAAAATAATAATTGTGTGGTTAACCATTATAACCAGAGAAGCTGAACTACTTGTTGTTACCAATGACAAACACAATCTCAAATTTCATAATTTGATTGCATTGTACGCAACTATTTAAAAATACTTTCAAATTAATTCTGCCTGAAAATTCATGCTTCCTTATTGTGTAACTCAATGACTTTTATTCTTGCATTTGAAAATCCACAGCAATGAGCAGTAAACCCTTGACTTTCAGTGCCCTGCAGTGATTTTCTACTTTCCACATTCTGTTAAAAAAGTTCAGATATGAGAAGTTAAAGGAGATTTTCTACCTGTTGTTGACTTTAGTAAGATCAGTGACAAGCTCATCTAAACCAATCAGACACAAAACTTCCAATCAGCCAACAAGTGAGGCTCTGCGGACTCTTGTCTACCTTCATTTATAAAATAAACCCTGACATGAAATATTGCTGTGCTGCTCAGTGACAGGAAACTAGCTGAAATGATTCGAAGCTATAATCCCAGTAATTTCATTTTCTCCCTGTCACTACAGGGGAGAAACCTTACAATTTCCAAATCTAATGATCTGTGATTTCTAAGAAAAAGTCATACCAAAACCGTAACGTCAGGTTATGGTATAGCAACAAGTGAAGAAGCTACTGTTGATTGTACACCAAATATCCTTTTTAAAGTGAAAGCACACAAAACCGGGTCTTACCAATAACATGAAAATTGAAGGTGTGTATCCAAGACACCACATGACTATTATACCCCTTCTGGTCTGTCTAACACACACTGAAAATGAGTTTAAAATTAGTTAAATTTTAAAATCCAGTGTCGGTTTCTTATCATTCTCAGAGTTACAAGTATACATCTCAGAGCTCTTAAGAAACTAGGAATTTTGGATCCCTAGTCTTTAGGTGTCAGACTAGATGGAAAAAAAAATCAGTCTGAACTAATTCCCACAATGTCTTCATCTCAGGGAACCATCTACATCTTTGTAACTTAGGTCATTTTACAAATGTCTTTCATCTAGGCATTTTGGAAGATTTAGAAAGAGTAAGCAGAATAAATGCCCAATAAAACAAACTAAATATGCAAAACATGAAGTGTTTCCAAAGTACTCCTAAAAAGTAAAAAAGAAAAAAATCCTTTTATTTTGTTAAAATAGGATGTAGTAGACAAAAATGATTGCTGTAAACGTTATTTTGGCCTTAGGTTATTTGACATTCTGTGCTTTTTATGCAATCAAGAATCTGTTCTAAATTCTAGTTTCATGATAGATGTTGCTGCTGAGACAAACACTGCCTACTGCAATAATTGCAAATGTGCCAAAAACCCATGTTCAAGAAATGAAGTATAGCTGTCATGTTAAATAGTTCTGCTGACAATTTTGCTTACTATAAGGTTTCTATTTGATAAAAAAAAAAAAATCAGCTAGACACATACACCAATATGCACAACTGTAGTTGGAATTTTTCATGAAGGTGGTGCCTCCAGAAGAAGGTGTGTACTGCCAAACCTTTGGCTATTAGCCTGTATTTCAGCTATGCTAGGAAGTGTTGACAAAAGCATTAAAACACAGTATAAACAAAAGAAAGCTTTGTTCCTAATAATGTTGTTTCCCAGAGCATGACTTTACCCCATATTATAGACAAATTTATCAGCAAGTATAGTCCTGGAAAAAGCAGGATATCATAACTAAGGCAGGGAAAGCAATGGAAAGAACACTGCGAAGAAGTTTGGAGGATACTTGTTGATGACTGATTCTTTACATGATGATGCAGACTTTGAGGAGGACACTGTGTAATGTTATTATTACAAGTACAAAAAAAGTACCCAGCAGATTCTAAGCCTAACTTCAGTGCTGACATGCAAAAGTCTAACTTCAATTATTTTAAATATCATTTTCAGGTGTTAATCCTGCAATCCAAAAACACTCAGCAAGAGAGAATGCAGCTATCAAAGGTTCTGTCATTAAAGCCTGTATTTTTCACAGTCTTTATTTAAATTACAATGTTTTCTGGAAAACAATGCAAAGAGCTAGGTCACGTTGTGCTGTGTACTGCATGAAGAACATACAAATTCCTTCCTTGAAACCAACCAATAGTATAAAAGAAACAAGAAAATACAAATTCTTTTCTCTGTTTTACAACAGGAGAAGTTGTATAAAGAGTGTAGAAGTATAGGACACCTAAGAGATTTCAGAGGTTCAAGACCTCAGAGAAATCCTGTGGCAGGATCTATGAAAAGAATATCAACTTCTGCGTGCAGAGTTGCATGGGGCCAAGTACAAAAGTGATGAGCTAAAAGGTGTTTAAGAGGCTCCAGTTCACAGCCCAAAAGAAAATACTAGTAAGATCCAGCTCTTATGTCTTCCTTGCGGTCTCTTGTTTCTACATTCACCAGTGTTTAAGTGATCTGCAAAAGACAAGCTGCAATTGCTTTTCCTGTCTTGCTGTCAAAAGTTTCCCCTTCCAGACACAGAAATGGGCAGTATACAGAAAGGTGCCTTGTTCTTCAACATTTTAAGTTGAGGGGAAAATCTTAAATATGCTATCAGATTTTAAGTTTATGAAAAGAAAAAATCACTACCTCTTTTCTTTGAAATGTAAATATAAGTACTGCATTCCTTTCCCATTATATTTCTTCTATTTTTTTTCCTTCCTTGAGGGTAACACCAATCCATTTCCTCTTTTCAGTCACTTTCAACTTGTTTTGGTACTTCTATCCTTTTCTAAATAGTGCGTATCAACCTTGTCTCCTTGTTGCAGGATATAGCACTCAAAGAAGGGAACCTTCCCCTTCTGTCTCATTGGCCTAAAACCAACAGAGTGAGATTTCTTTTTTGCAAGTGACTATCTCTTCTCATCCCCGCAAGAATCAGACAACCAGTTCAAATGGAAAACTTAGACTTTCCCTACTACCCATTATATGTAATTCTGTGCCTCTTTCCATCCTCTTATCAAACACAGACACACATGCAAATCATTGAACTCTGGCCCTTCAAGAACAATTTTAAATTGACAATTTACTAATGTATCTATAGAACACAAGGGGAATTTTCCCTTAGATTGGAAACTTACAGACTTTTTTTTT
>VXAA01005261.1:44323-61976 GCA_013399115.1 Anseranas semipalmata | reverse complement strand
TTTTTTTTTTTTTTTGTATCTGGCATAGCAGCCAGTAGGCCTACTCTGTAGCTTGCCAGTGCAACAGCTATATCAAAATGCTATTAGTCCATTTTTATTACATACTTATATGTTAGTGTTACTCAAAATGTTTTGTTTATATTTCAGCAACATTGTCAGCAAGTATAATAATTTTAAAACTTGGTGCTGTCTTTGTGATTAACTCTTAAATTTTGTTTCAAAATAACTAGGCACCTTTGTGCTCCAGGACAACTTTGTCTCTAGGAGGAAAAATAAGAAATGAATTTCATCTGCTCACTCACAATTGATTAGAGACAAAAACCACTCAGATTACATCAACAGTTTGGGATTTCTGCCTACCCAAGTAATTGCCTGCTAAGCATGCCTTGATTACATCTTTATTAAGGGAGAAATACTTGTGGAAACTATATGCCACCTGAACAAGTTTTGTTCGAAACACTGACAGTGCCAGCCCCTCCTACCAGGTCTCTCCAACTATTTGTCTTCATAACAGTGCTCAATCATTAACATTTCTGTGACAAAATAATCTTTCATTTGTCAGTGCACTCTTCAAAATTGTTTTAATTTCTGATAAAACTTAAAAATTCTTAATTTCTTATAGAACTTAAAGGACATTTCATTTTTAATAGGCTTTACAAATCTGTTCCTCCTGCTAGGCCTCTTTTTCCTCAGTTAGGTGAAGATCTTAAAGACAGTCACAGTCACAAGGCCATGGAGGCTTTGTGCTGAAGCTGGCAGTGAATTCAAGCCTCTATTACCCTTAATGAGTAAATAACCAAGACTACATCTATTCTTTTCTATATTAGTCTGTGGATCACATTCAGCATTTAATTTCATATAAATGTCATTCCTTCCTTCTCAGATAACTTATCACCATTGATTGATTTATTTTAGTGGACCTTCCCTTTGGGTAACCTTGAATGACTCAGAGCCATGTAACTTTATACTATTGAATGGATTACCTTCTAGAACAGGGTATACAGACTTTCAAACAAAGTGATAGCCTGTCATGGATTAACATACTTTCACTGCAATGAAGACAAAATCAACAATAAATATACCTACTATAAAGTACATTTCTAGAAGGTAATAAATGTTACCACAAATAAATATGCCATCTGTAAACCTCGGAGTCACACAGAGTGAATGGGAATCCACTCTGAATACAAACACAAGTACTCCTTGTAAAGACATAGCATACATTGAAGACAAGTCTTTTGTTTGTTTGTTTGTTTGTTTTGTTTTGTTTTGTTTTATTGAAAGTGCACTCATATACACTATGCTCCTATATAACTATACTCCTAAATACTTACAGGACAAACCTGCAACAGAACAATCTACAGGAGAAATCACCTTAATCTATTTACACATACCTGATCTACCCCTGCTGATTTCCATTTATATCTTATTGTATCTGACTTGGCAAGTCCTATGGACCCTTAGTCATGAAGTAAAGTAGTTTTGTAAGGCTGTCATGTTATGCCACTATCTATCTTTAGAAAATAACAAGAACAAGAAAAGCAGATATCCTAGGTAAACCAAGTAGTAGGTGAAAGGAACATGTCAAACCATTAAAAAGCAGTTCAGAAAATAAAAGATGTCAACTACAGTTCTTTAAGCTTTTAAAAATTCTTAAAATCAAAAGAAAGAACTTGTGTCAAAATCTAAATATACTACACCATTGCATTCATTCAAGTGAAAAAAAGTAAAATGTTTCTCTTTTACTTTTGCAATTTCACTGAACATGAACCACTTGCAGAAATACCTTCAAAAATGTTTTTCATGTCTGATGTACAGAACTTAGCTGCAGTAAGATGTGCCAGCAGCAGTACATTTCTCTTAGTTTCACACATATTGCATAATAATCTCTGCTACTGTATGCCAAATTATTTTTATGTGAGCCCACTTCATTGAGTTTGAGTACTCTGTTTAAAATACAGAGACATTACATTTTTGCATACGCTTATCTCACTCTGAGGTACAATTCAAAGAAGTACATATTGTTGGTCATTTTGACATGCTTTTCTCTCTTCTACTTCAGAGCTTTCTGTTTGAACTATACAAGCAATTCAACATGCGTTGAGCACTTGTAACTACAGATACAAGTACAGGGATGGTGATTTTGTGCATTAGAAATGCCCATACTGTAGCCCATGCCCAAAGCCATAGCCAGATATCACACCTACTTGTTACTAACGCTAAAGGCAAAAGTTGCTGTTGGCTGATTCTACTTGTTTCAACATATATCTTTGCTATATCTTTCAACATATAACTTGCTTCCTAACAAAAAACATTCCTTGCAATAACGTACTGAATTCATAACACCAAACTCTTGCAACACGCACAAAATCAGCCGGTAAACTCAGCTGGTCAGCTGTTCTCGATCCATTCCTAAACACAAACCCCAGACCCACTGACATCTGGTCAGCTCTACCTGCAGCTAAATCCCATGCCAATATCTTCCATCCAATGCAGCCTGCATACCCCAGTCCCTACTTACATCTGGAAATGAGTCAGATAGTCCAGTTATCTCCATTTTCCATAAATCTAATTGCAGCTTGGTGCCAGGGAATGTAGGCAGTAGAGAAGTAAGGAAATAGGAACTTGTGGCCCCAAACCAGCCCTTGCTTGAACTGTCAAAGGTAGAGATCAGCAGAGGAAATCAGCTCTTGTTGCCAAACTTACGAAACCCTCAGCCTAGACTTAGCTTTGGCAAATGAGCCTAGGTCAGCTAATTGCATTCAGTTTTGTCCCACTTGTACATTTGTTTTTAAATTCAGTCCTTCAAAATTATCTTAGTTAACTAAGTATCCCAGATTTCTTAGGCAATTTTCAGTTTTAATTAACTTTTAGTTGGAAAGACATATATTTCCAAAAGAAAAACTAAGACAAAATAAAGCATTGATTCATTATGAAATCTCTATTTGTTATAATTTCCCTCTTAGTATTGTGACACGGTTTCCTTGGGAGCCAGGAACTCTTACAACTTAGTTCAGTTTTTGTGTACTGCCATTGCTCAACCATAGGCCACAAATGTTTTACAATCTTCTGTATGGAGCTTTATCATTTTATCTTTCTTCGCCTTAAGAAAAAAAAAAAAAAAAAAGCTGATTAAAATCTGGATTTGTTGTTGTTGTTGTTGTTGAATATTTTCTTCTCTCTGAAATTGAAGGTCATAAAACTGATTCCTCTAGAGGCTTGTTTTTTCTTGTTTGTTTGTTTTGCTTTGTTTTATTTTTATGTAAAGACATCAATCATAAGAAGCCCTGAAAAAAATAGTTGCTTTTCTTGTGTGTACAACAGACAGCAATTCTTCAGCTATGCTTTTAGATTGCTGCATGTACACAATGTTCTTGCATAAATCTGGCGCAGAGGAGCATCTGGGTCTACAGGTTTGAAGCCATTTATCTATACAAATTATTCTTTTTCTTGTAGATATTTAATCCTAAATTGTCTGTGTATTTTTCAAGTCCAAAAACGATTTTATTTTCACAGGTGTATTTTTTTTATATATAGTAGGATAATGAACTGCCAGTCAACACTGCTCTTACAACACAAATATACATAAAAGCTTGAAATAAGTTATATTTGACAGAATGTAATGCAAAGGTACATTAAATGATCTTCCTTCCCCCCAAATCTATGCTATATAATAGTAAAAGGTAAACAAAATCAAGTAACTGTGTAGAGGACTTTCAAAAAGTTAATTTTGGGTTTCATAGCTGGGTAAAACTTACTGACTGAAAATATGATTGCATTCCTGTATCAGAATCTGAAGAAATGCATTCAAACATTTGTATCTAAGAACAGGTTTTCTTCAGCCCAACAAATTTATTTAAACTCACATCTTTGCTTATCTGCTTTGCTGACTGTTTTTCCTGAATATTTGAAAATATTGGGTATTTTTGCCATTTAAACATAAACAATTGGCCCTGTCTCAGAACTGTAGAAAGCTGATTTCCATCCAAGAATCTAGGGACATTCAGAAAATACCTATTCCTGCATGTGCTAGTCTGGTGCAATAAATGATATTTATATACTCACGCACATTTTGTCAGACACTTAGATTCTCGCAACATATTAAATGCATTTTAGTTATTTAAAAATTCATTTAGCAAAATTTTTAATTTGTTTCTCCATAAGCAGACATTGTAATTGCACCTGGTGCTCTATATGAGCCAGTTACACTGCAGTATGAGGAAGGTGAAAGACAGCTACACCTCTTTCCCCTACTTTGAAGGGAGCAAGGTCAATTTTCTAAGTTGTAGAAGTCAAGACTCACCAGGGGATAAAAGTAACGGAAAAAGCAAGTGACAACCAGCTGAAGGTTTTCTAAAATGTCTCACCTCTTCTACCAGGAAATAAAACAATAATAGCACTATGTGAGCAGGATGGGAGCACTAGGACAAAATAAGACTTTTCTGTTAATTTCCACTCCTATTATTAAGAAGCCTGAGGAGCAGGGAAAAAGCTTGCCCAGTTGGCTTCCATAAGATGCAGTCTAGCAGTTTGTCCCTTCCAGACAGGGTTTGGCGTTGTTACATTACCTGAGATCCTTATCACAATCCAACCTCCTCTCTAAAGACCTTAAAAATCTAATAAGATTGAGGAAGCTGAAGCAAATACTTGGAAATTTGTTCTTTTTTTGATCTGGTTCGCATCCACATATCACCAGGTTAGGTCCAACCCATGCCATTTACAAGAGAAAGGAAACATGGAGGAAGGACTACATACTGCAGCGGTTTAAATAGATTAAAAAGAATTAGATACAATTTGGTGGGCCCTGTCTCCTTCTCTTTTCATGTTAGGAACAAACAGACAACGTCCTCCTCATACGGCAATCACAAAAAATTCACAGCATACATTAAGATAGAATTAAGCATGTTTTAATTCCACGATAATTGCTTATGTATAAGCAAAAATTCAGGGCACCTTTAACATCATTTTCTATTTAATACATTGTCTGGGAAGGAGAGAGACCAGTACAACTGATGTACCATTTCTTTTGTTATTAACCCTAGCCTTGAGGAGTCAGGAGAGCTTTTTCAGCAGCAGGATTCAATATTGCAGTAGAACAAGTAATTTTGTTTCTTAAAAGAATGGAGAAGTTTAAAATTCAGGAAATTCAAAAATGATCACATCAAATTAGATTGCTGCTTTTCTTTTCCTTTTGTATGTTACTTAAAACATCTTAAAATTTTATGTGCATACCCAGCAAGACCATGATGTGAACAGACTTTGAGAGCATAAAGAATAAGTGCACAGAATATTTTACCTTAACTGAGGGGTTTTTGTTTGTTTGTTTGTTTTTAATTAAAAAAAAAATCACAGAATTGAAAGCACTTACTAAGGTATTTCCATTTGAGTTACCAATGACAAAGCAAGATATAAGAGTCTTCATTTCACATGTAGTCACAAACAAGATGAACGACTAAATAGGTAGCTCCCATGACTGCAAAATTTACATACAGCAAGTCAGAGGAATGAAACATCCAAACATCAATGTTCAGCTGCATGATCTTGGAGACATCTCTATAACACAGTATTAAACATAAGTATTTTGAGAAAAAATTTCTACAAAATTCCTTTCTCATATGTAACATATCCCTATTTCTCCAGTTGGACAGATTAAAGCCTTGCTTTAAAGCAATGTTAAAAGATAACAAAATCGACGGAAATGTAGTTCTCTCCTTCCCCTCTTCTTTAACTAAATATTCTGTGAATATATGATGCAATTCTACAAAAAGAATTCTAAGGTTGCTTTCATAAGATGCAAATATATTTTGTCTCCCGTGTTAATTCTAAGATGTCTTTGCCAAAAAAAAAAAAAAAACCAAGCCGAAACAAAATACAACAGCTATGCTAGTATTTTTCTTTTATTTGCATTAACCACAAGGGTCAGATAATCTTATCTGCTACAATCTTAAAACCATTATTACATGATGAAATATTTTTGGATCATATGGATTCTTGATTAACAATATACTTAACTATGTTTTTCTAAATAGCTTAATAAAGTACAACATTTTATTAGATTAGATGCTCACAGTGACACTGTGAACTGTCAACTTTCTTCTTTAGCTTCTGATCACTGTTTCAGAACACGTTCTGTCACAGTTAAAATCCCATAAGAATATTACAGGAGCCTGATGTGGCTCTAAATATATTTTTTATAAAAAGCCTGGTGAGGAGCTTTATACTTAGCTTTCTTCCATGTTTCCATCCTGGCTTGAATTTTTAAGGGGAGCTAAGAAGATCCAAGCCCTCAGGTTCACAAAGCCAGAATTTGTTCTGCACAAAAGCAGACACAGACCAGGACTGAACCTTTGCATGGAGCTATCTGAGTCAAACCAATGTTTCATATGGAAACAGACTGCTTTAGCTTGGTATACATAGAAAAGAGGTAAGCTTTCAAAAATACAACAGCACACCTGCAGGAAAATCCAACACAGGTAGCAGTTAATTCCAAACCACTAACACAGAGTACATGCATTAGGGTTTAAACCTTTTTTTTTTTTTTATAGACTTTTTTACCTCCTGGTATTGACACAGTCTTAATACAAGTATTAATACTTGTACTTAATACCAAGTTATACCAAGAATAATACCAAGTTATACTATAACTTAATACCAAGTTATACCAAGAATAGATGGAACATTTCCTTTAAACTAAAATGAGCCATCCTTTGCTACATGGGTTCTTTCCTTCATGAATCTCATACAAAAATGTCAAATTATTTTAATGAAATCTTGGGATGTCTGTATTCTCACCTTGATGGAGGTCTGATGTCATTTAAATGGCATAGCTGAGAGTTATAATTGTTTTGGTTTGGTTTGGTTTTTTGGTAGCAAATCAGTTTGAAAGGGATGCAGTAAATATTCATTTTAACTGCACTCCAGCATCCAGTATTCTTTATGTGTGATCTGACATAGAAAGATGTGAGTCTGCAGTCTCCAAGACCAGGAAAAGGTCTGTGCCACAACCCAGAACATTTCAGGGATCCTGTTAAAATAGTCTCTCCTTTCTGTTAGTGAGTAACCAACTAACAGCAGAATGCCAGAGCTAAACATGTGGCAAGAATCTGGAATTGCAATCATTAGATACAATTGAAGACAGTTTTGATGCTATTAAAAGCCTCTCTATTCATTTTTCCCAGACTATAGCTGTACAATTGATATACTGAATGAAACTTGTTCCAGATAAAAATTTCTCCTGAAAGTTGATGTTAAAGTTTAAGGAAATGAAAATTAAAAGCACTACCACACATACACACACACACACAGAGAGAGAGAGAGAGAGAGAGAGAAAGAGAGAGAGAAATATTTAAATTCATATAAATATGTTCAAATACTGCTCCATCACCTTTATTTCAGGAGAGAGGGAAATAAGGACATGGAGTAAGCTAATTTTAGCATTTTAAGCCTGAGCAGAAATCCATGTTCCTGTTTTACAGAAATTTGAGATATTAGAGTTGCTTTTGTTACTGTTTAAGAAGAAAAAGAAAAAAAGAAAAAAAGAAAAAAATCACAAACAGACCCCTCTCCACCAAGAAATCTTACAAAGCACTAAACAGCTCTCAAAAAACCCTCTGAACAGCTTGCAGGTTTCACCAGTTAAATTAGTTTTAGAGTGGCCCACTTTGACCACATATAAAGTACAAAGTTTCAGATAATTACAGAAACAAAATAATTTTGAGCCTGGCAAAATCTGATTTTTTTTTTAACTTCAAATATAATTCAAGTAAAGCTATTAGAAAAATAGTACTGGTTTATAAAATTTCTAAAAACACTAGAATTCAGCTTTTCCTCAGAAGAATTTTCGTTTGGAGTGTAGACATTTCTTTAAAAAATGTTCAGCTTTAGCTTTAAAATCTTTTCCAAAAATTGCCTTTTAGCAACAACTCTAATAATTTTGTGGAGTTCATATTCATGCGCACATCTAGTACCTTTTTACCTAGGGTCATTTTCCCACTGTCAGGGCGCAGCCATTTTTATATTGTCTATCAGAAATGCTAAGCACACCACTTGTTGGCTTTCTATCCGCTGACTAGCTTCGGTCAGTCAGTCAAGGGAAGTGCATAAACTACTGCATGTCTGATGCATTTTGTTTTATTTCTCTGAATGCTACCAAGCATTCAATTTTCCTTTTTATTTCCCTTATGTGTCCTTTCTGGCAAACAAAAACATTCTTCACTATGTGGCTGTCCAGTGCCTTGTAAATTCCTCAGTTATGATAATCATAAGATTCAGTTATGTTTCCAAATTGTATTAGAAGTTAATAGCAGACAGGTAACCCCTATGCTCAGCCTCCTTGAAAAAGCTGGTCATCAAGTAATAAATCCTGTCTACGCTACAACCTCACTATGGTGAGGTTCACCATTTACCCAGGAACGATATTTTAAATTTGCCATTGAAGTTGTCTACATTCTACCACCATGCTGTTTCAAACTGTTTCAAATCAGGAAAATTGAATAAATAAAACAATACAAAGATAAAGCATTTTCCTGGACTTTGATACAAAAAAATAAAAAATAAAAAAATACACAGTCCTTGTTTCAATATGCTCATTTACCCCAAAATGCAAAACATCATAGCAATGTTATGACAGTGTTGCCAAAAGTATCAGAGAATGAATACAGAATGGGGAAGACAGAAACATTTTTCTAATAAAAATGTTAATACAGCACAAGCTTCTATGTTAAAAGAAAAACGGGGTTCTTTCCTGACAGTGTGAAACCCGTATTTGTTCTATATGTTAGTTTTGCCTAATCCAAATTAAGCACATTTTTTAGCACATAACTCTTATTTAGAATGACCAAGTAAGATATCTTCTGTCTAGCCTCTGTATGCCTGTCCTGTAGGTGAATGATGGCAAGAAACTTTCAAATGTAGAGGGGATTTTTTAATGACTTCTGGTTTTGGCACTTGTCATATATACATACACAGGTGTACATGTGCAAGACTGTAGTAACAGCTTTCCATTGTAAGGGGCTACAGGGTGCACATTTTGTTAGCAAATGAAAATGCTTAGGCATTTATGAACTATGCAACATAAAAATATGGAATTTAGAAAGCAAATGCTGAACTTGCTTATAAAATGAACTTCAGTATGAACCTAAATACCAACATAAACATTCCAATGAAAGCCAAAAGTTCTGATCCATCTGGCAACTGCTCTTTAATCTTCTGAAATACTTCATAAAGATTCAGTGAAGGTTGGTCAGCATCTCATAGATGTTAACCCTAAGCACAATAGTTTCTACAAAAAACATATACGTAGAGGAATCGTTAAACATAATGCTGATGAATACCTGAAAAGAAAATCTTTAAAAAAAATACAATAAATAAATAAATAAATAAATATTAAAAAAATTTAGAAAGGTTATATTCAAAGTTTGAAAATCACTCACATACAGAATAAACACTGCTTTCAGTTAATCACTGCAGTACAGTACAGAAACTCCTAGGTACTTTATTTAACTCCAAGTGGATTTCGAGAGTTTACCTCTTGACAGCAGTCTTCCACTAAGCAGAATTTGAAAAGCCACTGTACAAATCACAGGTGAAGCATTATGCTTCAGTGACCGTGCTCATAATAAACCTTTGCATGCAATATCTGTTGCCATTATCTGCAAGTTAAAGGTTAGAAGTAAAAGGCAATGGGGGAGAACATACCAAACACAGAGGTCTTATTGCCTTTCTAAGGACTGTTCAGACACAGTCTCCAAATCTGCAAACACACAAATCTGTGTCAGTTGATTCATATGGCTGATTTCCTAGGTTTACTAGGATCACCTACAACCAGTGTTACAAACACACAACATGATTTTCAGCAGGAGCACAGTCATGGCAAGAAGATGCCAAAAACCAACATGGAAGTAAGGGGGCAAGAGAAAAAAATATGTGGAAATCGATTTCTGGCTTTTACATAGGTACACCTTTTTTTCTTCATGAGATTTTGTAAAGGCAACTTTTTCCTACTGAAACCTACAGATGTCTAAAATGGCAGATATTTCCAATATCAAAAAAAAAAAAAATCTAATAAAACTTGTGAGAAAAATCAAACTGTTTCCATTTCAAAATGTCCCCATGCACCACTCTGTGCACCATCTTACCATAGTAAATTGCCATGAAATTTCTCACACTATCACAATGAAGCAGTTATCCTTTCCATGAAAAGTCATTTTGCAAATATGCTATTTTTCCAAGCACAGGTTAAGCAAAATGATCACTTAGACTTAGAGTACTGACCTCTGCTGCCTCAATTCTCCAGCCAACTGCAAAATCTTAAAGCCTTAAATACCAAGTTTTCTGAAATTGAACGGAAAGCTTGAAATGTCATTCATCTGTTAAAAAAAAAAAAAAAAGACAGATTTCCCCTTGTTCATTTCCCCTTCCCCATTTTGGCTTAGGTCAGCCAAGACATGGCAAAAAAGGACATTCTTCATGGCTGTGAAGCATGATGCAGAGCAGTTGGTCAGACATTTCTGGGAGTTAGCATAAGTCAAGATGAGTCTGGCTCCTTTCTATTTCCTCTAAAAAGATAAAAAATAAAAAATAAATAAAAGGAAACAAAATATGCAGCCACACAGGACTAGTTTTTGGCTATTATAGTTACATAGTAGTGGCATTCTTATATATGAATTATTTCCTTTGTATCAGCTCTTCACAGAAACATGTACAGTTTGAAGAAAAATGGGTTTCTGCAGCCCACCTGAGCTACACGGATATAGAGAGCAGAGATATTACTATAACTAAGTCAAAATCCACAAACAGGACTTTGAGTTCAATGCAGTACATATGCCTGTTTAATCTGTAAGTCAAAACAAAACTAAATGAAACAATTTACTGGCAGTTTTGTGTAAATCCACTCTTCCATTATTAAATGACTCATTGAAAGAACTGACATATATGGTGTCCATTTAAAAATATATACTTGTACAGATGAAAATTCTGGAAATATTTGGTTGAGTCAAAAGTGACAGTATCAAACAACACTCCACAAGCCATATCTGGGACCAACGTAATGCAGTCATTATTTATGGCACCTAGCCATGTAGGACTATGAGCAAAGTGAAGCATGGTTACAAGAATAGGCTTTGTTTAATTCCTGTGATGGATATTATTGTCTGAGATGGGATGGTCCTGCTAGATTACCCACTCCATTCCCACATGAATCCTGAACTGGTGTGTTAGCAAGACCTATCATATTGCTCTCATCCAGTCAGTAGAATAATGTGGTTAAAGGACCACTTTTGCTGTTATTTAGCAGAACTCATCGTTATGATCTGACTTCCCTTGTATGTTTATTCCAAATTATGCAATTGCTTTCTTTTTCTTTTTTTGTCCTCCTTTTTTTTTCTCCTATTTTTAGAAAGTGTAACTCTGTGTCAAATAGTACTAGTGATCCATTCCTCCCACAATTTATTCCAAGGTACCCACTTCATATAATCTATGTATTAAACTCCAGTTCATATATTTCTGGAAGGTCCTAAACTGTCTCTTTTCTTTCCATTTTTCCCCTTCTTGGTAACTTTCTTTGCACGTACATGTCCAACAATTATGCTGACTGCACATTTCTCTCAAAAGGTACATGAAATACATACCTTTGAGACTGCGAAGGGTCTAAATAGTTTAATTAAATTTAATAGGGGCATGACTCAGATGTACATGACATTATTCACCAGCTTTTGTAAAGGACATGTTATATTGCCGTTACATTGCTTACTGAAACAAAAGTCTCTTGTTTGCAGCTGGGACAGAACTGTGTGTTTGGTGTGCAAAGTGCCTTACAGCACATAATAATAAGATCATAGAATCAATCCTAATATCATAGCTCATCTAGGTTGGAAAAGACCCTTAAGATCATCAAGTCCAACCATAAACCTAACACTACCAGTCCACCACTAAGCCATGTCCCTTATTGCCATGTCTACACACCTCTTAAATACCTCCAGGGATGGCAACTCCATCACTTCACTAGATAGACCGTTTCCAATGCCTCACAACTCTTTCCATGAAGAAATTATTCCTGGCATCTAATCTAAGCTACTCCTGATGCAACTTGAGGCCATTTCCTTATGTCCTATCACTTGTCACCTGAGAAAAGAGACCGACACCCTCCCCACTGCAACCTCTTTTTGGGTAGTTATAGAGAGAGATGAGGTCCCCCCTCAGCCTCCAGACTAAACAGCCCCAGTTTCCTCAGCTGCTCTTAATGTGTCTTGTTTTCTAGTCCCTTCACCAGCTTCATTGTTCTCTGCACACACTCGAGCAACTCAATATCATTCTTGTAGTGAGAACAAAACACAGTACTTGAGGTGCGGCCTCACCAGTGCCAAGTACAGACGGACAATCACTCCCCTGGTCCTGCTGGCCCACACTGTTTCTGATACAAGGCAGGATGCCATTGGCCACCTGGGCACACTGCTGTCTCATGTTCAGAAAAGATCTATCCATGTACTTGAGCTGTTATGGGAAGATTTAAAATATGGGAACAGAAGCATACAGGGAATATTTGGTTTACTATGTCCAGCTAACGACTTGATAGTCTACTCACCATACATTATCCCATTAGCAGACTTCGTCATGTTTGATCATCTTTTTAATCACAGGTGTGGCACATGTTGTATTTTGTAGAAAAAAAAATAAAAATAAAAGAAGATACTGGAGAGTAAATATATTGAAGTGTGGATTGCAATGAAAGAAGATTAAAAGGACACCTGGACTCCTCATTTTTTGCTTTTTCATGTTACGTAAGCTCAAGGTGTAAGGAAAAGATACAATTTCTAACCAAGATTTTCAAAACTCCTACTACAGGATTATCTAATAACCTCAGAGAATTCCTCAACCTCTGGGGCAGCTACAAGCAATATTTTACATACTCTGATGTTTACATAAAGCCCTAGTGGTGTTCATGTTATACACAGTGTGAATTTCTAAACCAGGAACAGAACTTCATTTTAATGCACAGGTTACATTTTTATTAAGAGAAGTAGTTTTCAGGACACGAGACTAGAACACAATAATGGTAATCAAAGCTAGGTTATCAAAAATCATACCTTGATTTTTTGAAGGATATGTTCATGAATGAATTCTGCCATCACTCATTAAGGATGAGTGTTTCGTGTCTCTACCTAATTGCATGATTGCATTATCAACCCAATTTTGCTGGAAATACTCAGAAACAGGGTGATTTTTTTCAACTCCGTGAAATTTGGCATACAGCTGTAAAATAGGAATGAGATATAATTTCAAACCAAATAGACACCATAAAAGTACAGTTTTATTCCATTTTTCCCCTTCACACTGAGGGGGCAAAAGCTGTTACAGAAGAGTTAGTTAATAGGGTCACATAAGAGAGCAACAAAAGATATCTTCAGAGATCACAAGACTTGATATGTCTGAAGTTGTACAATCAGACATATGGTAAAATATTCCCACTCCCCATGTTTACCTCTTGATCTGTTGTAGCTCTTGCTTGATCTTCATTTGAATCTCACAACTCCCTCATTCACCCCACCTTTGCACTACATGCCCAGATGAAAACGTGACTGTAAAATCCAGATGTAGTATCAGTTTGTAAATAATTTGACTTTGCCTGGTGCAACAGGAGAAGAGGAAGTAGAGTTTCTTTCCCTGACATATGCACATATTCACATATGGCCTGTGAAAATGTGTGTAAAAGCTGATAGCTTAGATCTCGACTGAGCTGCAGGCCTATAACATAAGCAAATTTGGTCTCAGTTTCACAGTATTAGCAGTAGACTTCCCCAATGCAAGACCTTCCTCTTGCTAAATTTTACACCCTTCTCCACAAAGAAGTTAAAGTGGCTTACGGTCTTCATGAAAGAAAGGCCATTAGAACTGCTTTAAATGACAAACCTTTTCTCCATACTCTGAATTCTCAGAAATGGCTCTACGATTTTGAATGAAATTTTCCTAAAAATATTTGGTTTAAATCAGATGCTCTGCATGGTAACAAGCTAGCCCAATGTCTTCTCTTCACCAAAACTGTAAGTAATCAACAGCTTTGCAGAAATGGCAAATTTGCAGAAAAGAACCCAGGGGTCCTGATAGAAAACTAGTTGACCATAACCCAGCAGAATGCCCTATTGACAAAGAAGGTGAGTAGTAGCCCGGGCAACATCAGGCCAGGTATTGCCAGCAGGTCAAGGGAGGTGATCCTTTGCCTTTTCTCAGCTCTGGTGAGGCCACACCTGGAATACTGTGTCCACTGCTAAGCTCCCCAGTACAGAGACAGATAGACATCCTGGAGAAAGTCCAGCAAAGGGCCACAAACATGATGAAACGTCTGTAGCATCAATCCTGTGATGAAAGACTGAGAGAGCTGAAAGACTGTTCAGCCTTGGGAAAAGAAGGCTCGGGGGTTGTACACATCAATGTGCACAAACACCTGAAGGGAAGGTGTAAAGAAGATGAAGGCAGGTTCCTTTCAGTGGTGCCCAAGACGAGAGGCAATGACACAAACAGAAAGACAGGAGGTTCTATCTGAACATCAGGAAGCACTTCTTTACCGTGCAGGTGACTGAGCACTGGCTCAGGTTGCCCAGAGAGGTTGTGCAGTCTCCCTTCTTGGAGATCTTCAGAAGACGCCTGGATATGTTCCTCCACAACCTGCTCTAGGTGGCCTTGCTTGAGCAAGGGGGTTGGACCAGGTGACCTCCATAGGTCCCTTCCAACCTCCTCCATTCTGTGATTCTGTGATTTTAATCAGAAGGGGAGATCAGGTCTTACAATTTGAAATGACAGGAACTAGAATGATATTACAGATGATGATGCAAAAAAATATATATATACATTCTTCTAGCTCCAAGTCTTCAGCTGTCACTATAACTGAGAACCCATTTTATCTATTACAAAGCTCAAAAGACAATTCCAATTGTTAAAGTAACCCAAGTCTTTTTAAGTCTTTCACAACAGTGTGAAATTTCTTTGAGTTTGCTCAACTTTAATATTACCAGCCATCATCCATAACTATGTTAATCAAGGTAATTATGGCCATAATACTACCAAAATCAATAAAAGCACACTACAAATATTATTTTGATAGTTACAAACTACTTTTGAGATGATTTTACATGGAACAAGTAGGGTCATGGTGTTATTTCAGTGCTGGCTGACTAGTTGAACCATACAAATTTAATACTTGTATTCTAATATTTTGTCTTCTTCTCTTTTTTGCCTACAGTTTCAACTAAAATGCTCTGAGACTGAAGCAACTTGACCTTCTAAATGTAAAATGCTTTTTTTTTTTTGAATATATGGAAAAAGAATATATTCCTATTTTTTATTATCTATGAACAGCTTTGTTTGGGACTTTATTCAAAAGAAGAAAAAGTCATAGTCTTCTCTAGACAGTGGGGTGCAACTCAGATTCTTATTTGGTAAACATTTTGCAGAAGAAAAGATAAAGCTAAATTCTTAATATAATCTACTACTGTGTCACTATTTAAGTCCAGTGCCCCCGACTTCATGATCTCAAAGGTCTTCTCCAACCTAAATGACTCTGTGATTCCCTGATTCTACAGCAGGTGTTTTAGAAGGATGCCTTCTTCTCTATATGAACTATTTGCTAATACACAAAACACCCTCACTTCTTTCCCTCCCACCCTATAATACCTGCTCTGGATATGAAAAAAAGGGGAGCATGTATCAGCCACACTGCTTAAATATGAAAATAGGGTAGGATATAGCAAATACAAGGCACACAAAGTCTAGGAGTGCAGAGACAAGCATGAAAATTCACTCTTGTCATTAATTAAAAGACGCAATTTGGTCAAGTTCATGAAGGATTTATAAAATAGTAATAACAACACTACCCAATTTAAAGACCCAGTTTACCTCTCCTTCAAAAAGAAATGCAAAGTATTATCTATGCTTCTTGTTATCATAATAACAAGGCTGCCCAGAGAGGTTGTGGAGTCTCCTTCTCTGGAGACATTCAAAACCCACCTGGACGCGTTTCTGTGTGACCTGATCTAGGTGTTCCTGCTCCGGCAGGGGGATTGGACTAGATGATCTTCCAAGGTCCCTTCCAATCCCTAACGTTCTGTGATTCTGTGATTCTGTGATAATAAGGTATATCAATACCATCCAGAACCTAAATTCATGGTCATAATTCATACGTAAGAATCACAGAATCACAGAATCTGTGAAGAATATTCATTTTTCATCCTAATTTAATCTAATATTTAGATTAGTGCTACACAGCGTTACAGTATTACAGCCATTCTGAGTATCTTCTCCATGATACATCCACATACCTACGGGTGTTTAGCAAAGCATAACTTTAATCCCCACTTAGTCTACTATCTCACATTACAAATGCTAGAAAAACAACAGGAGGCTTGCTGGGCTGATTATGTTTTTGGCCATAGGAAATGCTGTCCATGAGGACAACTGATTTTATTCACACTATCACTGTGTAAATTTGAGACTAGAGGCAGGAGGCAGCGCCAAGCTCTGCTATTTCAAGAGTAACACTATCTCAATAACTGTAAAATGAAATTCTTACAACTAAGTATCCAACATAAAAGCCAAGGGAAACTTAACCGCCTTTCTGTCCCTGCTCTTGGACCTCTGCACGCCGTCTCACTCTCTCCACGCTTTTTCAAAAGTAAGCCTGAATATTCTGTATTTGCATGTAAAAAAGAATGAGCTATTTTAATTCTCCACAAAGAGGAGCTGCTTGCAAGAAAGAGGACAAGCAGGTGCACAGGGCCAGGGTAAGCAGGGACAGAGCTGAGTGCCAGGAGAGACCAGCTCAGCCTCAGTCCTGGGAATGGAGCTGGTGGCAGGGATAAAGGACATGACAGATGAGGTTTCCATTGGAGGGCCACAGCTATGATGGCACTAGTGGCCTCAGCCAGAAACATATAACAGATCACATTAGAAATTGGTTTCTGTGGATCAGCCTGTGCACTTCTGAGGCACACCAGTGCTACCAATGCACCCCGTGGCTTTTTGCCCACATCTTGTCCAGTGACAGAGTCATGATCCAGTTGTGACCGCATGCCTGCAGGTGTAAATTGACGTCACGCCTCACCGCCCACTGCCCCTGCTGTGTAAATCATCTCCTTTGCACAGGATTGATGCAGCAACAGAAGGCAACGTGATCTAGCATAAAAGTTTTTCTATCAAAAGAAATTAAGAAGTTTACTCAGGATCACTAGGCTAACCAGCTCACAGTCACACAATTACTACAGAGGTTCAAGGGAGGAGAAAATACATGGTCAAGAGCACGGAGGAAAATCAGAAATGTCCCATTCAGCAGCAGCCTGAAGATATACAGAGAACAATGATTTTTTAAGTTTATTTCAAGAGGTCCTGTACATTTTTTTCATTATTTAGTGTTGTTCTGTTTTGTTTTCTTGAGAGGGTTAAATTAGGCTAATGCCCTAAATACAGACAGATCACCATCTTTACTGCAAATATGCTATTACTTACTTAAAACTTTAAGAACAAAAACAAATGGAAATGATTTAGGAGAGCCGTGTTCACACTTGCTTTTCTTTAGGGCACATACAAAGCTGAAAGTGAGTTCATTTATTTTCTCCAGAGAGCTGAGTGGGGCACCATCAGAGAGGCTATTTTTCCTTTTTTTTTTTTT
>VXAA01005261.1:28214-43185 GCA_013399115.1 Anseranas semipalmata | reverse complement strand
GATAGGGATGGGGAACGCAGACGGGGATGGGGAAGGCTGATAGGGATGGGGAACGCAGACGGGGATGGGGAATGCAGACGGGGATGGGGCAGGCTGATAGGGATGGGGAACGCAGAACAGGGCACACTGGCCAGGATGGGGTGCTCTGGCACGAGTCAAGCAGGCACAGTGAGTCATGCAGGCACAGGGTCTGCAGATCCGGGGATGGGCCCTGCCCACCACAGCACACTGGTGTGGTCTCTGACGTGCCTGCACACTGTGCTTCTGGGCGTCTCTAGGACACATAAGGTGAAATGAACTGGTGTGCTGGGACACTTGCTACCCATGTCTCCCTGGAGCTAAAAGCCTGGGGGAGCAGAGCCCCTTCATGCAGCTCTCTGGGCTGCCCTCAAGCCTTCGCTTGAAGATGTTGGCTGGTACCTGCAACTCCACCATCTGCTAATGGAACAGTCAAAATGCAAGCTGTGGCAATCAAACAAGAACATCAACCTGGCTGAATTTGTGTTGGCAGCTTGTTAAAGGTTTGTGGCAGCTCCTATAAGTCTCTTGCGAAACCACAAGAAAATGTATTGTTATTACACACGTTTCTAAAGCTCCCACCATGAGCCTATTTGAATGCTCCCATAGCATCTGGGCACATGTATTTACATACTTGGATTATCCCTGGAAAATGCACACCTCACTGAAGAGCCAAATAAATCATATGGGAATCCTAAATAAAACTGTATGTTGATGAAGCAGTATGTGCATGGACTGAAGACTGCCGCATCTCTCTTCATCTTTTATGCATTATGTCAGCCACTGTTGAGAAAGTCTTTGCCCTGTGCAGCGAAGGCGTGTTGGTTTTAACATTTAGACCTGAATGTGAAATCCTAACAGCTCTTTCGCTTTGAGATTTATAACTTATTTTCATCTGATAACACCCTATAACCTGTTATTTATACAACAAACAGAAGTGCTATGGTTAACATTTTAGAAATGCCCTTTCAAGTATAGCTACATAAAGTACAGTAGCTTAAATTGAAAAGTGCTTGCTTATTCAAGTACACCCAGGAATAATCTATGAATATGCATGACAGATGAACTTCTGAAATTTTTGTTTTCTTTCTAAAGACATATGACTGGGCAAAGATGTAAACATTCTGCAGTTCTTGTTTTTATTAGCATGTAATTACAGAGGTTAAGGCTCCCGTATGGAGTGTGTGGAGTAGTGTGGTCTAAAATATGTCATAAATGCTGCATGATCCAAGAAACACAATTTGGCTGAACAAAACATGACATCCAATTTGTCAGGAATGAGCTGTATACAAGCTTCATGTTGCAAACTATGCTTATCTTTTAAGAAATGAAGAGGATATTTCCTGGCATTTACAACTGTCTGGAAGGCCTGAGGGTTCAAGGCAAAACCAACCTATATGTTAATTGTTAGGAAGTGCTTTATTGACAATTATTGCTCTTTATGTTACCAATTGTGTGATATTAGCATATAAAGTGTGATTTCTCTATTCTCACACTCGCCCTCCTGCTACAGGTGATTTTATACTCCTTTGATATTGCAAGTGTACCATTGTTGTCTCAAACTGATGTGACAAAAAAAAAAAAAAAGTTATTTTTCTTACAATTGTATCTAAAAAACTAAACTAAACTAAACTAAACTAAAATAAAATAAAATATAATAAAATATAATAAAATACAAGAGGAACCACAGAGTTATGCATTGATGGTTGGGGAAATAAGGGAGTTTCTGAAAGTGTCATCCCTAATCATTGGACATGAAGACATCGGGTAATAGTGTTTTCAGTTGTTGATACTTTGGTCCTGCTTGGATGGTTGGAGTGTTCTGAATGTGGTAGCCCTCAGGTGTCTCACAGTGTAGGTAAGCCCTTTTTTCCCATATTTCAACTGTTGGTCAGCATAGACAGTCAAAAGCCCCAAAACTTCTCAAAGAATATAGAAAATGCATGTATAAAATTTGCTTTCTTTCCTTCCACTGCTTACCACAGATACATACAGCAATTTTCAGCTTGCTTGGCAGTTTTCATTCCATAGGTAGTGTTATTTCAGGTACAGTGTGGATGAATTACATTGTATGAAGTAATGTCTTCAGATTTCTTTTGTTCTGCATTCTTTAATTACATGGTATTCAAAATCAGTAATAAATAGCAAACAAGATTTTTCTTTATAGTTAATAACTTTGACTTAAACCTCATATGTTAAGTATCTGATAACCAGTGGAGAGAGCATTTTATACCTCTGAAGGTATACCATCAATGCTTGAAATGTGAAATTTGTTAGTGAAATAAAATTCTTGTTCTTGCAAAGTTAATCACTTTCCTTAGAACATGCAGTTTTGACTGTGTAGTTCCATCCCTCACTGTGAAGCTGAAGGAGATTCTACCTCTAGAAATGTGCCGTATCATTACTGATAAGGAAAGTGAAGAACATCTACAAATTTCCTCTCCTCTCCTCTCCTCTCCTCTCCTCTCCTCTCCTCTTGTTTTTTTTTTCTATTTGACATTTTCCATTTCCTAAAACAAACAAAGCTAGCATTTTGTTGTCTAAAACTGGATTCCACCTGTTGGCATCTGAGCAGAAAATCACCTCATAACTCTAGCTTCTCTACTTCTCATTTTCATCTGGCTTGGAGACCCTGAGACAGCAAAATACCAGAGGTGGTCTTTCAGAGTCTTCAAAACCAGGCCCCTTATGAATAACAGGATATTGTAAATTAGTAAAAAGTAACACAGAAATTCAAGAAATAGCATGGGAAAAGAACAAGGATGTATATGCAAATTTAAACATTAACAGTATTTTGTATGAAAAGCAAAAATATATCTGTACAGTAGTAGAAATTTATCTACGGTTTTATTTTTCTATATTCAAATCCACAGTTTATTGGAAGCAGTGCAGAGGTGGAGAAGTCAGACTGAACTAAAGGATCTAACTAATTGGGCGAAATGTTTAAGTGTTTGGAATGCTTAATCTCTTGATTTTGGCTTGTTCAAAACTCAGACTCAGAAAGTGACAGCTCTGGTTTTTCTTAGCTTATAAAAATGACATCACAAACTGTTAAAATGTTAAACAATGTAGTGCAAATTTTGGTGGGGAGGGTTGTTTGTTTTTTGTGTGTGTGTGTGTTTTGAACGCATCCTTGTTTCGTGGAAGAAAACCTGTTCTCTTTATAAGAGCTCCCAGCAGAGACTGCATCTAAAACACTTAACATTCCAAAGTATAATAACACATATAAACTCTGTTGGGTGAGGCTTTCTGGGTGAGGCTTAACTAGCTATACAAGATGTAGGATTAATAACAATAAAAAGTTATTGAAATTGTCACGGAGTGTTTAAAGACCTTCCTGAATCACTCACCATCCACTGTTCCCTGTGGATCTGCAGGAGATACTTAAAATATTAAGATATGTAACTTTTGTGGAAGAGGCAGACAGATGCAGAAATTATTTCTGAGTCCCTTAGCACCTCATCTGCTGCTTACAAGCCTCATATTTGAAATGTGATCAGGAAGCAGTCACACATAATGCATTGAATTTAGTTTCAGAGCACATTTGGTCAGACTATGCTGTTTCAAGGACCTATCACGTTTTTCAGATATTTCCTTTATCCAAATAAAGAAGCTCCAGAAATGGAAGTCAACTATGCTGCCAAAATATGTGGTCATGTCTACAATAAGAGGAACATCAACTCAGGGCAGTTCCAGAACAACCTCTGCTAGCAGTTCTCCATCATCATTTAGGGAGAAAGGATAATAACAGTGTGAAAAGTGCAACTCCCTTGGCTTGTGAATGTAGTATGTGATGTAAGACAACACATAAACCCAAACCGGTCAACAGAAACCAGCAGGTCTCAAAATTGCTTGCTGGTATCCTTTTACACAGGGCAAGGTAGATCTATCCCAGGAAAAGTGCTGCAACATCTCAGGGAAGGAAGCCTCTCCCATATCTGTTTAAAATCTGTTATCTATTAGGATGTATCCTATTCTTCATCCTGCGCCTGCAGTTCTTGGTCTCTTCTCAAGTGCTGGAAGAAAAGACAGGTAGTAGCAAAACTCTGTCAACTCCTTCCTCTGCCTCAACCCTTCTCAAGTCATGGAATCACTCAGAAAAGGGAATGGGAGTATAATACAGTGATCAGTATTTGCATATGCTATGGAAGGAGCTGTGGAATAACAGATTCACCTTCTCGTTGAGCTTTAAATGACCATTTGTGATGCAAAACATTGTAGCACGGTGATTTTGTCCTCTTTCTGGAAGATGAAGTGGCATGGGAAATGCATTACTGATACAGGAGTTGTCAGGTGGTTACACATTCCAGCTCCAGAAACCATTTTCTGCTGCAATGGAACAACACTCTCTGACTTGGCTCAAGTATTTGTTTGCATATTTTGGTGTTTTTTTTCCCTTCATTAAAACATCATGCTGGCATAGAAGCAAGGCTTTGTGTGTGTGTGTGTGTGTGTGTATTCATATCATACCTGGAAAACGCTTTCCTGAAGTTTGGTATTCATTCCAAAACAAATAATGGCAATTCCTACATTCTTTCACAATGTTTTAGCAATATGACTTTTGGATTTTATTATTTCTTATTAATCTTATCTCATAAGAAAAACAAACAGTATAATTTGCCTCCTAAGCAACTTTTCAGTACTATGAAATTTTGCTCGTGATGCTCTCACCCTTAGTGAGATTAATTGTAACCAAAATCAGAATACACTTTTTCCCTCTAAAGTGGATTGTCAACCGCAGACCTCTTCTGCAGTATCAAACATACCGATGACTTCTATTAACCTGCTCCTTTGGCCCTATTTTAGAGCAAAATCCAATTTTTTACGGCTTGCAATCTAACAGACAGATTTATAACAGCAGGCAATGAAAATACAGGAAGTAAATATCCAAGTCCTTTGAATTCTAAAGGCATGATTGAAAAAACTAATAATAATAAAAAGCAATTTAATACAATTGTTTCATTTGTACAGTTCAGATAGTGGTAAACTGCCATTGGATTATCTTTCCATAGCTTTCCATGTTACAGAAATTTTAGAACAGTATCTAGTGTTTTAACTGAAAGCAAATCTGGTCCCTAACTATTGCATCACTTTAAAGGCTTAAATTTTCAGACCAAAAATATTTCTGAGCTAATTTCATTCAGTGTTTGGTACAAAGCATCAAACAGGTCATAGTCAATAAGTTGTTTGGACAACACTCTCACTGCAGTTCTCGCTGTGAAACTCTTAATTTCACATCCAATGATAAATTGCAGGTGAGAGCCACAAGCCACTATTACTGTATCATACTACAATACCTGAAAGCTGACAACTTGATTAATTCTGTATTTAAAATTCTATTCTAAGATTTTTTTTTTCACAGATTAGAAGGCAAAAGGTACCAGTGTGGTCATCTATGCTAACTTACTGTGTAAGACAGGCCATAGGACTAATTTGAACTGATTTGAACCACAGCCTAATTATCAATTTTCTGCTTTTCTTGTAGATATTTATAGTCTGTGATCAAAACATGTTATATTATTTGACAAACGTAAGTAAATTTGATTCTCAGAGTCTTTCCCTAGTCGTTCATTTGGCTCTTTTCAGAGCCTACTACAGTTTAGCATCCTGCATAAATTTTGGATGCAAGAAAACAATCGCCAATACTTGCATCTGTGCTGGATACGCTAGTAATATAAGCTATTCCCTACTAGTTACTTTTCATCTTCTATACATCCAAGGGTTGTATAAAACATTTTGGCCACTGTACCATTGGCTCATAATACCAACTGCAACTTACTTATCTTTTTCAGAGTGTCTGTTTCCTAGATAGCATCTTCTATGCCATAATATGAGTTGTGTTCCTTCAGAGTTGTGTTTCTTCCATGTAACACATGTAAGAATTTCCTTTAGCAAAATGTTTGCTGTTTCTACCTAGCTAGCTTAGTAAAATGTACAAATTATTCTCTATTACTCAGAATGATCACAGTCCATTATTAAAGAAATCAGGTCAGTATAATCTCCAGCATTTGGGGCTTATCTATATGTTTTTATTAATTGATCTTGTTCCTTCCTGATGTATTGATTTTGTGTAAATAGAACAGCAGCAGTTTTGGAAGGATTGTTCTTTCATCATATCTTCCTCCTTTCCTTACAGAAGATAGATCAATTCTTCACAAAAGCAAAACTATTTACCTTATTCCTTGTCTACTCATTACAGCCATAATCTGGTTTCATTTGTTTAAAGGAGAGTAAGATTTTTTCAAGAGGATAACTTGATCTTTTCCCTTTTGCACCCCCCAAAAATCTCAGAAGTTATTTATAAGCTCTAAGGCATTCTGTGAACCATTGTCTTCTGACAGTTATTGAAAAACAAAATGATTTAGTGAGATAAAACATCCAGTTTCAGCAGGTTTTTTTTAATTGTTATTATTTTATTCCAGCTTGCTTTCTCCCTATACCGAACTCACATTCATACATCAGTCTGAGGTATAGGGGAGCAGACCACCCACTATTTCTCAAGTTAAAAGGCTGCATAAACAATCTACATTTTTGAAAATTAGGCCCATGAGAACTACTCTTTAGCCCAAATATTCTTTCCTGCCAGAACAATTTGACCGATTTTTTTTTTGTGGAGTTACATTTGATCTGCAGTTGGGTGAAAGCAGAATCGGGCCCAAAATCTTTGACAAGTCTGGGCTGTCTGTGTGGAAGGTAGTCAACTGTTCTATGGAAAAATTGCCAGCACAAAATATCTTCTTTTTACCCTAACATATACAATGTATGCATAGTAAAAACATTTACATTCACCAGTGGCATGCAGAGATAACCAAACTACTTTTCTTCTTCCTAGCAGTGATGAGAGAATGACCCATGTGCTCATAAAGGCAAAGCAACCTGAAAAGTTTAGGCAGTCTTAACAAGCCTCTCCTTTGGCACCAAGAACACATCACATATCAGTGTTAAAGTGCAATGGTAAAATAAAACAGAAATCTTGTTATCACTAGGTGTTCTGTACAAGATGGAAGCAGTAGCCAACAATGAAGCACATCGTATCCCGGCAGTATGAAGCAGACAGTTACGGGATTCTGCAGGTGCACGATGGACTTGCTGGAACAATGTTTGGAAAAATCTGATCCCTCCATTTTAGGTTGACAGCAACAACTCTACATCGTTGATCCTGAGATAAGTTAGTGAAGAACAACCTCGGAACTGGGCATTTGCTCAGCAGCTTAGCCATAAAGCAAATCTACCTCTCTTTCTACTGTTTGATACTCATGTGTCTGATAATATGTTTAATGAACGATGAAAGCATCAAGTATTTTAAAACATAACATTTTAAAAGAATTTATATACAGCCTAAACTGAGGGTCCTCCACCCAAGGAAGAGTCAGAAAATGCCAGGCAGATGGTATTTGAACATACTATTACTGCAGTTCTGTCAACTTCTCTACAATATCAACAGAAATGTGGACAGCAAAGCCAGCAACTGCTAGGACTGAATAGAAATATGTTCAAGATAGAAGACAAAAAATATGACATATTAACAGATTGATCCCACCTTTGAAGCATATTGGCAAGCTGTGGATCAGGTGTAGTCTTTTTAAATGTCATTTCTGAAGTCAGAGAAGTTCACTGCTACTGATGGAGAGGCATTGGAATCTGACGAGAAAGCCAGCAATACCCTCTTATCTGAGACATAAAAAGCCACATCAAACCATAGTGAATCCTAGCTCATGTACATTTTTGTATACACTCATGTTAATTTCTTACCACAGTTCATTCCAATTTTACCAAAGACTAAAACTCACTATACAAGCCTAGATAATATTTTTATGCAAAATCTCTCATTCAACTTGTTCATAGTCAGGGAGCAATTATACTGCTCCATATGAATAAGAAGAGCTTAGCTCCATACCAAAGTAGAACTCCTACAAGATGAAAAAACAGTACTTTTCTTTGAAACTTGAAAACTGAACATATTATAGCCACAAGATATCACTGAGGCTAAAAAAATCTCCAGGAGTCAAATTGGGCTAGACATATTGCAAGGAAGATAACTGTAGTTCTAGAACAAGGTGTACAGAAAGTGTCAGGGACAGGTTACATGATTCAGGTTCCTGATATCTGACGAGGACTAACTAGGTGGAAATATGCACTATTTTGGCACACTGTTGACTGTATTATAGCATGCAT
Source organism: Anseranas semipalmata (assembly GCA_013399115.1). Lineage (NCBI taxonomy): Eukaryota > Metazoa > Chordata > Aves > Anseriformes > Anseranatidae > Anseranas > Anseranas semipalmata. Next base: position 34,992 of record VXAA01005261.1, on the reverse strand, counting down.
AGCTGCAGTCTACCCAACGCAGACAGATGGATCCTCAGCCAAACTGGTTACTGATTTTGCCTAGTGTGGCAGCTCCTGTATAAATAGTTAAAACCAAGGAGCAGAAAAGATGAGGTCAGCAGTAGCTTTTCTATGACTCCCATCAACGAGGAACAGATCTCGCAGTAGGAAGGAAGGCAGGAACTTACCTTCAAGTTCTACTAATTCCTCTTTGAAATACAGTAGAAGATACCCGGGCACTCCCTATCAGATTGATAGGTGTTCTACAGGCTGCAAAGCTTGCTGCTTTCATGAACACTACAGGATTAGACTGCTATCTGTGTGTATAAATGCTTCACAACCTTTTTCTGTTTCTTGACCAGAGGAAAAAAGACGTATTTCTAGAATCATAGAATGGTTTGGGTTGAAAGGGACCTTAAAGATCATCTAATTCCAAGCCCCCTCCAATGGGAAGGGATGCCACCTACTAGATCAGGTTGCCCAGGGCTCTATCCAACCTGGCCTTGAGCACTTCCAGGGATGGGGCATCCACACCTTCTCTGGGCAACCTGTGCCAGTGCCTCACCACCCTTATCATAAAGAATTTTTTTGTAATATCTAATCTAAATCTACCTTTTTTTAGTTTAAAACCATTACAGTTTGTTCTATCACTACACCCTGATAAAAAGTCCCTCCCCATCTTTCCTGTAGGCCCCCTTTAAATACTAGAAGGCTGCTATAAGGTCTCCCCAGAGCCTTCTCTTCTCTATGTTAAATAACCCTAACTTTCTCAGCCTTAAATATATGGTTCTTTTAAGACTTATACTTTTGAAACCATACTCTGCCCATTTCCAGGCACTTCAATTACATATTGTTTTGAATTTTGCCTTTTGCCTTAGAGTATTTCAAGATGTCTTTGGTGTTATGCAAATAGGAGAATTGACAGTTATCCCAAAATTGCTCCACAGGTGATTTTTATTCATCCATATGTAGCAAAGATGAGAGGAAATGTGAAGGTTAGAATATGAGCAATACACAGTCCAATATAGGTTCTGGCTACTACACGTTACCAAACCATGTTTTCTTTCTTTCTTTCTTTCTTTTTTTTTTTTTTTTTTTAATAAATTTGAAGAGCTACAAGTAGCCAAATCTGATTAGTTATTTACTTTCTTGTATTAATGTTTAACTAAATTTTACCTATTTTAACAAAATCCTTCAAGCTTTGGAAATCCTAGTGCATCAAAAGTGTATGTGAAGTTAAACATTTGTTTAAAAAAGGTCAAAAAGAAATAAAGGACCTCCAGTGTTTATGGTAAATATATCCTGGTTACCTTGGTGCAAATCACAGCAGAGTACAGACTAAATCATGCTTCCAAGAACGCCCAGATTTTAGTGATTTGCTTTCAGTTTTAGTGGACCTGAACACAGGTGCTAGCCTCCACTGTATTCTCTAACAAAATATAAACCTAAATCACCCATTTTAGGGAAGGCGTGGCTTTGGATCTGCATTTTACAGGTTCCATACTTTTTTCCAGTTTGCAGCCAACAAATGAGAGAAAGGCTAACTATAAAAAGACTTCACACATCACTAATCAAATAAAATTAATGCCAATTTCCTGAGGTCTATTTTGAACCTTTTTAAGTCTATAAGGATTCACAGCAGAAAAGCTGTTTCTGCCACTGGTACTAACCAACACTGTTCTAAGAGTTACAGCAACAATGCCGAAGGATTAGTACACTAGCCAGCACAAGTTCATTGCTCTTTCATTCCCTTCTAGGCCAAGGTGCAAATCCATTATGGGACATCATGACACCACCTATTCTCTAACTGCAGACTGTGATTTAGCACATTCCACAAGCACAGACATCTGAATATAGTAATAAGAGCACTGGGTCTGGCTTATGCCAACTACTTCGCCTACTGTGAAAAAAAAAGAAAGTATGAGGAACAAAACTTTAAAGAACACTCAAATGAAGATGCATTCCAGATTTCACTAAAGTAAATATTCAAAGTTCTGATACTGTTCTGACACTGTAAAAAAAAAAAAAAAAAAGAAAAAAAAAAAAGAAAAGAGTTCCTCAATAGAAACCCTGACATAATTTTTTTGCTAAATGATCTGTATGTATGTTTATATATATATACTACAAATATATATATTTATAATAGTGCTTCACAAAATAATTAAAAACTGTCTTCAAACTTGTTCATAATATCTTTATTGGTTGGATTAGACTTTAAAGAATTTCAATAATTATGACTTCTTTCCTTCCTCTGAGTTAGTAACTACAAAGCTGTCTACTTCTTTATCATGCCCATCTGGATGACAGAAGCATAGACAGAGTTAGGTTGCATCATAATGCCATTGCCAGTTTCTTAAAACAGAGTTTTAATCAGATCTTCACTAGAAATTAGGGAAGTGTTATCATCCTTGGATTTTATATGACATTCATTCTTTTAACTAATAACAGAAAGTGCTCTCAAACACTAAGAAGCAGTTACGTACTATAATGCTGATTTCTACATAATGTTTTTGTTGTTGATTTTGTTTTTGTTTTTAGAGCAGTAAACTACTTTCTAATTTAAACCATAAAATCAAGCATGTACACTCCTGGCACTCAGTCTTACATAGAAATAGCTTCTGCTGGAGAAAGAATGTAGTTCCTTCTCTACAGCCAGCAAAGCTTTGGTCTGTTGATTAAGATCATTTGTTCACAGTGCCAGTCCCTTTAATGTGGACACTTGCCCATTTGGAACAAGACTTGCACTAGGAATCCATGTCAAGAACATTAAGGTTAATATGAATAACCCAAGGGAGGTTAACATTTCCATTTCATCCACAACTATAAGTGAGATTCTTTGCTTTTAGAAACACCCTTTGGACTTCTGGAATGCCCTTTGTGAAGCAAGAGTGGCCATGGACTTACACAGGAAAAACAGGAATTTGGGGTAAAAAAGCAGAAAGAAAAAAATCACACACACCCAATGACATCCATCACTCTCCCCCTCCCAATATGTACACCAATTTAAAGTCTTTGATGGCAAGAAGAGATCAGTGGACCAATAGGACAATAAGTGATTTGGCTGTTTTTCTTTCCTTTGCTCCTAGTGATATAATTCCCAACCTTCTGTGCTGTTATCTAACGAGAATTGCATAAGGATCAATCGGAGTTGCATTTGGAAAGCAAGTTCTATCCAAAGAGCTGGAACAGGCCAGGGCTATGCAGTTTCCTACTCATCAGTATGTAATATGGAACATTACAACTTCATATACAAAAGAATACATGAAAGCCATGGACTATTTATTGACACATGCAAAGGATCTGCAGAAGTTACCATGTAAAACTCAGTGCATCAGCACAAGATATAAATCTTTGTATGGGATTACTTTGCTAGATAATGAAACTGGACGCTGAACCTTATTTCCAAAATTCTGTTAGCTTTTCAATTAAAATTGTTTCACAGAAAAATTACCCCAAAGAATTTACTTTTACTCACAGAAGGTAACATACACTTAAAACAAGCATTTCATGTTCCAGCACAATGGAACTATCATCCACTTTAAGTGAATTCCATATTTTATTGGTGAGGAGATGAGAGCAGAATTTGCTTGGAGGGTTAATATAAACAGATAAGGAGTCTTTGTGACTCTACTTGTTTGTGCAGCATTCCACACTTTTCTAAGATAGCCTACGAATATTGCAAAAGGTGCATAACTTCTTCCTGAACTGATCCCTTCAGGGCTAAATCAAAATTAGCATTCAGACTGAGTGAATCAAGAAAGACATGTTTAATTATATTGCCAAGCAATATTAACTTCAAAATTTATTAAAAGCCTACAGATCATCAGTCTAAATGAAAACAATTTGAAAGTCTCAATTGTCCTTTTCTCTTTGGGCTTTATCAATTATGGATAACATACTTGCCAGAAATTAGGATATTTTTTACAGGTAATGGAACAAAAAGAGTCTTAAGTGTTTGGGCTCTATTGGGTATTACAGCTCATATTCACTGATATTCATTTGATATCCCTAAGAATATGAATTTCTCATAGAAAGATTTCATAAGAGGATTCTTCCCAAGAGTAAAAAATGTCACTTAATAGCAAGAAAAAAGGCTAAATGCATAATAGTTAATTTCCCTCTCTCTCTCTCTTTTTTTTTTTTTTTTCATTTACTACTCAGCAGTTTCACCCCAGTTTAGAAATATTTCACCATTGATATAATTCTAGGTAACCAAACTATTCTCTGTAACACTACTTCAGACTCTGCTTCTGAAACTTCAGAAGACCATACACAAATCTCCCCAGCAAAGAATACATTAGTCATTTACAGCTGTAGAATAGATAGCTTTTAAACAGTTTGGGACAATTTTTTTTTTTAGAGAATAGTGTCTACTGTTACAAAAATGTTTTATATGAACTGTCTTTCTCTGACAGTCTTATCAGAAGGACATAGTAAGAACGGAGACAAAGATGCCTTTTTTTCAGGATGGTGTTACCTGTAGATCGGGTCTGGTTCAAATATTGGATGGTTGTAGGTACTGCTTCTACCCACACCTCTGTGGATGTGGTATCATCCAGTGCTGTTGAAGTGGCATCTGTCATGAACAATATTCTTAATTTAAGTCTGGCTGTACATATCATAATGTCTAAAATAACTTGATCCAAAAAACTCATAGCCTTTCTTCAAAAATAAGTAGAAAAAGAGCAGGTAATGAGACAAGCATTTTTTAATAATGATTTGTCAATAATTGGACACATACGCACAAAAAAAGTGTGAAAAATACATTGATGTGGACCAAAACCAAGAGACAATTTTATGCACTGGTCTTCCATTAGCAATTTTCAATATGCATTGCAAAAACGGTAAGTATTATGATCTCTGTTTCACAGATTGGGAAAAAAAAGGAACACAGAGATATGGCAACTTGGTTAACAGCTGGAAACTGTCACAAACAATAGGGTTAGGGGGTATAAACACCAGCCACCTGTGGAGCACTGCTACCTGTAAGACCAGATCCTGTGTTACAAAGCCTCATTCCAGCAACACTACGGGATGTTTACTCTGGAGTGCCTGGATTCTACTTTTAAAAGTTAGGAGCAGTGGCTTTAGAATATAGTAAACTAGTTAAAAGTTTTAGTTTGTTTTGTTTTCTGCAAGCCAGATATAATTCTTAAAAAAAAAAAAAATTGTCTTTTAAGTCATATTGTAAGTATGTTTCTGATTTGATATGCATTCTTCCAAAGTATAAGCATGTTTTCTCAGAGAAATAATTCTTTTATGATGTGTAGTCAACTGGGACTGAAACCACCTCCAAGGCACACCTATGTTTTCAGTACACATGGGATACATAAACCAGAATGTACTCAAATGGAGAAAAGAAAGTTCTGATACTTGATTTTTTAGTAAAGAGTGAATATTTTCACACCTAGCTTTTGGGCCAAAGAATATACCCTTTTTGGGGCAATAAGTTGAATTTCCTTAAAGTCTTCAAAAAGATTCAGTACAGATTTAAATACATACANATATATAATTTTACCAGTTTCCTATGAGAATTTTTTTAATAATCACCTCTTTTTCCTGGATTTTAAAATCTTAAAGTTGCACCCTCTCCCTGCAGCCTATCTTGTGAGCAAGTGTTGTGTTATAGATAAGAATTCCTGGCAAAATAGAGTAGCCCCTGAGGATCTGATTGGATTGAGAGTACTCTTACCAACAAGCATTTTTTTTTTAGTTTTTATGGGATGAAAACTAGACAATAAGTATTTATGGGCTACTGGACTGTAAAGGACATTCAAACCCTGATAACCTCAGGACCACTGGTTCACATCCACTGGCATTTAATTTTGGAATGGAGCAAAACATTCTCTGAAGGAGAGTACACAGCACAACCAGAGTACAGCTTACAGTTTACAGAAAAGCTGAAGCAAATCACTTAGTTCATCTACGGTAGTTACAGCAGAAGGGACATGGAAGACAACCCATCCAGTCCAGGGCTAAGATATGCTTGTGGTAAACCTTGAAGTACAGCTTTTTGTATCCTACCTACTGTAGGGTTAAACAAGATGTGAAGTACCGGGTTTAAAAGCAAAATTTCAGGGTACAGAAAACCCCTTTCTCTTGTTCACAAAACATTCATATTTTGATCTCCGAACACACTTGTAGTTGTTGCAAGCCACTAAGTAGTGGCTTGCTTGCAAGTTAAATTTAGGAAGGGACTAGAAAATGGCAAAATAAGGTTGCAGAGATCTTTACAAATACTGAGTTTGTAATATCAAAATACTTGTTCAATATAAAAAGTTATTTGTCATTCAACCTAAGAACACTTTGTGTACATTCAACATCAGCTTTAAGCTTAAATTGTATATTGCATAGAAACTCTCAAACTAACATGCATCAAATAAGTTCCTAATTTTTACATTTTTATATGTAGTAGTAAGAAACATTGCCTGAATGCCCACTATGTATTAGTTCTGTTAGGACAGATTAAGTTCTGGGTTCTGGTTAGTGACTGAAGAGCACCCAGAAAGTGCATCTAAACCAAGGAATGAGGCTTCTAGATCCACATACGTACTTCCCAGCAGCTGCTGAGACCAGCAAGTGCATCATCTCCCTGCTTGCCCTGATTTCCGTTGGAAAGAAAGCTGCAGAGGCAGGCGGAGATGGGCCATTTTGCACTCCTAGCAACTCAGGGGAACAGAGCATACCAGCCACAAGGTATGGGGTTAGGAATTGTCAGTCCCCTGTGTGATAATACCCAACAGGCACACATTAACAGTGAAATGAAAAAAAAAAAAAA
>VXAA01005261.1:0-16645 GCA_013399115.1 Anseranas semipalmata | reverse complement strand
CCATGGGCCGCAGCCTCCTTCAGGCCACATCCACCTGCTCCATGGGGGCTCCTCCATGGCTGCAGCGTGGAGATCTGCTCTGTGGGGTACCCATGGGCTGCAGGGGGACGGCCTGCTCCACCATGGGCCTCTCCATGGGCCGCAGGGAGACTTCTGCTCCAGTGTCTACAGTATTGTTTCTCTCAACATTTTCTCACTCTTCACACAGCTGCTGCTACAAGCAGATTTTTCCCTTTCTTAAATACACTATCACTGAGGCACAACCAGTGTCTCTCATTGGCCAGCAGTGGGTTTGTTTTCCAGTTGTCTGGAGCTGGCTCTTGTCTGACATGGGGCAGCTTCTGGACACTTCTCATAGAGGCCACCCCTGCAGCCACTCACTTGCCCCGCTTTCCCACTGTCAGAACCGGGCCACATAAACCAATTTACATATTGAAAATAAAAAAGACTGGTTTCAGCAGTAAATAGAGGGGGCGCAGACTGACAACCCTTGTTGCTCTCAGTACTGACTTGGGAATATGTTGTCCCGCTGTCTGTCCCTCCTGGACCTTTTGATCTGATCTGCCTCCTTGGCAGAGGAAAACAATGCTCTGCACTGCTTCTGATGACCTGATAAAGGCCATTTCTGAAACTGCCCTGAATACCTTGAAGGGGAGCATTGAATAAACACCCCAGCAGACACATGTTCTGAAAAAAGTCTGCAGATTCATGAAAAGCCTGAGTAGTAGAAGTGTGTCCTTTTACTTTTTTACACATCATGACAGCATTTCCTTAAAGGAGAGCACCAGACAAGGCATTTACACTGTCATCTGAGTTGGATTAAACGTACAGTCTATCAAACCTTAACTCAAAATCAGAAATGAAGCTTTAGTTTAGTAGGCTGAGTGGCCTCTGGACAGGTTGAATGGATATGATGCACTTCATAACAAAGTGTCCTTTCAATATATTGCCATTTTGGCATTTATATCATAAAGTTAAATGGAAAGCACCATGGACTGACAATTTGTCTTTCTTCTCTTCACTTCTGAAAAGCAGAAGTTTTTTCTACAAGTTTCCGAAGAGCCAGCAAAATGCTTTTTCGTAAAAACAAAAACAAACAAATAAATAAATAAATAGTCTTGTTAATGTGGCATGGGCCTACAGTTAGTCAGGATAAGTCATAGACTCGGGATAAAGATTAGACCAGATCAACTAGTATGCTGTCTCTGCAGGGCACTTATGCCTGTTTCCACTGGTGTTGGTGCCAAGATTTCTGTTAATTTCTTAAGCAAGGTGATCTGACCTAGACTGAAGGTGAAAGATTCAAGCCTGTTCAGATCCAAAACCTGGAGTTAAAGATGCTCTAATATGCGTATAAAAATTGTGTGCTGCCTCTGCCTGCATAATGCACTGAATCACACTCAGCTCTTTCCCTTGGGGTTTTAGGCAATGTTCCGCCTGGGCCTACTCAACCAAATTCCTAGGGGCATTGTGAAAAGATCAGGGTCACAGCCCAGCAGGTTTATGCTAGCTTAATTTTTATTTCTGACTAAATCACATCAGATTTTGTTTACCTGATGACAGCAATTTTCATTCCTGGCTGCAAAGTTCTCCACTGCAATTGCTAGTAAGTCTTGATAATTCCCTCAAGCCTTGCAAAGGAGCTAGCAAGAAGAACAAATAAATTGTGAATTGCTGCTAGGCATGTGAAACTTGGAGGTCTGAAAGTGCAAGGTTAGATGATCTCCCAGGATACATCTTAAACCCACATTTGAGCCTATTATTTATTGGAATGAAGCTGGTGGAAACAGAGGGAAGAAAGAGGGAAGAAAGATTTAGCTGTTTAAACTAAATAATAAGTAGTAAGGGAGAAAGGCCACACTAAAAAAAAAAAAAAAAAAGTGGGAGGAACAGAGTTTCAAAACTTGTGTGCAGTTAGAAGGCTGTTTCCTTCCTTGCTTTTATGCCCTTAGCTTTGTCAACTCTATTCCTTAAAAATTTAAAGGTTTAGTTGAATTCAATTATTTTGGGCAGTTATTGATTTGAAAAAAATTGTACAGCCTCATGAGACATAGCTGGGATGAAGACTAATATTAGGGTCAACTGACACCACACATTGGGAGTTAAAGAAAGCATGCGACAGTTTGCTTTTTCTCATTCAGGCTTTCATAATAGGGTGTGGAGAGGAGAGGAGAGGAGAGGAGAGCAGAGGCAGGCAAAGATGCTGGGCGATGCATGTGTAACGTACATGCCTGGATGGGAAAGCACCACCGGCAAGGGCAGAGCATCTCTTCCTGCCCACGGCCCCCCTGGCCCCCCCGGGCAGGGGCACAGCAGCCGCTCTGCTCCTCCTCCCTGCAGAGGTTTTCCCTAAGAAAGACGCCGGCTTCCTCCCATTGCATTTTCCTTGCTGCAGCAGCGCTGTATTGATTTGCTTAAAGGCAACGGTCGAGTCCCTCATCATTTATTGAAAACCAGCTGGGTGGTTNGAAAGGGAAAGGGAAAGGAATCCCTCCTTGAAAGCCAAGTATTCATATAGGCCCCTGCTTCATGGGGATTAATGATCCACATTCAAAACTGTGCTACATTCAGAGTAGCAGGGAAGACTTTTCATGCCTCTGTTGGCATGAAAGGGTGGGTCTCTTCTGACTTCAACAGAGTTTGACTTATTTATGCTAGCAGAGAATTTGGCCCTGAAATTATTAGTTGCATTATATGTACCTCCCTCTGCCAGAGCAGGATTATTCCCTCATTCAATGCATTTTGCAGTCTAACGTTAAACATGAAATGTTCAGCATTCCATATGACAGGGTTTTCCCTCTGCCTCTTGGGATGCTAACTCATTAAGAACTTTTTCTGATTGCTCAGCGTATGCTGATTTTTCTTTATTACTGTCTGACTCCACTACTCCCAGTTCTACCCCATGGTACCACCCAAAGCAATTATCCATCCTTTCTTTGTGCATAACTCTCATGTTTCAGGAAAAGGAAGGATCCTCTTTTCATAGCACTAACTTATGCATATCTGATTGTTCTGCAAAATGTTCGACATTTATTATTACAAGAGTTAAAAGTTAATTTAAAAAATAAGCAAAATGTCACCTTTGATCTTGCTTATGTGCTAAGGGGAGTACAAAAATTCTTATTGAGCAGGTTGCCAGGAAGAAGGACGTGAAGAAATATAGCATGCTTCTGCCCCTACATGTTGGTGAATAGAGACTGCCAGATGCACCAGAGGCGCTCTTTAAAAGGGAACCATAAAGAAAGCAAAAGCGGAGCCTCCTACTTCTCCTCTGGAGCTGGAAGTACACTCTGTACACTCCCTGACACTGCTGCTAAATGCCAGAGACCGAACCCTACTTCTTGAGAAGGATTAGACTAGCAGAGCTCTAAAAAAAAGGCCAGCAACTCTTCGGCCCATTGTAAGACCACTTACTTTGAATTCTCCATGACTGTGAGGACTCTGCTTTATGGTCTAATTTTAGTTTGCTTATGCATTTTGAATAGTAATTTACCATTTAAGTATCCCCTCAGATCTCAATAAGGCTACTTATGAAACAAGATAGTATTCCACTGCCAGTAAAGATGGCACACAAAATGGCCCCTGAGCCCTCCTTTTAAAATTCTTGTTATTAGACAGGAGTTTTGCCAGTATACATACTTTCAGAATATCCTGAGTTGCAGAAGCTGGAAGTCCTGCTCAGCTCCTGACACAGTAATTTGCACATTCTTTTTGAAACAAAAATATGCATCTCATGCTTTCTTCTAATAGATCTTTGTAAGCAAATGTTTACACCTCTGCAGAATGCTGCAAGTAGCTCCTACCAATATACTGTGAAATAGGTTAAACTGAACACAGATTGATGCCTAATACAAAAGTGGGGTCTATAAAGTGAGAAGTCAGAGCACTGTGATTTTGGCTGCAGAGCCTCACCGGACTTGAGCAGCTAAACTGTTGGAGCCCAGTTGCTATTCTGATGCCAAACATTTCTCTGCACACTGTTCCTGTGCAGCTCAGGCTCAGCTTTGTCAACATCCCTGTGACTTAGGAGGCACTGCTCCTCCTAGCCTCACATGTTGAAACTGTCCCCTGTTAATGAAGTCATACTGACTGAACATAGCTTGCTCCAAGCGAACACTGATCGTAGGGCACGGGAGACACACAAAGAACGGCCCTGCCCTCCCCGCCCCAACACACACCATTTTATAGCCCACAGCTTTCTAGCAGGGAGAAAATGCAGAAGGATCACATCTTCCAGCTCTACTTAGAGGTGCTCCCAGATTTGCCTCCGGATGGTCACCACCTGCAGTACACTTCTGCAGAATAGAAGCATGTTTATAAGGCAGAGAATTCAATTTCTCCTTTTGTATAGATGCCACAGAACAAATTACTTTCAAATACAGCTCCTCCTAGTTGAAGGGTTAGTATGTATACTGCACAACCTACAATACAAAGTTAGTAGAATATTCACTCTTTTTAATGAAAGGTACTTACAATCACAGAGTGCTTGTTTTCTAAATTAGGTAAGTTGACATAAAAGTCCATCCATGTTCTTGGCCTCTGGGCTTAGTTTCATCAGAAAAATAAAGCTCCTTGAAGTGTACTCTGCTATGATGAAGGTACTTCAGTGATATCATTAGCTTAAATCATGAAGATTTACCCTTCCAGGCTTATGTCCATAAACAGTTCAGAGAAAGTACAGTCATTCAAGAACAATGGCACTTTTCAACTCATTGGAAAGATTATCCTGTAAAGGAAGCAACAAATTGGTCACAAATGGGGTGTGGAGCTGACTTGCTGGAGTTAAGGAATTCCAAGAGGAGGAACAATAACTTCATAACAATAAATGAAAATGCTAAATCTGCCAGTGTAACACAAACTATGTGGTCTTCATTACCTACATGGTTTTGGTTTTGACAACAACATGTCTTAGATTTTTTTATCCAAATGACACCTTTTAAACCTCAGTATGAACCTAACACAATTGTGTAGTGAGACAAAACTTCAAATTGAAATCTCACATTGAAAAACTTCTGGGCTCCATATTTTAAATGTGCAATGGTTTGCTTAACTAGTTTCATAAAACAGTAGCAATCACTTGAAGATTTCCAACCCCTAAGGTGATACATTGGATCATTCCAAAATTCAATAGTGGAATCCCACAATGCATGAATGCAGCTTGACCTCCACACAGTGTCATGCTTATCTTCTGTTTCAATTAAATATTAAAAAGTTAGGATTAAGGGAATCTCAGAGTTTCAAATACAGTCAGCATAAAGTTTACTGTCTCAAAAGAGATGTGTCAAATATAACACAAAAATCAAAATATAAGGATATAAAGCAATGTAAGACAAAAACCAAACAGAATGGTCCAATCAAGGAACAGTCCCCACCAAACATCTGGTCACTGCAAACTCTGAGGAAGTTACTGCATCAGAGTCCAGATTTTGCAGCTGTCTTGTAACAAGCTAATCCAAAACCTTGGATCTGATCACATATGAGTTTTAAAGATGTTTGGATTTGAACCTTAGTTTGTAGCTCTGGCCCAGTTACAATACATGCATTTTAGATGTTTCTGAGACACTAAAATGATTGAGCTTTGTAAAACAAACAAACAAACAAAAACAATGTTTTGAAATTTATTTAGGAGATGCTTTACCCTATTAAGAAACTCGATTAATTACACTTTTTTATTTAGGTCTTTTTCATGTATTCATTTAGGTAAAATTTTAACTTTACATGCTCTACAAGTCCCACTGAATGTAAGTGCATTATGTGTCTGTAAGTTCCACCTTTTAAGTTACAAAGAAGTACTGGACATTTAAGAGGCAACTAAATGCTTTTTATCACTCTTGTTTGTGTGCAGTGTTACTTAGCTTAGTAAGCACAAAACACCATCTGTCAAACTGGTCACTTCTTTATAGCATGGTTTCTCAAATATCAGTCAGAATACTTAACATTTTTCCTATGTCATCTAAAAATCCTGAAGACCTTTGGTATTCACCAGAATATTTTCTCTTGTAAGATAACAAGCTTTTTTGTTTGTTTATTTTAATAGAAATGTGAGTAAAGAGTCATTTCCTTGTTTGCCATCATACAGATTCATACATTTTATATCACAGAGAGATGAACTGTGGCTTCTTCAAATGCCATTCCTATTAAAGCCAGTTACTCAATTATTTCATACATATCATGTGACCTAGAAATACTTACACAAAAAGCAACTGACAGCAGTTTTTCAGAGAACAACTATTGCGAGCCAGAGATAAGCAAAGTCTGAACCCCACTATAATAACTGTGAGCCCTGTAGCTGCACATAGTCAGGATAGTTGACTCAAATACCTGGACAGCCAAATAACTGTTTGAAAAGCTTAAAGTTTTGCCACAAAATGGTGTTCATCATCTTTTGATGCCAGTAGCCACTGTTTCTGTCCCTCTTTCCTTGTTCGCACCCCAAGCCCCATGTAGAAACCTTTACCGTTCCTTGATTCAGTCTCTTTGTAAAGAAAAAAATCCTGTCAAAAGCCTGATATCTGCCAAGTACTTCTGGTATCTGGAAAATGGTTGGTGTCCCCTAGGCTGCAGTTTCCTTAGGTAACACTCACATTGTATGAAAGCCTCACCTCAGCCAAAAGATGGGTTACAGAACGAGTATGCCTGAAAGCCTAGCAGAAGTGGAAGTGAAATTGCACCTTTATCTATCTCTCTATGGGGGACTGAATTACAACTTTGCTGAGGATTGCAAAGATTTTTCAGCTGCAGTTAGCAGCCCAGAGCAGCTGTGTTTTTAGTGTTCCTCATGCAGAAGACTAAAACAGCAGCAAGGTAACAAAAACACCTTTAAAAGGCAACATTTTTCTCTCACTGGAGAGTTTGGGGAAGGAGAATTCCCTTTTCTTTCAGGATATATTTTTGTCTTTCATGCCTTTTCAGACAGACATGGATCAAACAGCACTTCTAATATCATGCAGATTACAATCACAAGCTGCCATTCAAAAGTAGAAGGTACTTAAAATCATCAGATTCTTCTTGTTGAAAATGTCCTTTTTATCTGTCCCCATTTTTTTTTTTTTTTGAGACTTTAGGAAGCATTTGGAAGGCTTACAAATGAGCAAGAAACGCTTGAAAAATCCACTCATTTCTAAGTGTTAGAACTTAAACCGGAGATATTGCAAGAAATAATTATAATGAACTTTGAAATTTGACTGCACTGGTCAAGACAGCTACAATAAAGCCATGTAATGAGCCATGGACAAAATCTAACTCGTTTTCATACCTCTGTGTCTGCTATCAGAGTAATTAGACAGAGCTCAAGCCCTGAACAGTGATTTAAAATAGGATCCTAAACACACTACTGCATTCTCCACCTTCGTACATCTTTCCTCACCCGTTCATGAATTGTATTTAAAAACAGCACTAAGGAGTTCAGTATGAACACAGACTTCTGCTTATATAGACTGAAGTTTTGGTGTGAGCCAAGGTGAGTAAATGAAATCACAGTCTTGGGACTTAGGAAAGAGCAATGAACTAGCTATTTAGCTTCCAAGGATTTTCAGTCAGTCAGCACAGATATTGGATGATATCCACACTGAAATGGGGATGGGGCATCACTGGCACATTTTACTCGGAAGCTTTAGTTAGATAAGTGAAATCCAGATCAACAGTGATCCTGATTAAAGAGGATAGCAGGCAACTAGACTGAAAGGGATCACCTCTCATTTGCCCACAGAAGAAGCAGGCAAAACACGTATTTGCCATGCTATAACTAGCAGTTAATTTGCCCTACACTTCCACCTATCCATGCTTCATGGGAAACATGGGAAGGAGAAGGATGAAGAGGGAGTGAATGTCTCTCATTTCTGCAGTCATTTAATTTGAAAGAGGAATACATGAAATTAGGATGAATCACAGATAACCCTTAGGAAAGCAACAGGAATGAATTCTTCACTTTTTGTCATATGAAAGACTCAAATCTCACAGGCCTGGTAATAGGATACTGTGCTTTCTATAGCCAAACAAAAGTCCTGTTCTGAAAATATTATGACAATCAAAATTAATCAACACTCCTACTGGCAATTTAAGCTGAGTAACTGAGGATTTAATGATACTCTTAGGTATAACCCTAGGGTGCGTGGTTGCAGCAATCGGTAGGATAATAACAAGCTTGTTTTAGAGAAATGATTGGAGAGGATCAGAGGGTTAGCTAAGTTCTGTTCCTGAAGTGAAAAAAAAAAAAAAAGCACTTTAAAAAGACTCAGCATAGATTACTGTCTACACAATTTCTATTCTGTATTCCGCCACAGAATCCATAGCACTTCTCAATACCCTATAGAAAAGTTAAAGTCAAATGAAAAAAATTCACAACTATGAAGAAACACAGGAAGAGAGCAGAAAGGACTGAAGGTCTTACTAATCTCATAACTTCCTGATCCAGCAGGGTCCCCCTTTGACGAACCTCCTAGCTCATCCTCAACAGGAAACTATACCTCACATTACTGAAGAGAAGAAAAAATCCTATTTTTTTTTCCAATTTGATCTAAAGCAATTTATTTCTTTCTCACAAAGTTGACAGTTAGTTAAATCCTGAACATATTAATTGGTCACACTGGTCAGACACCTGCTAGAAATAACCATCAGTAGGCCATCATCACACTTTATCTATATTTACTTTATTTTCAATTCAGTGCTTCAGAGAAAGATGACAACACCCAGCAGCCAATCTTTTAAGTGTTAATTGTGGAGCTAAGGGAGTGAGGAAGAGAGGGAGGGAGAAGAAGAGATCCCTCCTTCCTTGGCAAGGAAATAAACCTCCATAGCAACTAACAGAAGACTCAAAGCATGGATTAATATAGCAAAGACAGAGTCCAAACAAACAATAACCCAGCCTCCTTTCAAAATTCTTTTGGAATATGATGTACTGATATATCCAAAGTTTCATTCCTGATCTCCTAGCAATTATCTTACTTTAAACATAAAACCATGTTCGTAAGTTTCTCAAGCTTCACATTAAAACAGTTTGGATTTCTTGACCCTCTATCCTATTGCAAAGAATATTACAGTACATCTCCTTCGATGGCTGGAGATACTATTGTAACAATATTTCAGTTGGTATGTTTGTGTTCAGTTAGCATGAATTTCCCCCCAACTAAAGTATAACCATTTGAATATGCACTCATCATCCTTTAACTTCAAAAGCCCTTCCTCTTCCTCAGATACTCTATTTTGAGAATCTTCATAGTAGCCATTCTGTGCATCTGCTCCAATTTCATGTCATCTTTCTTCAGTATAGGTGGTGACAAGTGTATGATATCCAATATTCCTGGTGCATCCCTCGCTTTTTAAAAATATCTATTGACAGAATTGTAAGTTTTCTATATTTACAATACAATGACCTCTTTTTGTTCTTTAACCTTGGCAGTCAGCTCAAGCCCAGGCAGCCGCTCACTCACTCACTCTCCCCAGGTGGGATGGGGGAGAGAATCGGAAAGGTAAAAGTGAGAGATCTCATGGGTTGAGATAAGGGCAGTTTATGAGGTAAAGAAAAAGCCACGTGCACAAGCAAAGCAAAACAAGGAGTTCAGTTGCTACTTCCGGTCGGCAGGCAGATGTTCAGCCACTTCCAGGAAAGCATAACAGTTTCTTGGGCAGACAAATGCCATCACTCCAAGTGTCCCCCCCAGCTTTTATTGCTGAGCATGACGCCACATGGTATGGAATATCCCTTTGGCCAGCCTGGGCCAGCTGTCCTGGTTCTGTCCCCTCCCAGCTCCTGGTGCACCCCCAGCCTCCTCACTGGCAGGGCAGCACCAGAAGCTGAAGAGTCCTTGACTCTGTGTAAGCACTGCTCTGCAACAGCTAACACATCGGTGTGTTATCAGTGTTGTTCTCATCCTAAATCCAAAACACAGCACCATAGCAGCCACTAGGAAGAAAATCAACTCTATCTCAGTTGAAACCAGGACAGATGACCTAAACATTGGGTATAACATTTTGCAGTGTTTTAAAATCTTGACCTGAGTTCATACACTGAAAGCTGAAAACTAAGAAAGGTATTCAAACACAATTCCTATTAGAGAAATGCATTTGAAATAAGTATGTAAGACATGTATTACTCCAAAGATGCAGAAGAGTTAAAAATGGAATCAGAGTTTAGTGACAGAGTTACACAATATCCCCTGTGCTAATCAATGCCTTTTTAGGGGATTTGTTTTGAAGACTAAACTACTTCTAACAATATTTATCCACTACACAACCATTTCTTTAAGGACCATATTTTGAACATTCTATCAGGAGATAAATTGTTTGCAAGAACAATCAGAAAAGTCTCTCAGGAAGTCTTTCTATTAAAGTCTTTTTCACATCAAGACCTCTTAATAAAATATAATAATGTTTGTACCAAGGATCCCATTTCCAGTAGGAAAATTACTGCCTTAAGTGACACTCAAAAACATCCCTAATTTTTCCAATGGAATTTTTACTTGACATCTAATTAAAATAATGAGTGCTAGGCAACCAGTTCTTGCCAGTCTCCTGAGTAGTCTCTTAAGATTAATTCCTTTAAATTTCTATGCAGAACAACTTAGTTAGCCCATCATGTTCTACACTTCCCTTGCTATTTATTATCTGGCATATTTGTGCTTGGATAAGAATAATTACACTGACAACCATAATCCTGTATTTGTGACTTCGCATTTTGTTGCCATAGAAACAAATACAGTGTCACAAATCTAGCATTATTATGACTTACAGTGCTGGATCAAATTGAAGGATGCTATAAACCTGAAAAGAGCAAAGCATTTTAAGTACAGTAATACGTGAGTAGGGCAAGAGCTCTTTCAAGAGTTGATTGGCAAGTTTGTACATAGATTTGTCCTCGACATTTAAAAATTTGTAATTTAGCACCTATTCCTTCTGTTCTACAAATTTGATCTTGTGGCAAAAACTCCTAATAATTTTAAAAGGTAGAATCCAGGCCAAACAGAAGAAAATATCATCACCTAAAATGAAAAAGGGACTGCAAAGGCAGCAAACTGTAGGATACCCACTCGCAACACTTACAGAAGACCTTTTCTTAAAAACTGATCTGTTACTTCAGAAGCAGTGAGTTTGACAGTGTATCTGTGTTGAAAATAAGCCAAATATGTCTGATGCATCCCTATTGAATCAACCCAGAAGGTAATATCTAAGGGACAGAAAGTTGGCAAGAAACCTTGTAGGCTTTCTAAGTCATTTCTATATTGAACAGATAGTTAATCCTAAGCAGTATTACTTTGCAGTACATTTTCTCTTTCTGCGCTTCCAGGAGTTAAAATCAAATATGCCCTAAAAAAGACAAATTGACATGTTATGAATTCTGAAGGTCTTTGAGCTTGGACTTGACCCACGGGTTCTTGGAGCACAGGGATTTAGAAATACTGCTTTCTTTGGACAGGTACCATCAGATAGGGTTGTGAGGGTGCACCTGAACAGATGAGTGAAGCAAATCCAAACTGAAAATGTAAAATGGTTGAGCTAAAAGAGTGTTAGAGAGTAGAACATTTACATTTTGCTAGATTTGAAGGAAGAACATAGACACAAGAAAATAGAAGGACAGAATAAAATGTTTCATTTGCAGGGGATATATACATAAAAATAGAAATAGGGCTTATTAGCAACTGAATTTTGCTGCCTTTGTAGTGAGCAAGTGCCATATTGTTTAAATCCACAAGAAAATTTGCAAGGTTGGACATTTTCAACAGGACTGTAAGCAGCACAGAGAGTTTTCTGTGAACAAAAAGGAAAGCTGTTTGTCTGTTGCTTGTAGTACTTTGGCATGAAATAAATTGAAGATATCTTTTCATTATTTTACAGATGCTCTTGAATCAAGTATTAAAATCTATGTCCCATTCTTAACAAAATATCTGTTAAAGAGTTTTTTTTTTTTAAAAACAAAATTTTATCCTATCATGAGATCTGCACTCCATAATCATTTCTGAAATAACTATAGCATGTTAAAATCTTTTTCTAAATGTTACTAGCCAGGGTTAGTGAAAGCTGTTTGAATCTAGGAACTCATACCAGGAGCATTTCTCCTTCTCCAAAAAGTATGTTAGTTTGAAATGCAATAATTCTTCCTTGGTGATGACCTGATATTAGATGTGTGGTAAAAGGTCCTGAAAAATCATATTAACATTAGTGAAGTCATGGCAACAAATAATTGGTGATGTACTAATGATCTGTGAAAAACAAATTCACTAATATTTATACCAACAACAAACAAACACAAACTTTGGAAATGCCTATACAGGTGTGAGATTTTCCTAAATATTTTGCAACAGATTGCATCACTAGATAAAACAATCCTCGTTGAAAGAATCCCCATTGATTTCAGGAGCTTGTTTGAAAATCTTTGGCATGAACTGTCCTTTTTTAAGGGAAGTAACATTTCAGAGCACTGAGACTGTTAGTACCTTTATGTTGTCTTATCTTTCCTGAATTTACCTCCCTTCTTCTCACTCCATGAAAGCCTTATAAATTAAGTTTCTTTCTCACTGTAATATCTGAAGCACAGTTCCTTCCTGGTTTTTTTTTTTTTTTTTCAAATTGTTCTATAAAACCCAAAGCCCTCAAAAATAAGGATCTTTCATGTGGTATTTTCATTTGTATAGGTGGAGACAAGGAAAACAAAAGAGAACATTAGCAAGCGAGTTGATTCACCACATGTAGTACAAGGTCGCCATTGCAAGAAAACAGGCACATTAGCTGAAACTGGTGAGGTAACACTTTCCATCCTTAGTTCTCAAAACATTTTGTGTATGAGTAAAGTTCTGTCTGTAATCTTGTGCTAAAGCTGAAAAGCACTGATGTATGCATAGGTATCTCACAGGCTAAAGCAAAAGGTAGGAAAGAAAGACTCTCGGATCACGTATTTATGTACTATTACATACAGTGTATTATATACTGTCTATATACTTACTATATATATAACCTTGCTAAAAGCCAGATGAAAGGTTGAGAAGGGGAAAAAATAAGAGAAAAATACCAATACCTTGAGAAGAAGAGGACTGCAAAAACTCAGAGTTTTATTCTTCAATATTTGAAGGTGTTTTCACATAGCAAATTTTTGTTAACATAATCAGATAGATTTTTATTATGTGGTTCTGAAATTACAAGAATTGCCTAGTTTTGCCCCTACCTCTCTGTTTGGCACATGAGCACCTGCAAACTCCTTAAACCCAATATACAATTGAAAAGAATGCATTCACCAAAAATTAAGTGAAGGGAATTAGTATCTTCTAAGAAGGCTGCAAAATCTTAAGTTGAAGATGAGCAGCAGAAATAAGTATTGAAAGAGCTTCCTGGCCTATCATCTGCTGAAATACAATAGCTGCAAAGCATTTTTCTGTTAGTTCAGTGAAACACAGAAAGAGAAAATTTTTTTCCTCACTATGTTGGCTGAAACATGCACTACTTATTTGTGCTTTTCCCTATTTAGGAGGAATGACTATAAGTAGTTTAAACAGGATTTTGACAAATTCTGGGAGACTTTTTCAGGTGTGTTTCAAGTACTTCATTATCAGTAATCAATTCACTCTGTGAAAGCTTCTGGAGTTGGAAGAGGTCATAGATTTAGCCACTACATACAGGACTTTGGTCCTTATAAAGAGCCCATTGAATCAACAGTAACTCTATGTTAGGTTTTAGTTTGGATCATGCCAGTATAGTTAAGTCATAAGTATAGGAAATTTGTCTTAAACAGTGCAAATTCACTCTCTGTTATCCAAGTGAATGAATCAGTGCAAATTATAGCAGAGTTTGTGGTTTTGCAGCCACCAAAAATCATTTTACTCACAACACAGCAAATTGGTACTTAGTGTGATGTCAATAAATGCTATAGCAACTATCACATAGGCAGCAATTTTTTACTTAGTTGGGTAATATTAAAGATATTTGATGAACAGTTGCTGCTGAGGTACACAGGGAGAGCAGGTTTTGCTCTGGTGCACAGAATGAATCATCAAATCTAAGTACAAATCACAATCTTTTACCTCATAATTGGGCAAAATAGAAAGGCAATGTTCAGTACTTTGCAGCACTGACCTGAATTAGAATCACTAAGATAAAGACATTGATTTTAATTTATAAGAAACCTAAAACATAACACTAACATGAAGCCTGGATTTTTACTGCTTACTATCCACGAATAGTAATTCTGATTCTAAGATGCACAGAAAATGTGGGAAAACATACTAAACTCTCAAAAAGATTGACAGTAAAGAAAATTTGAACAATCAGATTGTAATGTAGGCTCTAGCAGACGGTTTGGTGCAGCCATTAAATCGGACAAAAGATTCTGGACATTATTTTCCTCAACTCCATCACTGTCTCTATACCTCCAACCTTTATGACTCAAATTTACCTTTTCATGAGCCACTTTTAGACCCTTGGGAAAGAAACACTGAGTTCAACATATTAATGATAAAGTAAACAAAACTCCAAAATAGGTGCTTTCTGAGAGCAAATGAAAAAATGAGACAACCTATTGAACACTTCCAAATGCAAACAGTGTTTCCCTCTTCATCACCAAGATTCTTATAAGACAGTTTGCCTGGATGGTATGCAAGCCTTTCTCACTGTATTAAAAGTATTTGCAGGTATCCATTTCTTTCTGTCTTGGCCTTGTGCCTATTGCTTAAAGTTGTTGGAGAGCTGAAAGTAAGACAAAGCTTCCTATTATTGCATGAAAAAGAGCCCACAGACCATTTGTTAAAAGATTTGTTCTTGTCGTCTATCAGTTTGTTTTGTATATCTCTAGCCAAAAGCTTGTGTGAGCCTTACATGTTATACTTTACCCACTTGTGCTATCTGAAGAAGTTGTTTGACATATTTCAAAAGTTATTCAGTTATTATAATATTTTTTATTGTACAAGGAATTCATTTCTTTCCCTAGTTACATCAAAAAAAAAAAAAAAAAAGAACTAGGACAATGCAGCTCCTTTTGTAAAATGAAAATATGCAGAGAATCCAGAGGTGTGCTAATAATGCTTGACATTAGGAATGTTTTCATAACAGAGAAAAGAAAAGAAAAAGCACTTGTATGCAAGCTAGGTGGAGATCTTAAATGTGATAACACTTCCATTGCACTGCGCAGTTCTAGCATGCAGTTACAAGTATCCAAATAGAGTAGATGAACATTCTTCAGGTCTAGTTGGGGCTAAAGCATCCATTAAAACTTTAAAATAACCTATCATGAATGTAAATTGCCTTGCTCTTCATGTAGTATAGAAACATGCATACACCATTAAACTGAAATGGATGAAGTCAGGCAAATTTACAGTGCAGGAATTATGCAGGAGAAGTGCTGAAATGTTTGACTCTATAATACCAATTAAACAATTTACACAGCTGTTCATTTTTGAAAGATTCTTTTGTTATATTCTATTTCTAAAATAAATAATTACGAATCTTCAGCTTCTAAGAACTTTTCTAAGAAAAGACCAAGTATGAGAGAGGAGGAACTGGTTGTAAATTTCCAGAGAAAAAATGTGTCTAAATCCAAACATTTCTGTTTTATCTTTAGTGAAATTTAGCTTCTGTTAATCAGAACAAAGTTCTCTCAGGTCATGAATGTTGCATGGTTACTGTTAACTGCAGATATATGAAAATATAGTTTGAATATTAATAATATCTCAGCCATTCTCCAAAGCTCTTCCCTTGTTCAAAGCAGTAAAAACTGCAGGTCAGAGGCAATCATACCTTACTAAATTATATTGGGAAACTATATAGTTAAAAGCATGCTGCATGTCTATTTTTTCTGACACTTCTTTGCACTAGAATTGCAATTTACAGTAATACATTAAATATGGTCACATTTTCATAAATTCTCTCATGAATTCTTTCAATATACCATATTTTCTCTACACATCAGTACCATTAAAGACTAGTTTAGAAATGGGCTGCTATAATAAAAACTTAGGATGTTTAGCAGGTTTTTGACAGAATACCAGAGATATAAAATGTGAGTTTTTCAGATCCTGTTTACCCACTCAGATGAGGCTACATTGTTGGTCTGACTTGTTGGCATAGTCAGTGGTAGTGCCCATTCAGCATCCTTTTAAGAAAAGAGAGAGGAATTTATCACTCAAAATGTTCTTCACATATTCCAGGGAAAAACTGTTTATTAATAAACTGTCAGTGCTGTTCATTTAACTAAGGGAAAGTCATTACTGTGATGTTGCTCTATCTTCCTGTTTTCTCCCTCTTAATCTTTGATGGTCTGCTCCTTTCTTCCTCTACCTTCCAATTTCTTTGGTTTTTCACTATCAATTTCTTGTTTTTGAGACTGGTGGGGGCTATTAAACACATAGAAAGACTTATTTCTGGCCATACATTTTCATCTAATTGCCACTACTTAATAACCACATCTATAAACTGTCTTACTATTGTCTGTGTTTTGAAATGGACTGGAGTCAGTAGGAGACTGTGGCTGCATCTCTTCCCTTCATGTTTTCATAGAATCATAGAATCATTTAGGTTGGAAAAGACCTCCAAAGTCATCAAGTCCAGTTGTTAACCTAGCACTGACAGGTCTACCACTAAACCATGTCCCTAAGCACGACATCTACACGTCTTTTGAATACCTCCCAGGATGGGGAGTCAACTACTTCCCGAGGCAGCCTGTTCCAAT
>VXAA01005260.1:29541-41164 GCA_013399115.1 Anseranas semipalmata | reverse complement strand
AAAAAAAAAAAAATCCTGAATTAAAGAGCAAGGCCACTTTCCTTGTATCCATTTTTTTGAGTGTCCATCTTTAGGAATAATAAAATTATGGTTGCAGTTTTGACATCCAAATGTGGTCAGACCATGCTTCTCAAGTCTTACAACTAGTTGGAAAAGTCTGCCTTCTCAGCGGGGCTCTATTCTTATTGGAGTTACATTAAACATGTTTTCTAATCTTATCCTGATAGGGTGTCTACTTGAAAATTCTTGGTCTCAGAAACTTGTACACTACTTGAAACATCCCCTCTGAATGAAGCCCAATTCTCTTGATTATTTCGTGGATATGAAATTCATGCAGGTTAATCCTTTACTGACAAATAAAACAATCATAGGTGGAAGTTCAGTTCTTTTTCCATGCGTATAAACATAAATCAGCATTATAAATCAAGTAATTTTCAATTAAGCATGATCATTAATTTACTTCAACTATGTTCATACAAATATTGAAGATAGAATTATTTTTACATTGCCACTGATGAAGTAAAAGCTTTTCATAATAACTGCTTTTCACTCGCATCAGCAACAACTCTATCTTTTATTTAACGGTAGAACATAATGGGAAGAACTATGGCCATAGCCCTTATGCTATGATTAAAATACTTCATTGCAAACAGAAAACATAAAGTAAGGTTGCCAGCACTGTAAGAAAGTTGATATTGCACAATTTTTCTTCTGCTCCCACCAGCTTAAAGGTTGATGTTGTGCTTAAAGAACAAGGTGGGTAAGTCACAGGTTAACGCTTCAGACTTCTCCTTCTGATCTACAGTTTTGACTGACAAGGGCAAGGAAATCTTTGGAATCCATGGAAGAAGAGGGCAGAAGTTCTCCTCAGTCTCTGATCAGCCCCTCAATTTTTTTGACCAAATTCCCCACCTGCAATGTGGGGAACCATTACTCTTTTGCCTAAGTTTTTAGCATTTAGAAGGACAAATATCCTACATAACTTAGACAAGTTGCTTCAATGCAGAATACTCATATAAACTGATTTAGGTTACTTCATCTCACTCGTCCAATTCAGGCACCAAAACTGGAGGCCTGAGGAAAGATTTTCACCACCTAACTCAGATGCCTAAGGTAGGAGTCCAATTTCCCTATAGTCATAGAGAGATAATCATAGAGATATGATTACCTAATCATAGAGAGATATACTGATAGAGAGATATACTGATGCATTTACAGTGTTGTAGTGGGAGATTTGCCTTGCAGGACTCCTCATTGTCCATTGACTCCTGAAAGCATACAGTGACTGCACTCTCAGGTGCAGAAGTACTTACAGGTAATTCTGTTGCCTGAACTTAGCTGAGATGGATCTAGACCTTAGTTCTCTACTGAGTCAGCGGAGAGTATTATTGAGATCACTTAAGTACCTCACATAATCTAAAATGGATATGGCTAAAAATCCATAGAAAGAACTGTGTCAGCACTGAAATGAATAAGAATATCTCTATCACCTTTCAGGCTTAGAAATGAGTTAATGCTTATAGCTATTTCTCTTGCCAAATTTGGTATATTCATTTAAGGAGTTAAATATGAGACCTTGCTCTACTTTATTGGTAAGGAAGGAAAGAATGTCTCTCCGAAAAAGTTTTTCATGCCCTTCTCTCATTCTTCCATATACTTTTTAATTGCTGTTGTCATATTTTCCAGTCTTAACATCCCCCTGAGTAATTACCACCGCACAATTAAGAAAACATTTAGAATGGAAAAGTCATTTGTTAAAGAGTTTCATTCTAAGCCAATGGTGTACTCTTGTGCTTTGACTGATAACCTTTCCCCTGACAACTTGCTGGGATCTGATGGCTGTTTAGGTTCACTTGTTACTGATTCTCCAGCTGAATTGTCTATGACCTGACCTTTCAAGTAGTATATTTTCTTGCTGAAATTAACTCATTTTGACAGGTCAGGAGGGTCCAGCTTTATAATTCTTAGAGCACAAAAGACATACTTACTTAGTTTAGTGTGCAGTGACTTTTTTCACTATTTTTATTCACTGTTTGGTGGGTTAACCCACAACTACTTACTGTCCTAGGACCAGGTTCTGCACTGTTCCCACTAGGTTCTCTGTATATTTACAATAAAAACTGATACAAAAACTGTTCGTTTTGAAGCAATCAGTTAAAAGTATTAATACCAAAAATTATGGGTTAAATGGAAAAAAAAGATTTAAATATGTCATACTTTTTTTTTTTCAGAAATTAGGTAATTTAAGAAAACAACTCCATGTGCAGAGCATTGGTTTGTAGAAGACTATATGGAATATATGGAATATATTTCCAAATAATCATTTTTAGAGTAGTGCTAATAGATATTCTAAAAATTATGCATTAAGATGGGCGTGTCTCATGGTGCAGATGAAAGGTTGTAGGCCCAGCTTCTCCTTCCACCCCTCTCCACTGCTGCAGATCTGCCACTGATAACGGGGTTGTGCAAGAACAAAGATAAAGACACAGAAGGTTGGGCTATTATGGGAGACTGGTAAATCAGAAATGATCAAATAACAAAAGGTAAAGCTGCAGTCAGTTTAGCTTTTTTCCCCAGCTTTAATAAACATGCAATGCTACACAAAGGTGGCTATTATGGAGAATTTTTTAAGGTATTGAATTCCCCTTCCTTATTTGTTCACCTCTTTTTAATATTTTGGTTATACCCTCGGCTTTACATTACTTACCCTTATTTTAAAAGTTCTGCAGAACTCTGTTGTTCTTTGAATGCCTGGAACTGCCAGGTGGCATTTTGACTTCATTCTGTTCCCATCTTGTTTTCTACCTCTGCTAATTTTTCACATTCTTGGACAGATGTTCCAACAAACACCTGTCTATACAAAAGGTGTGGTACCTTTTGTAAAGAACAACCTCATTAGGACCTTTTTCTGAGTGTTTCATAAATGCGTATATTAGGAACTAGCATCAGTAAACTTTTATCCAAAATAAATATTCTGGAATTGCTTACTGTAATTGATACTTTACACATCTAACAACAGGTTGAAACAGAACTGAACAATGGGAACAGAAAAATTTAAAAGTGATCCATAGTATGTTAAACTGAATAGCACAGAAAAGCTTATTACGACTTCTGAAAGGACAATCAAGACTTGAAATCCTTGAATTTGAATTGAATTTGAAGTAAAAGGGGATTTGAAATTCCATGTTGCCCCTTCAAAGGGATGTACAACAAAGGGAGTGATCTGAAGTACTAATAGGCATTAATGGAACTTTAAAAAGCACCATTGCTTAAAAAAAAAAAAAAATCTTAAAAAACAAGAAAAAATTCTGTGTGCACCTGTTTAAATTAATTTCTAAAAGTACATAAACTGAATGCATTAAATGAGTAGAAAATAACAATGCAAATATTATAGATGCATAATATATAATGGCAGTATGACATCATCCACAGTAACAACTTCAATTTCAGCCATGACATTACCTTGGAATAATAACTGACACAGCAAAGTTTGGACGAAGTAATGATAAGTACTGGAAGTAGTGGGGAAAAAAAAAAAAAAAAAGATATTTTCTTTGAAAGGAGTGGGAATGGCCATGCTACAATTCTGCAAATTAATGACTATTAGTAAATTGTGAAAGCAGGTCTTCCTCTTTAGTCTTTTCTCCAAAATCAAGAGTCAAATTGCAATCACTGATATTGACAGACATCTCATTTAAATTGACAGATGGAAGTTTTTTTTAAGATAACACTTAATTAATTGTATTCTTCAGACTGTTGCTTCAAATCCATAACTGAGCCAAGAACTTAACAGGAATTTTTAAAGGATTAGACAATTAAAGAGATAAAAAGAACTATATAGGTGTGTAAGAGAGATTATACACACACACAAGATATTAAAAGTACTTTATTAAAGTTGTGACATAATCCTTTCGAAAAAGTTGGAGAACTCCACTACTAAAGTTGCCTGCACAACATTAATTCACCCTTTTATGCATGTGATTATAATACAGGCTTAAGTTAAATGATCACATCCTTTTTTCCCACAGGACTTCTGCATCTTTTTAGTCATGCTGCAGGGACATGTCCAGGCAGAGTCAAGTTTATCTGCCTACGCACCCAACAAATCAAGTGTAAAAAACCCCAAACCTAACAACAACAAAAGAACCCACCTCTGGTCCAGAAGCTGTACAGTCATGTTAGCAAAGTGCTGCATTTGATTTAATATGTCTTCCACAAGAAGGCTGCATGGCTTCCCTGCCACAGCTGGCTTGCTTCTGGCCAGGGGAATGCAAGCGTGGCACTCAGGGCTATCTGCAGCCGGCTGTGGAGTTTTGCCTGTGGTTATATCTTACCTGCGCATTCATATGTCTTCATTGGCAGGTGCAGATTTTTAATTTTAAGAATATTAAAGTCAGGTCTCTTAAGCAACTTATAGCTACATTTTCCACTCTGAATTCATTCAAGACAAAATGCTGCTATGAGTTACAGGCATGTTTTGCTGAGTGACTAATTACTCCAGGGAATGTTGCACAAAGTTTTTTATGTCTCTGAACACTTCTTTTTTTTTTTTTTTTCTTTCTGGTTTTAAAACAGGTCCCAAGACAATTATACGTGCAAATAAGCATCTTTCAAGACAGTAGTTGCTATCACAGGGAGGCCAGAAAGTCAGTCACCAAGATTGAGAGGAGTAATACTCAGGAAAAGGTGGTCTCTACCATTCTCCCTTCCTACCATCATGTTTCTACTGCAGAAATCATTTGAATGTGATGAAACAGGCAGTGATGTGCAGGCACTCTATACTGTCAGTGTCTGTGAGTGTTCCTATCTTCTATAATATAAAGTGGCCAACTGACATCAATAGAAAAAATAATGTGTGTAGATTTTTCACATTAAAAGTTTACCTCTGTTTAACATTAGCCCTATTAAGGTCATTTAACTTTGAGGGCATTTTACCAAATAACATAATTTGTAGCTCATCTCACTTATGCACAAAGAAAAAAAAAAGAAAAAGAAAAAGAAAAAGAAAAAGAAAAAGAAAAAGAAAAAGAAAAAGAAAAAGAAAAAGAAAAATTTCAAGCTTACAGCTGAATGGATTAACTTATACCCTGAAACCAGGAAAAATATATAATGTCTCCAATCCATTTGCAAACATTTTTTCCGATTTCTGCTAGTGTAAATCCAAAGTAAACCTGCTGACTCAAGTGAAGTTCTTCAGGGAGATATTAGTGCAAATAAAGTCAGAATCTGACATAACAGATCAAAAAGCATTTTTTTAGAGAAACTGATAGTTTGACATAATGGATTGCTCTGGTTATTATTATTTTCCTAAAGGCTACCAATTTAATTATTGGCTGGAGAATGCATCGTGCACTTTCGGAGTTGTTCAGCATGCTTACAGTCAACCTAAAGCTAGCTTGTATTTTTAAGGTACTCCTAAGCATACATTAATGCTTAGACCCACTAAAACACCAATGCCAACCTGAAGAAAATTTCTCCAGGTCACTTTACTGACATAAACTGTACTTGGAGTATTAGTTATAAAACACTGCAACATTTTTCTGTGAGTGTAGAAAACTATTGTGAATGAGGCATTGAAAATTGCGGGTCCTAGAGCTCAATTCTTCAGCTTATAAACACAATGTATGGTAAAAATAATCAACTTTATTAATATTTTTGTTTTAATGACAAACACACACACACACACAAACATTCTAAAGAACTGAAATATATAAATTAGACTAAGGCATTTATCAACACAGGAATGATTTTCCAGGTGATTTCTCTATTATAGTATATTACAGCAGCACAAATGTGAAGCCTCTTTCAGGCTAATTGTTCTGGTGAATTCAGCTTATTCCAGAATCAACACCACAATTGTACAACATAGAAATACCCTGTGCTGGTCTGTCTAATCCAGTTCCTACAGGTAAAATGAAAGCTACTGGTTTAAGTTACTGTCTAAACAGAAAGAAGGAAATAATGTGGTGATAAGGGCTGGATGAGGTGGATGCTGAGCTGAGGCAATTGAACTAACAGAGGAAAACAGACTGACCACAAAGGCAAGGCTGTGGGAAAAGGCAATAGGAGGGTGAGTTCAGACAAGCAGACAGGGAGCTGTGTAGAGCCCCTAACTGAAAAGGGAGATATGTTAACTACATGTGTTGGGCAGTTGCAGCCACTGAAGAGTTAAGAAGGTGATGTATCATGTACTGAATAATAGATCACCATAAAAATAGTTTTGTTGGTGCATAAAAGTAAGGCCTTGGGATTTTTATATTTATATGCAGAAATCCAACAACAGATTTAATTAATTTATGTGGTAAGTATAAAATAGGGCACTCATTATGATAGTATCTAGTCAACAAAACTGACCAGCTAAAACATTTCCCACGACTTGCCCACAAAGCGCTGAAAATGAGTAATTCTGCCACTAAGACATAAATAGACATTTTTAGCCTTCTGAAAATTATATCACCACTACATCAGTCCCATTCTCAGCAAATTGTTTATTAGGCAGTATAGGGTTATTTTTCAATTTATACCTGTGTATGCACAGATGAATTAAACTTTGGAGAGGTGTTGTGCAAAGATGTTGCCAGTGAATAACTTTCTCCAGAACTGCTTGCTTTATTTTTCCAGATGCTCTTGGCTGAGGGATACAATGTTTTGTTCCTCCTCTTTGTATGTTTTTTAACTAGGGAATGCATAATACGTACCAATATAACCATCTTAAAATAAGGATAAATTAAATCTATCAGCACTTCTAGTACTGACTACTCATGGATGCCTATGAAAATGTTCTTTGGACAGCCAGTTTCAAAAAGTTTCTGGTCACATACTCCTAAGGAGAATTTGATAAGAACTCAAAGTCTGATATCACGTTCCTAGGCTGAAGTAAGGGGGTTTTGTTCTAGCTAACACTTTAAACCTCAAACCAAGTATGAAACAATTTCCATTTCAATAAAGCTTCTGACTGCATATTCTCAATCACAAATTAATTGTAACAAAAACTGTGGTAAGATGTCCACAATCAAATGGTAGTTATAACACATGAATCATACTGAACTTGCTGACAGAAGACCTCTCTGTGCTACAGTCACACTCTCATTGTGCTGTGCACAGTATACAGAACCAATAAACAATGAGTAATAGTAATACTCAATTTAATAATCTAGTTATTAAAGTGGATGGGTTGTTTTCTTATAAAGCTAAACTTTTTTAAAATTAAGTTAGATCCATTAAATGCTTCCAGAGAAAGCTTTGTCATTCACAAAATGTTATAGCCTATTGTTCTAATACAGACAATACCTGTGCTTCTCCTTTCAAACTCAAATATTTTTGACCTTAGAAAAGGTAGAGGGATGAAGAAAAAAATAAGGCACCAAACAAAATGCTGTAGGATCAAACAAGTTTACCATGATACAATACTTCCATATTGAGGATAATTCAGAGATCTTCCTGCAAGCTAGCTAGCCACTTTGTACTCTTTGTGAATGTCCAAGTCTATGTGAAATCAGTGGGAGCTACAATACACAAGTGATGATCATCTGATCTTATTGATACAAGAATACCTTCAAAGCTTTTCTGTCATGGTACGCTGCATAACGTGCATCAAAGTTCGACAATATTGCTGCAGAATGGATCATACTTAAAAGGGAACATGACTTGCAGACCACTTCCTTCTCCAGTTAAACAACCCTATGTCAGTGGCAGCATGTGTTTATATGGAAAAATAATATTGGGAAAGTATTTTCTCTGTTCCTTACTGTCATTTAGTGTGATTTAATGGTTAGAAGGAAGGGAAGTCACACCATATGTCTGGTGTGTTCTTTGCAGATCACTGGCTGCAAACTGGGAACAACAGTTCTAAATTGTTTATGATTTGCACAAAATAAAGAGCTTCATCTTGCTGAATTCTGAGTACTTACTGGATTTTTTTGCATATTTTCAGCTCATCAGAGGAAGCCAAGGTCAGTAGTATATTGTACATTAGAGCAAGGATATTAATCTTACTTTATACTAGACTATTTCTGCAGTCAGGAAACCAGACTTGTTTCATTTTAAAGGTACTTTAAGTGACTTAGATGAAGTACACTAAAACAAAAGGTACAACCGAGTAATTGCCTTGTCTTTGCAGAATACTGACACTGCAGAGATCACAGTTTGAAAGCTCCTGTTATAACATATTTCATAGAATCATAGAATCATAGAATCATAGAATGGTCTGGGTTGAAAAGGACCCTGAAGATCATCTAGTTTCAACCCCCCTGCTCTGGGCAGGGTTGCCAACTACTAGAGCAGGCTGCCCAGAGCCACATCCAGCCTGGCCTTGAATGCCTCCAGGGATGGGGCATCCACAACCTCTCTGGGCATATTTACCTGAAGAGCTACTAATACAGACCTTGAACCCAAAGTACTAGAGAAATGAACTAAACTGATGAAATGATGAATAAGATTTCTTAATTAATAACCTAGTATGTAATATTTCTGGTTTTTATTTTTCTCCTAGTTTGAGTTTACAACTGTCTTATTGGTTGTCATTTGCAACTTATGACTGAAGCATGTGTTGTTTTATTTTTTTAAAAAACATAAACTTGAACTTTCATTTCAGATGAAAAAAATAAACTTAATTTTAATTTCGATTCACAAAAATCTGCAACAGCTTTCAGAGCTGCAGTTTTTATTTTTTTTAAAGGAAACTTTTTTTCCCATTTTTTTTACACCAAAATTTAATCAAATAACTGAATCACAGTGGAAGTAGAAAGCTACAACAATCCCATTACATTAAAACCTAGAATTCCATTGATGATTAGACCCAAGGATGTGCTGGAGGCCAGCATGAAAAGTGGATTTGAAAACCCCTTCAGTATTCCTCTCTTCATTTAGCACAGCTAAAGGGGCAGCAGATTCATAGCTTACCTACCCCTGGCTGCTTTTGTAATGCGTCAACGCACACCAAAGTATTCACAACTGCCTAGGAGTGAGCAGTCCATATGTGGTGCACACTTCTGCTACCTTATCGGAGCTGGTTTGACTTAAGAGGGAAAGTTCACCCACTTTCTGAAATATAAAACTCTTTGAGTTATCTCAAATTGAGCAACAATTAATCTTAAGTATTTAAATTCCAGTGTATAAAGTTTAAAATCTAGGTTTAAAACAACTCTTCTAAAAGTAATAACTATCTAACACAAAGGCAAAGTTTGATCATAGACTGGTTAGGTCTCCTCAAAAAGTGGAAGGAGGAAGAGGAGGACTACAAGGTTGGGATGGGTTCATCTTTCTCATCACCATTTTTTCTGGAGAAGTTGGACTTCTTGATAATCTGTTCATGGGGACAGATGAGGAGGAGCAGGTCCAGGGATTATTTTCATCTGCTGCAGGTAGCAATTGTGGCTAGAAAGGCAGAGCCTTCATAGAGCCATTTGACAGAGGGTAGGGAATGCAGGTCAATGGATTGAGTAAATGAGACAGTAGAGCCTATAATCATTACAGAATGTAGCCTGTAACTGTTAACCTTATATAGTATTAGAGTTGATTACTTTCCAGATCTACTTTCCAGAGTAAAGCACCTCTATTCACAGCAGGTTATACATATCAAGACTGACCATGTTTTAAAAATAGTTTCACCAAAAAGCAGCATATGATCATTTGAGAGAGACCAAGAAAATGTGGTAGCTGAATAATGAGTTCAGGTTTTATGCTTTGTTGCTTCCTTCTGGCAAGAGAAAATGAAACCAGGACAACTGCTAGGGGAGCTAAACTGAACTGCCTGAGCAATAATTAACCAGACTAATAAAAGTTTTGTCATATAAGTGTGTGGAGAAAAAATACCCCAGTAGCTTTTATTATAGGTTCCTCAGTCTTCCTCTGGCTGCTTCCTGTCTTTTTCACATTTCTCTCGTCTACTTTAACAATAGGCTTTTAGCTTCAAGATTGCTGCCAAAATAGGCATTAAAAATCTTGATTTATTTATCTGCTCTGATGTACAGAGGTTGTGATATATCTGCTGCTTTCCATAGATGCTCTCCAAATATCTAGATAGCTGGCCGAGACATTTTTTCTTCCTACCCTTTCCAAGAAAGGGAAATATCACCCAGTTTGCAGCTCATTCACGGGACTCCAGAGGCCTTTTTAGGATGCTCCAGTTACCATGAACAGTAGGTGGCAACCATGCACCCTGCTCTTGGTAAAAAGTACCCTTAAAATCCTAGCTCTCCTAGGCTTGCACCCTTTATCTGAAGCTGGAGCTTCCTCAAAACTTGTCAGTAAAATAGGCAAAATTGAATGGCACGTAACTTTGAAGGGAAGGACTTGAAGCAGAGTCTGTGCTAGACAGGTAGACATTAGAAGTGGTTGTTGTCCATTCCTACCATTTCTGCTCTCCTTCTCAGGCCTCACCAATATAGTTGCAGCCAATACTGATAGATGTTCTCTGCAGTTCCCTGAACCGTCACACTCTTCCTTCTGCCCTCTCCCACTGACCAGTGATGTGTTAGTTTACATGTTAGACAAGGAACAAGCTGTGTCCCAGGTAGTCTGCTGTTCAAGCCAGCTCCCTAAATTGTCTACGCCTAAAATTGGTCCAGGCATATCATAGTTACCATGAGACCATGACTGACAAAGTGGAAGCTGATATGTTTTTCCCAGGAATCTTAATACACAGTGATATCTTCAGAATTGCATTCACCAAGAGATTATAGATCTTTTAGTAAACCTCATGTGTAGAGGTAATTTGGAGATCCATTACCACAGCTGATGTTTTTCTTTAACTTGGCTAGAATTATAGTTGTCTTTAGCCAAAGAGAACAATATACTCATGCTGCTATATAACAGAATATATTCTGTGGGGTTTATCAAAGAGTTTCACAGAAATAATCTAGCCACAGTTGTGGCTCTCCTGGTGTTTGAGAGAAATTCCTAAAATGGTCCTTAGCAGCCTATTATTATTCTCCATGTATTATTCTTTTTATTTATTTATTTATTTATATTTTTTAGTAAAGCAATTTTTAGACTATGACTTGCTGATGCTTTAAAAGAATTAATCGGGCTTTGCAATGTTTCTGTGAATACTTGTAATTGTGGAAATGCTGATGGGATATCTAGCAGGGCAATCAGGTGTTCTCTAGTTATTGCTTTGTAATGGATACAATTCTCACCTGTTTAGAGCATGAGTTTAATTTTAAAGTGTTGTGCTGCAAATTATGTTATATCTCAGGTAAACATGATTTTTGTATTAAGTTCAAGGACCAATGGTACTGTATATTCTTAAGTTCTAAAACTAGAAATGATCAAAGAAGCCAAACAGTTTCTATTTGATAGATATGGAGAAGTATTATCTCTTACTAGACAGAAAAAAAATAGAAGCTTTTATTTCATGCATCGTGCACACTCACCCTTGCCCATTTTTTTTACCTGTATCAGATAGTGTAATAAGATGTGTTCCTTTTTTTTACAAGACTTGTGCAATGTGGTGCAGAAGAAGTAACTCTAATGGAATCTGCCTTAAAGGCAGCCAGCAACCGCCATTTCAGACTAGCAAGACTGCTATTGACCACTGCTTACACCTACTGACATTAGAGGAAATGTCATCAGTGTAGCTACTGTATTTGTGTGTTCTAGGGTTTGTCCTCTTTTTTTTTTT
>VXAA01005260.1:0-29425 GCA_013399115.1 Anseranas semipalmata | reverse complement strand
CACTGAAAAAAAAAAAAAAAAAAGGCAGTAAATACAGGCAGTGAAGTCATAACAGATTTTGTCTTTTCTTTGCCAAGTCAGGGATCCAGAATCAGTTTTACAACTCATTTACCTAGCAGATGAGTCTTGTCTTGATCTATAGCATCATTCCACAGCACTGTTCTGCAGTTGGTTTGTCACAATAGATAAATTTTCATCTTAAGAACAGGCACTAGAGCATCCTAGAAGGAGGAGGTAGAGAGATAGAGTTTAACTGCAAGAATATTTAGTTAACTGAGGTAATCCCTTTGCATTTGCATATTTAATATTCAAATACACCATAATAGATAATTCTGTTAAAAAGTGTGGATATTGGCTAAATACATATTAAATTAAAGCTTTTAGAACGATTGATAACACCATTTCTTTCTTGAGGGGTGAAGGGATAATTTTAAACAGTTTAATACACTGGAATCTGACTTGTTATTTTATTAGTCCCCTCAGCACTAATCTGTGGTCTGATGTGAAAGACTTACACAGCATCAGACAAAATACAGACATTTCTCACCCTGTTCCAGTTAAAATATTGTTAAATATATCACTTTTGTTTAGATTTCACTAACTACTGGAGACACAAAACCAGTTCAGGACTTTACTGTATGGGCTGACAGCTGGTTCACCATGAGCCAGCAGTGTGCCCAGTTGGCCAAGAAGACCAAAGGCATCCTGTCTTGTATCAGAAATAGTGTGGCCAGCAGGACTAGGGAAGTGATTGTCCCTTTGTATTTGGCATTGGTGAGACTGCACCTCAAGTGCTGTGTTCAATTTTGGGCCCCTCACTACAAGAAAGACATTGAGGTGCTGGAATGCATTCAGAGAAGAGCAACGATGCTGGTGAAGAGACTAGAAAACAAGACATATGAGGAGCAGTTGAGAGAACTGGGGTTGTTTAATCTTGAGAAAAGGAGGCTGAGGGGAGACCTCATCACTCTTTACACCTACCTGAAAGAAGGTTGTAGCGAGGTGGGTGTCAGTCCCTTTTCTCAGGTGACAAGAGATAGGACACAAGGAAATGGCCTCAAGCTGTACTAGGGGAGGTTTAGATTAGATGTCAGGAAGAATGTATTCATGGAAACGGTGGTTAGTCATTGGAACAGGCTGCCCAGGGAAGTGGTGGAGTCACCATCCCTGGAGGTATTTAAGAGACCTGTGGATGTGGTGCATAAGGACATGGTTTAGTAGTGGACATGGCAGTGTTAGGTAATGGATGGACTTGATGATCTTAAGGGTCTTTTCCAACCTAAATGATTCTATAATTAGTCAATCCATACAGCAGGAGTGGGAATCACTTCACCTCATTTCCATTTAAAAGATAGACACGTGGTCTACACCAATTATCTAGAATGTGTCTACAGTTAAAAGAGAGAAAGAAAGAAAAATAAGGTTTCATTAATTCCACCCGTCTCAGGATTATGTGGCGAAGGGGTTTGAAGATGCCTATTTATCTCTGTCAGCTTGGGCAACTAGGTGAGTCTAATGTCATACTCAGCTTTTAGATACCCAAATTATCAAAGGGAAATTGCGGGTAAGGTGGCGACTGGTGTCTGTCTTGGACATCGTGACCATGAACTAGTTGAGTTTAAAATCTTTGGTGATAGGAAGTAAACTACCACCAAAACTACAACCCTGGATATGGGGAGAGCAGACTTCAGGCTGCTCAGGGAACTAGTTAGTAAGGTCCCACAGCAAACTGCTTTTGAAGGTGTTGGGGTGTATCAGCGATGGTCACTTTCTAAGTACTGCCTCTTAAGAGCAAAGTAACAGGCAATTCCAAAATGTGGGAAGTTAAGCAGGCAGGGCAGAAGGCTGAGTTGGTTGAGCAGGGTTCTTCTGCTAGAGCTTAGGTGGAAAAAGGAAGTGTATGTCCACTGGAAGTGAGGTCAGGTGACATGGGAGGACCACTGTTCACCAGAGATGCTGTTTGCCATTGTAAGGAGAAAATTGGTGCAGCCAAAGCTCAGTTAGAGTTGAAGGTGGCAAGTACTATGGGGGATAATAAAAAGGGCTTTTCTGAATATGTTAACAGCAAAAGGATAACATTAATGTGTTCCTTGATGAGGATGTTCACCTAACAAATAGGGAAGCATATAAAGCAGACTATTGCCTTCTTCAGCTCTGTCTTTAACACTGATGATGGGCCCTGGGACCTCCAGAGCCCTGAGCTGGAGGACCGTGACTGTGGAAATGATAAACTCCCACCAACCCCAAACTTGTGCAGGATTTGCCGCTCCACCTGGATGCACATAAGTCTATGGGGCCTGATGGAATTTATCCCAAGGTACTCAGAGAGCTGGCGGATGTCATATCAAGAACTCTCAATTAGTTTTCAACGGTCTTAGGAATCTGGACAGGTCCCAGTCAAATGGAAGCTGGCAAGTGTTGTCCCAGTTTTCAAGAAGGGCAAGAAAGAAGAGCCTGGTAATTACAGGCCTCTCAGTCTCCCTTCAGTGCCTGGTGAAGTTATGGAGAAGATTACCTGTGGAGTTATTGAAAAATTCCTGAAAGACAATGCAGTCATTGGTCATAGCCAACATGGGTTCAAGAGGGGAAAGTCCTGTTTAACAAAATTAATTCCTTTTTATGACAAGGTCACCCACCTCGTTGACTAAGGGAAGCTAGTTGATGTAATCTTTTTGGATTTCAGCAGAGCCTTCAATACTGTTTCTCACAGTACCCTTCTGGACAAAATGTCCAGCATAGAGATAGACAAATAAATAATACAATGGGTGAACAATTGGCTGACAGGTCAGGCTCAAAGAGTTACAGCAAATGGGGTTACATCGGGCTGGTGGCCAGTCACTAGTGGGGTTCCCCAGGGCTCCATTTTAGGGCCAGTTCTCTTGAATGTTTTCATAAATGATCTGGATGCAGGACTCAAATGTATACTATGTAGGTTTGTGGATGACACCAAATTGGGAGGAGCTGTTGACTCCATCAAGGGTAGAGAGGTGTTGCATCTCGACAAATTAGGGGGCTGGGCAATCACCAGTCCCTTGAAGTTTAACAAGAGCAAGTGCTGGATTCTGCACCTGGGATGGGGCAATCCTGGATATAAGTACACTCTGGGGGACAGGAAGCTGGAGAGCAGCCCCACAGAAAGGGACGTGGGGGTTCTGGTTGATGGCAAGCTGAATATGAGTCAACAGTGTGCCCTGGCAGCCCAAAGGACCAACCGTAAGCACAGCACTGCTAGCTGGTCAAGGGAAGTGATTGTCCCACTCTACTCTGAGATGGTGCAGCCTCAGCTTGAGTGCTGTGTGCAGTTTTGGGTGCTGCAATATAAGAAGGATATAAACCTATTGGAATGTGTCCAATGGAGGGCAACCAGGATGGTGAAGGGTCTAGAGGGGAAGCCGTATGAGGAGCAGTTGAAGTCACTTGGTTTGTTCAGCCTAGAGAAGAAGAGACTGAGGGGAAACCTTATGGCAGTCTACACCTTCCTCACAGGGAGGAGCACGGGGGAAGCACTGATCTCTCTGGTGACAGTGGTAGGACCCGAGGGAATGTCATGAAGCTGCATTAGGGGAGGTTCTGGCTGGATGTTCGGAAAATGTTCTTCACCAAGAGGGTGGTCAGGCACTGGAACAGGCTCCCCTGGGAAGTGGTCACAGCACCAAGACTGCCAGAGTTCAAGAAGTATTTGGACAACGCTCTTAGATATATCA
Organism: Anseranas semipalmata; assembly: GCA_013399115.1. Classification (NCBI taxonomy): domain Eukaryota; kingdom Metazoa; phylum Chordata; class Aves; order Anseriformes; family Anseranatidae; genus Anseranas; species Anseranas semipalmata. The sequence continues at coordinate 25,721 of VXAA01005260.1, read as the reverse complement.
TTTAATTTTTAGGTAGTCTTGCGTGGAGCCAGGAGTTGGACTCAATGATTCTTGTGGATCCCTTCCAACTTGGGATATTCTATGACCCTATGATTCTAAATCACTTCATAAATTATGATCTTTATTCTATTTTTTTTTTTAATTAAAACAAATAGATGGTAAAAATAGATGGTGAGAAAAGTGAAAACAAACAAGATCAGCAATCAAGCAAAATATTTACAAGCCTGAAGATCAAGGAAGGAAGCAACATCCATCACATGAAAGCATAAATTATATTATTAATATGCAAGCTGTATTATCTTCTGAAGACTTCTTTTTCTTCACTAAAATATATGAATTTATTTCCTGGATCTGATGGAAAGTACTCAACTGCTTTGGAAAGTCAAATATTTATTTTAACTTACTTTTATTTAACTTTTAGTTTTTAAAACTTACTTTCTTTATAACTTATTTCCTTCGCATGGAAGTTCCTGGTGTGTGGGATATCCTCCCCTCTATTTGGAGTCTTGGTGAAACTTTCTTGAACAGGAGCACAGGTTCGGTGGGACCATGAGTCCCCACATGGAAGTGCTAAAATGGCTCTTCGTGGTCTGCATGCTCCTAAGATGTCAGAATAAGGTTCCCACCAATCCTCCCATAGGCCCAGGCTGCTTATCAATGACCCTAGCATTGAACACTTCCTTGGTCTTGAATAAAATAAAATCACTTATATAGCTTCAATGGAAAAATTGAAAAATGAAATTCATTTGTTTCCCACTACAGACATCTTACGTGCACTGTCTTGCTGACAGAAGAACTCTGAAGAGCTTTAAAATTTGGGGTTTCGCCCTTCTAGGGATCTGATTAAAGCAGATAACCTCATACAGTTTCCAATACAGATCCATCTGGAGAGGGAGAAAATAGCAAAAAACCCTCCAACATTTTATTTTGAAAATAGAAAGGAAAGCAAATAAATGTAAAAGAAAACAAGGAAGCTCAATATGAAATGCTTTGCTGGTATGTAGTGCTGGCTACGAATCTATTTGTCTTTAACGCTGACAAGAATTTCAGTTACAGTTAATTCAGCTCAAAGCATATTGTTTACTTTTTTTTTTTTTTTTCTCAATAAGAACAACACAAGCTAAGGAAAAGAATCAAGTTCATCCCTGGAATAATCCCAGATCTCAATGGTTTGGATTTGATCATATTTGATTATAAAATAGAAAGTTTAATGGCCAGATTCTATGTTTCACTTCATGTCCTTCTTCCATTTGGCTTGAAGTCTTCATAATGGGTTCCTTTATGATGCTATTCACAACATAGAAGTGTTATTCACTGTCTGCTGCTAAGCCTCAGTAGAAGGACAGATAGAGCAGCAAAGATAAGAAGAAAAAAAAGAAAAAAAAAAAGGTAGAAGAAACAAAGTGAATCTAACAATGACTGCCTAAACTGAGAATGAGTTGGAACTACAGGGTAATCTTCATCTCCTGTTTATATATCTAACCACATATTCTGTATGTCTTGAGATATCTAAGGAATTAATATACTTGTAATATCCAGCTGTCAAGCTATCAATCTACAAGTACACATGATGTAAGAGAAAAATAGTATTTTAAAAGTTTTTATCCTGAACTCTTTTGGTCTCTTTTCAGCAGAAAGCAGTTGCCAAGAAAAAGATACTGTACCAATAGGACTGTTTCAAAATTGGTATTTATTACATTATCCAGTGGTTTTGTGATGGGGTTAAATGTCCACTGAGTACAAGGTCAAGTCTACAAAATGAATGTACTTGTGGCCTACTTTGGAGTTCATACTGCTCCACCAAGTACAGACAAAAGTCTACGTAGCTCATTGCACATTGCCTTTACTCTTCATAATCATACCTCTGTCTGAATTTTTGGACTTTCCATACCAATAACACTCAAAATACATTAGAAAGAAGGAAAGCAAACTGTAGCAGTCTGTTCCTCTCTACATTTCACAGTATCCTCCTCTAACCACCTGGTCTCCAGTGCTGTGGTGCTAACAAAAGAATCAAGTCCCAAGAATTTGCAGAGCCCAGCTGATTTCACACATTTTATTTTAACTATTTTAACTAGCATTTTCTTCTTGAAATGATCAGTTGTCAGGTTGCCTTATTCCTTTAATAACTCACTGTAAAACCTAAATAAAACAACATATGCGCGCTCTGTGTCCTGATCACAGTTTGGGAGAAACTGGCCACAGATTTAAGCAGGGCTTTTGCAGGAACGTACTGTACCAGATCTCCCAGATATTGTGAAACTAATAAGAGGCTTAAGTTTCAAGCTTTTTAGATGACTGTCCCTTAGCCAGAAACAATGTTGTATTTAAATCTTTTCCTCTAGGCAGTAAGGGAATACAGGAATTATCATTCTGCTGACAAATGGCATGCTATGGGTATACTACTACATGCAAAGATGGATAAAGGATGAGTTATCTGCTGCCAAAACCTTTGTGCATTTGGAGTATTGACTATGATAGCAGAATATATCGCTGTTTTGTCTACATTTAGGATAATTAACTCAGGTATCCAAGTAAAATGTGTTCAGAAGAAAATAAATCTATTTGAAAGTTACATTGGGTAACTGTATGCTTTTCATGGTTATTCCTTCTGTGGTATTGCACATCTTCCCATCTCTCCCTAGAGAGATATGTAGTGACAATATACATTCCAAAACTGTTGGGAGGCCTTGTGCTAACAATTACGTTTCATTTGAGAAATAACTGTGCAATGCAATGTTGCCCTTTCCTAGGTTTAGAGATGCCTTTCAGCACATCTACATTGAAGTGCATTATCATATGCACCCATTGAAAAAGAACAGTGAATGCTACTGGCACTGTTATATGAGATAAAAAAGCGGGTATAGTAGACAAAATCCTGTTCTCTGTTTTGCATGGCTGTTGGGGGAACAGTTTGATAACACTGATTACCTTCATCCCCATGTCTCTGTGACTAGGAATATTTTTGCCTCTTTCACTCTTTGAGGATAATGCCTTCCTAGCTACTGTTCAGATACTGTGTTCTTATTCAGATCTGTGATATGGACACCAGAAGTTATTATTTAACCCTGAAAATTATTTTTGCAGTTAGATAATCTAAGATAGATTGCTGTACAGCAAAATCCATAAGCATGCATCCCTTCTGCATGAACTTACCCTTCTTTTCCCCTGCCAAACCATCCCTGATCTCAGAAAAAAACTAGCCTCAGAGATTCCTTACTTACTGAAATAGTTTCTAAGATTTTTGCATTTTCATCTAATACCAGTGGCTCTACGTAGCTACAGAAATGCATTGAACAAACTCTATCAGAGACAGTAGGCAATGCACTGAAAAAAAGGGAAAAGTTGGATATAATTGCACAGTAGATGACTGTTGACAGGAGGAAGTATTCCAGTTTTAGAAAAAGAGATTAATATACTGGCTTGCATCAACTGAGGTAATGGGGAGAAAACACTAGACAAGGAAGAAGTAGGTGAAAGAAAGTGAAGCAGGAATTACTGACTGTATGATTAAGTTAAACTTAATAGTGGTAAATGCTTGAAGGCTTTTGTTATGTTATTTGTATAAAATCTGAAGAAGCAAATCTAGACACTTTATAATGGTGTGAAAATACAGATTAGCTTCACAATCCTGTCACACCCACCTGCATTTTACTTTGTCTTTTAATGAACAGGGATGCAGTCTAGTCCTTTGTGGTTAGACGGCATTCATGCCATCATAACTGTTGGGTTGTCACTCTGTGCATTTAAGATTCACCATTCCCATTTTATGGATTGTTTTGCTGTCTGTGGTCAGTAACTTACTTAAATTGAGATTTAAAGCCAAGCTTTGTTCAAATACAAGCAACACTAAAGATTTCTAGGAGAAAACACTCCTTCATTTAACTGGTGACTGTGGGTGTTTGGTTGTTTTTTCCCCCAGTAGGAATGCCTGTCTCAGATTTAAACGGCACAGCTGGGAGATCCAACCTCTTAGCCTCCAGGCCAGGCTGCCTGCACACAGAAACTACATTTGTCAGCCAATGTTATACATGCTAAAGAAGCCAGAGATTTCAAGACTTTGTGCCTGAAAGAGCCTGAGGCAGCCTCACTGGAGACTGCATAGCATATGCAGAAGAGATCAGACAGTTCAGCCAAAGGCAGGCGTTATACTGGTTATACAAATGCACAACATAGGTTTTGCTGCTTTGTGCTAGCCCCTCAGAGCAACACCATCTTATAGTGGTGAATATCAGCTATATTACCAATATTAGTTCAAAGTGAGTACAGTATGGCACCAAACTAGAGTATTCCACTCACTAGCAGTAGCACCTTACATCCAACTTGCACTCACAGAAAAGCAAACAAAGTGTGAAAGAAAGGAAACTGAGAACCCACACTATCAATGCAGATTATCTGGGATTAGTCTAACACACAGGATATAAAGCTTTCTGTGTTCACATTTAAGCTGTGAGCATCTGGTCTTGGCCATATTTGGTCTACTACCGATGAATGGAGAAATCTGTCATCTGTGGATACCCTAACAGAACTAATAACTTCCAAATAAATGTCTGAGCAAAAATAAACGACTAAGGAGAAGGTCTGTTCATTGCATTGCTCCAAAAATAGGTGTACATTAAAATAGAGTCAAGTGTTATACAAAGTGCCCTGGCAACAAGAACCAATATTACAGTGAGTTGTAAGTCCCAGGAATGCAAAGGGAGTTGGGCAAACAAACTGAACTGCTAAGTTATAAACATAGGCTCCTGCAGAGAAAGGCAACAACCATAACGAAACATGTAAAGGAAACCTCAGCATACCACAAATCTAATGCCCTACCTTCAGGCAAAATATCACAGAGGTAATAAAGGCTTTGAAACTTTTAGAAAAAGAAGATAGGGAACTTCAGCTGCATCAAAAAGGCACAGCAAACAAAGTGGGAACAGTTTCCAGAATGTGACAGCACGTAAAGATTTTCTGGTGATGGGGAGAAGAAAAAAGAAACTTTCATCATTTTAGTTCCTGTTTTTAATCCTGTCATATTCTCCACAGCCAGTGCAGTATAAAATGTCACCTCTGGAGATGTACTGTGGTGATACGTATAGTCCCTTCCACATTTCTGCACCTTCATTTCTTCCGTTCCAATCATAAAAATAAATTAAAACAGTGAACTGATGGAAATATTTAGTTGACTAATAATTCTGTCAAACAAATATTTCAGATGCTTTTTCAGATTATTCTTATTACAAGGAAAACAATTTCAAAGTGGTTAAGCTGGAGTGTGCTTTCTGTAAGGGATGCTGACACTGGATACAGCAAAGCCAGTTACAGATTTTGTGTAGGAGAGAAGCACAGCTACACTAATGTATTTCATGAAACCTAGTTTGTGGTGATGTATGGCCTTTTTCCTAGAATATTTAATTGGATATACTGAGTACAGGAACACCACGTTACACAAACACGTTTTAAATCTGTGCAGAACTATCAGCAATTTGAGGTTGCTAGTTTTGCATACCTGAACTTCTAGGAACCAGCTAGTCGAAGTCCTAGCTAATAAATTTGAGTTAACCAATCTACTAGTTTGGAAATGCCAAACTAAGACTCAGATTTCAGCCTTAATAATCCATATAAAGTATCTTGCTAACTGTTGCTATAGCCATAGCCACAGATATAAATACAGACTTACCTTTAGAACAGTGTCAATCTCTTCACTTGTCTGATCTTCTGTAGTTTTACTATTGACAGTGAACAATAAAGAAAATAAATGGAAATTTAGCACAACAGGTGAAAGATAAAAGCAAACATATGGAAGACACAGAGGTGACAGCCAACACAGCTTCACCAAGGGCAAATCATGCCTGACTAATCTAGTGGCCTTCCATGACGCAGTGACTGCAACAGTGGTCAAGGGAGGAGCTACTGATATCATCTACCTGGACTTCTGTAAGGCCTTTGACATGGTCCCCCACAAGATTCTTGACACTAAATTGGAGAGATAGGAGTTTGATGGACTGTTAGATGTATAAAGAATTGGCTAGATGGCCATATCCAAGTCAACAGCTCAATGTGCAAGTGGAAACCACTAATGAGTGGTGTCCCTCAAGGGTCCATGCTGGGACCTATACTACTTAATACCTTCATCAATGACATATATAGTGGGATTGCATGGACCCTCAGCAAGTTTGTGGATGACACCAAGCTGAGTGGTGCAGTTGTTACTAGAAGGAAGGGATGCCACAGAGAGAGACCTTGACAGGCTTGAGGAGTGGACCTCATGAAGTTCAACAAGGCCAAGTGCAAGGTCCTGCACCTGGGTCAGGACAATCCCCAATATCAATACAGACTGAGTGATGTATGGATTGAGACCAACGTGGCAGAGAAGGACTTGGGGATACTAATGGATGAAAAACTGGTTATAAGCCAGCAATGTGTGCTTTTGGCCCAGAAAGCTAACGGTATCCTGGGCTGCATCAAAAGAACCATGACCAGCAGGTTGAAAGAGGTGATTCTTCCCCTCAGCTCCGCTCTTGTGAGAGCCCACCTGGAGTACTGCATTCAGCTCTGGGGCCCCCAGTAAAAGAAAGACATGGACCTGTTAGAGCACATCCAGAGGAAGGCCACAGAAACGATCAGAGGGCTGGAACACCTCTCGTACAAAGAAAGGCTGAGACAGTTGGGCTTGTTCAGCCTAGAGAAGAGAAGGCTCTGGGGAGACATGGGGCCTACGGGAAAGATGGGAAGGGACTCTTTATCAGGAAGTATAATGACAGGACAAGGAGTAACAGTTTTCAACTAAAAAAAGGTAGGTTTAGATTAGATATAAGGTAGAAATTCTTCACTATGAAGGTAGTGAGGCACTGGAACAGGTTGCCCAGAGAAGCTGTGGATGCCCCATCCCTGGAAGTGTTCAAGGTCAGGTTGGATGGGGCTTTGAGCAGTCTGATCTAGCAGAAGGCAACCCTGCCCTTGGCAGGGGATTGGAACTAGATGATCTTTAAGGTCCCTTCCGACCCAAACCATTCTATGATTTTGTGATTCTGTGATTCTGTGATTCTATGATTCAGTTTGTGCCTTGATTTGGAAAAATTAGGTATAGACAATAATGAATATTTATGTAAACTACAACGTCAAGAATTGCCAGATCCCTACACCTCTTCCATTTTCGTTAAAAAAAANAAAAAAAAAGTCAAAAGAATTTTCATAAATGAGTGAGGAAAATGGGGAGAGGTTACCTACTTTCCCACTAAATACATACAATTCATTAATGGAAGTATGCAGCAATCCAAACATTAGGTTATAAACATCTATTTGTATATAAGAAAGAATTTAGTCAATCATCAAACTTAAATAATGGTTCCACTAGTTTCCAGAAATTATACACCTGCTCTGCATGAGATACTCATGAATGTAAATAAGCAGCCTGAATATAATTAGGATTACACTAAGTAGAAGTTTACCTCAAAAATTATTTATCCCTTTTAGCTTTATTTTAGTATTTTTTTCTCTTGAGAAATTTCCAAGACCTATCCATTTGCAGTGTACCCAATTTCTTTTCAAGCAAAATATGATCTTTTTCTTCTAAAATTTCAAATAATCTTCTCATTATAATGTAATCATCTTGAAATGCAAAAATTGAAACTTTCTTATCTCTATTACCTCTGTTCATACAGAAGACCATTTTACCTGCTTTTGAACAATGTTTTTCATTTCTTTGCAATAAAGCCATACAGTCATCCTGTTGCCTCTACAAGGATAAAAACAGGAAAGAGCTATTGACACTTTTATTTTGATATAGTGGTGAGTGCATTATCTCTCTGCTTCAGAAGACCTGAGCATTTACCACCTTTTTCTTACCTATGAAAACTGCAGGGTCCCCAGGAATATCAGGACAAGGTTTTTACCATCATTGCAAATAAATGATTATTAGCTTTTATTAACACTGATTTTTCATTGTATATTTTCTAATTTAGAATTATTTCTACCTCATATTAAAAATATGGCACACTTCTCTGCAGAAATCTGAGTCTCCATTATTGTCAGTGCCTTTTACTTAGGAAAAGGCATTTATCCATAGATACTGAACTAGCTGCAAGATCCTTGTTGCATTCAGTCTGTCTGCATAAAACACTATCAACTGATTTTATGAAAATTCTTGTTTGAAATGACATAGATTTCAAAGGTGAACTCTATAGATCTCTTGACCGTAAAACCAGAAAAAGGGCTTACTAGAATAAAATGACAGTAGCAAATCCTTTGGGTCGTTTATTCTCTGGAATTCAAAGATATTAATCCTTATGATGCCAGCACAGCATCAAGTTCTCGTCCAGCTGATTAACATCTCTGGCTCTTTCCTGCCGCATTTGCTCTCCTGCAGGACGGAACGTTACACATCTCCAGATGTCTAACTTTGTTTTGTCTGCTGCTTCATGTTTTTCCATGTTAAAACATAATTTGTCTGATTGTGTCCAGGCCCAGACTGCCTTCTCATTTTTCACTCTTCCAAATCATTGTATCGCCTGTAAACTTTATAAATAATGACCTTCTGATTTCACATCATTTTCAAATGTTAAAAAGTCATCTGTTTTTCCTGGATTGAGATGGGCAACCAGGTGCTTTCATGCCTCATTCATCTCCATTCTTCAAGATAGGTAGAATCCTCACATACATTTTTTTTTCTGTTTTATGCTGAAAATCTGGTAACAATGTGAAGAATTTCTGTTTGCTTTTTTCTCTGATAGTCATGGTCTGCTTATACTCGCAAAAACTTCTAGCCCTGAAGAGTGCTACCAAGTTCTTTTGTTTCTGACAGTGTGGGTAGCTAGATCTATTTTGTCATTCCTTACTTTTCTTGAACCTTCATGTGAATCCCATTGTCTGAGAACTCACTTCTCTGTATTGCAAGATTACAAAAGTCCTTCTTTCTGTCTGTAAGTAAATCACCAGGCATCCTGTCATGCAACACAACTTTTCCTCAGGTGGAAGGAAGCCACAGCCCCTTCTTCATCCCAGTTCACTGAACTCGTTCAGGAACCCCGCTTATACGTGTTTAAAACATATTTTGGATCTGATAATATTTGCTTTCTCCTCAGAAATTTTGGAACATTTGCATTCATATTTGCAAACTGAAGGCAATCCTAATTTCCAATTTCTATTGAGTAGTCTTATATGCAGTAATATTTTATACATTTTTCTTTGGCACTTTCTATGTCAGTGAAATAGATAATACAGCCTTATAGCAAAAAGTGTCACTTCCAAATTTCTTCAGGTAACATGGGAAAAACAGACAATATCTACTTTGGTCCTGTAGTAGACTTTTCAAGATATGAAGAACAGCATGCTCAAAAGCAAACTACTGGAAAACAAAGCAAAACAAACAAACAAACAAACAAAAAAGTAATTTAAAACATTTAATGAATAAATAAACCAATAATTGTTCTGGAAAGTATTTTCAATCAGAAAAACAAATACAAAAAAGATTTATTCTATAATGGATTGTGAATCATGAAAATGTATGATTTGTCCTCATTGCCTCAAAGTGAAATATTTAGCTCACAGGAGCTTCTTTTCTGGTAGTGTTATTAGGACTTGGTTTCTGGAAACAAAAGTAACTGCCCAGGCAGGCTATGCTTATAAATTCTGACCAGATAGAAGAACAATAATTTAAATGAGACATATGCATAGAAACAAAGATTGAAATGTTGACTCTGAATATGAATATCTCAATTATTTGTAATGAAAAATGGTAAGACTTATTTTTGCATTCTGTCCTCCATTTTATTTACTTATAAGGAAAAAATAGAACTGTTCTTACTGAGATCATGGTGTCTAGGATTACCAGAAATTTCCTAAGGTCATTTCTGTAACTCTCATAAGTATTAGTAACATTTAATTAACAATAGCTTCAGTGAAAACAGATTAAGCCAAACACATTGAGTTTCTAAGCCATCACTTCTTACATTGCTTCTGGCTCTTCTGGGATGCTGTGTAATGTTATCACAGAAACATTTAACTGAGGCAATTTAATATTTCCCATAGAGAGCACAAATCCATTTGCATTATTATCACCAAATGAACCCTTTTTCAATAACACTTAACATAATTAAAATCTAGGAAAACAGAGAGCGGATTATATTCTGAAAGTAATAAAGGATTAAATATTAGAGTGATGGTCCTTCTGACTGAGCATGTAAGCATTTTTTGCAGGTTGCTAAGTGACCCTGCTTATGATTTGTGTTGTCTGGATATTTTTTATGTACTGTTTGTACGGTGTGCAGGTGCCTGGTGCTGTCAGGGGGCCGCAGGGCTCCCCTGTGAGGCAAGGCCAGGGCTGCCCCATGCCGGATACAGCTGGCTCCAGCCGGTTCTGATGCAGGTCACAGCCAGGCCCAGCAGCCTACGTGGTGGCACATTAGGGAAAGCAGATTTAAGAAAGGGAAAAATACCACACAGCAGTGAGGAAAAAAGAGTGGGAGAAACGGCCCTGTGAACACCAAGGTGGGAGAGGAAGGTGGGGGAGTAGGTGCTGCAGGTGCCAGTGCAGAGGTTCCCCTGCTGCCCATGGAGAGGACCAGGTATTTCCCTGTGGCTCGGGAGGACCCCATGCAGGTGGGTGTGCCCTGAAGAATCTGTTGCCAGTACAGAGGAGCTCACACTGGAGCTGTTTTATCCTGAAGGGCTGCAGCCCATAAAAGACGATTGGAGGAAAAGCATGAGAAGGAAGGAGCGGCAGAGGGGACGTGTTGCAGGCTTACCACAACCCACATCCTCCATACCCCTGTGCTGCTCAGGGGCATGCAGTAGAGGAGTCAGGAATGAAGGAGTGGAGTTAAGCCTGGGCAAGAAAAGAGGCGGCTGTAGAGGGAAGGTGTTTTAGTTTTTGTGTTTGTTTCTCACCATGCTACTCTGTTTTTAATTGGCAATAAATTAAATTAATTTTCCCCAAGAGGAGTCTGTTATGCCCATGATGATAACTGGTAAGTGACCTCCCTATCTTTATCTCGATCCATGAGCTTTTCCATCTTCTTTTCTCCCCATTCTCTTGAGGAGGGGGAGCAACAGAGCAGCTGGGAGGGCATCTCGCAGCTGGCCACAGCCAACACACCACACTGTTGTGTGCTATTTTCTAGGTACAGTGGTCCAATTCTCCAGGTTTTGATTAGTAGAGCTCGTGTTGCAGTTGCTAAAAGACATTTCCCATTACGTGAAAATCCCATTGAAGTAAATACTCATGGCATGCATTGAAATTAGAAGGCAGAAATATAAGGCAGGGAAGAAGACGCATTTTAGGGCCTGGGTTTCAGGTGATGAAAGTTTGTGTTTTGTATTTTTTTCCCATGTATTTTGGAAGGTATTTAAGATTTTTTTTTTTCAGAACTTAACTACTGAAACCGAAGTCTCACAGAAGTACACCATTTACTGCAATTAACTAGATATAGAAGTAATATGCACAAATTGTTAGGCAGTTTCCAGTCATGCCTGGATATGCATTGCACTATTTCACATATATATCAATATAAAATTGAATTTAAAAGTTCATGAAAATGTATGCCTATAAGGGGACAGATGCTTAAATTCCTGTTTTGTATGCAAACACACGGATGAATGGCTTGTTACTGCTTATGAATTTTCAGAATTTATATGTTGTACCAAAATTTCTCTACGAAATATTTCTCTACCAAAAATTTCTCTACCAAATTTCTCTACGAAATATTTCTCTACAAAAATTTCTCTACCAAAATTTTCTTCATCCACAGTGCAGGCTTACAGCTTCTAAAAGACCACAATTGATAAGCTATGGACAGTAGAGTGAAGATAATAATTTAGACAAATCAAGTTTGTTCACTCAAAAATATATAGTACCGTAAGTAATTTGATTAGCTTCTTTAATGCTGTTTGGAGTAATTTTGACAACTGTGTCAAATTGCCTAAGTTAGAGAAAAAAATATGGTTTAACAAGAATATATATCAGAAGTAACTGTCATGCTTCCCCAAAAAGAGCAGTGTCTTTTCAACACGTTTTATTAAGATGAATTACTGGTAAGGTTCTAAGTTTTAGTTATAATGGTCTAGAAGATTTACAACTGTTTGGTTTACTATTTTTCAAGTGTGTAGGAATTTAGAAACAAAATCATGAAACTAATCTAAACAAGCATCTAAAATCAGCTTTTGGGAAATTATGTAGTGACTTTTCTGAATGGGATTGCACAAATAAGAGGTCTCTGGAGTTGTGAATATCTAAGACAAAAACCAGAGGGGGTACTTTGGTAGTAGAAAGTGAGTACTTTTCTTTGTGGAGATTTTTGGTGAAGAATAAGAAAATTCTTTCGCAAGAGGCAATGAAATATGTCTGGTATCTCCTTTGATACACTGAGTGCAGTTTAGATGAGAACATTTATGAAGAAAATGCCTCCTGTCAAGTCATATACAATGTAGGTAGCAGCTCATAGGATAATTTTTAGTTGCACATAGGCACTTTCACCCACCCAGCTTAGATAAGTTATACTGGCTCTAAAAAATCTTACATTGGGCAGTCATTTGGAGTTAGAGCTTACTTCATGTGGAGGAAGTTATGGTATAATAGTAAATATTTATAATCTCTGAGAAACTTACCTTCAAGAGGAGTGTTTGTACAGCTAAAGGAGGACCATAGCTACAGAAGAGCCACTGACATTTTAGAAAGTAAACACAAAAATACTCCTGGCCCAACTCTAATGTGCAACGCATATGGCACAATGAAGGAACACCTGGAGTAGGATTAAACACAACCTCAGTTTGAAGTGCTTTGATTGCCCGATGTTGAAACAGAGTAGTAAGTTTTAGACTTTCAAAACCATCGCATGAAGATACCTAATCATCCATACATTTTAAATCAGCACTGAATGTGTTTCAGGCAACTAGACAAAGAGTATTTTTTAAAATGCTTTTGTAGTAAAGTACTTCCCTGAGAATGGAAGACTTGCCTGTTGAGACACACCAGAAAAGGGCAGGTAGCTATTATTTATATACAGCAGCCCTACTTTGTGCACTGACCAGTCTGGGCACTCAAGGAGCAGCAGCGTCCTTTAGGCTTTGCAAAGTACAGTTAGTAATTTACTGCCAACGAATCTGTTTCTAATTACACTTCTGTGTCTTCTACTAGTTAAAGCTTGCCTAGCCACAAACCTTTATCCATACCCGGATTCTTAACTAGACTATATGAGAGGTAGCAAGCATAACACTGGAATTGGTTATCAAACAGTAAAATGTGGTGCCTGACTCATGCAGCGACTGGAGTACAAAGATTGAAACATCCTGCTTCCCCAGGCAAGTATTTTGTCACTCCCATTATACTGTGCCACACATTCTTCTAGTGGTTACTTCCTTCTTTCACGTTTTTATCATGTCCTTCTTAACTGGCTGTTTATCCATACATTAAACATATAATCAAATGCCAGCAATTCTTACCATCATATATAAAGTTCATGCACTAGCCACAAAGCAACAAATAACAAATTATGAAATTTCCTTGTCTAAATGTGTCCGTTGTACAACATCCTTTTGAAGGGTGATATAAATCAGATCACAAATATTGCATGTCATTGTCAGTTTACGGGTGCTAGCCATCCCGTAGACTAGCTGGACACTCATCTGGGAGTACTTAATCATATATACAAGTCAAATTTTCTAAATAACAAATATTTCACTAAGCTCACTTTCATAAGTCACTTTCATCATCACTTAATGATACTCATATAGGCTGTTATTATTCATGTAACCCAAATCCTTATGTACTATATTGTTTTCTGCTTTTAACATAGCAGTTCTGTTGATGCCATGGATTTTATTTCACTTACATATAATCAAATTCTGTCATTCTTCACATTATTGGCAATAGTTGAAAATCATACATAATTCCTTAGCAGAAGCATAATTTTTACAAAATAGGGTAATACAGACATAAAGAGACTTCCAAGAAAAAGCCAAATGGTTTGGGGCTATAAAGTACATTTGTTATCTGTTGCCCGGCATGCTTGATACACCATATTTAATGAAATACAACGTCTGCCCTAGCAAAGATAAGCACAACTCTGACCTGATTCAATAAGAAGCAAAAATGTTTGTAGCACAGCAAGGTATTATTTGGTTATAACCAAAGATTAATATTTCAGTCTTCTTAAACAAACTTGTATTTAACAAGCATAGTCCTTACGGAAAAATCAGTCAGTTTATTTTAAAGACTCCACATTGTAACAGGCATTTTAAACTATGGAGTGCACTGGTGACTGTAACTAGTCTTTAGAAGTGTTCCTTTTTACTTTTTTAATTTATTTAACATTTGCTGGAAGAAGTAACTAACACAACTCATCTTTACAGCTGTGAAAAGTATTTTCTGCGTTCTAACTATTACCTTCTATGTTACTCTCTCATATGGAGAACTCCTGCTGGAGTTCAAGAAGTGTTTGGGCAATGCTCTCAGACATACGGTCTGATTTTTGGGTGGTCCTGTGTGGAGCCAGGAGTTGGACTTGATAATCCTTGTGGGTCCCTTTCAAAACAGGGTATTCTATGACTCTGTGATATTTTTACATTTCTTTAAACCAATGCACAGACTACTTCCGTTTTTTTAGACTCATCATCTTACTTGAAGAGAAGCTTAACTTCGTTCAGAAACAATGAGAGGCAGCAGCCACTTTAAAAGCGAACACTTTAAGGAACTCCCTTCACAAAATATAAGTGATTAGACCTTGGTGAATAAGAAATTTCATTTGAAAAAAAATAATAACAAGAAAGGATAATGGAATCTGTCAAAATCAAACAAGCAGGAAAACACAAACATTCTTCATTTCAAAAATTTATTATTTTATAAGAAGTTTCAAAATCTGCATTATTCATTCTTCCAGTCATTGACAGTAAAATCATGGTGCTTAATCTGTCCACAGGACTATCTTTTGAGTCATCAAGTAAGTATGTACCAAATCTAACCTCAAAAAAAAAACCCCAAAACACAGTCATCTATTCATACATCAGCCTGTTTGATACAGCAAGTAGCTGTACAAATTATCTTTACCACTAATTTATCTATTATTTTTATTCCGTTCTTGTGCTTAGATATTGTTTTTTCTGTTGGAATGAAGAACGTGAGCAGGTACATTATTTATCATGAAGAAATTATCTTCAGGAAAGAGTATGCTATCACATCATCTTTCTGTATTCTCTAATAGGAGATAAAACTCCTGCTAGTTTGGAGTTGTGGATCTTCTCAATTCAACATCTTTTTTGAACTATAAATTTCCTGATTGGCTACAGTATTCCAGTAAAGCAATGCCAAAAGTAAGATAAAAAAAGTGAGATTAAATGGTTTTGTTCCTCCTTATGACATATTACACTATTTTTGCATCCAATGGATGTCTCAACTCTTTTCAGCACTGTAAGCATGTACTTTTGCTAAGACCCCAAATCAGTTTCAGCCTCTCTAATCTGTACTGGGTAAGGATACTCTCCCTTGGTACATCGGGCACATGGCCTTTTTTATCCAAAAGTGCAAACTTACATGTTTTGATAGCACCCAGCTTGTTAAGTGATTTAAATTGTTTGCATCACTGTTTTGCCTCCCTAAGAATTTATTATTGTCCTAATTGCAATTTTGTCAGTGATAATTTCATACCATATCATTGATAAAATATGTTGAAAGTGTTAAATTAAGAGTAGGATCATGTAAGAATTAAAAATGCCTGTGACTGCGGGTCTGTAACACCACTGTAAGTCACTGAACTCTTGCTGTTGATCTAGCACTAATTCACCTAACAAAAGTGTAGTGCAATACCACAGCTCTTTATAAATGTCTACAAAAAATGCATGCATCAGCACCTTTACAAACAATGGTTTTAACCTCATAAGGGAAAGATACCAAGGTAAATATATGAGTGTTATTCTTTATAACCAATTTTGACTCGTATTAATTTGGTTACCCCCTTTCAATGTTTTATTAATCAGGTCTGTTATGAAGCACTCTATGTTTTACCTCGAATCAAAATTGGATGGGCAACTGTAAATGTCCAGATCATTGGGTTTGCTTATTCAGTAATTACTGAATGGAACAATCTCTTGAATAAACATTGAATAAATCATTGAATAAACATACTGGCAATTTTTCCAGTACCTGTTTACTAAGAAAACAGTAACTTGCTATGAATCTTTTCCGTCCTAACATGCACTATAAATTTATTTTCCTTTATATTTTGTGTTACTGTTTTCTCTTTGTACGTTTTATCTTTACCAGTTTCCCACACTTCCTAGTTTCTGACTGATGTTCAGTAGCATCATCTTCTCCTATCTTTTACTTCTTATGAGTATTTTTGTTCATTTCTTAATTTCCTGTCTAAATGCTGAATGATTTTGTTTAGTTTCATTTCTTTGTTTGTATTTCATCAGAATAGTCTTCCTTCCTAATGGCATGATAGCAAGAATGACAGTATCTAGTAAATGCTTTTAAGTAGTATCCAAATGTCATTCATATCTTGCTAAAATCTTTCTGCTATCCGATTTAGCTAAAAATATCTTTTGGCTTTATGATAAGGTCTCTTAAAATCATTACACGTATATTTTATGTTTATGTATTCAATATGCACGTTGTAAATGTGATTCACTGGAGCCTAATGTCAGATGAGGAGAGGCTGAGGGAAGAGCTTGCCTGGCAAGCAGACAAGAAAGCTTCGTGGGGACTTAATAGCAGCTTTCCAACACCTAAGGGGAGGTTATCAAGAAAGTGAGGCTAGACTCTGTACTGAGGTGAGTGACAGGATAACAAGGAAAATTAAGATGACAACTTTACATAAGGAAAAAGAAATCTCAGTGACACTAACTGATGATTGGAACAGGCTTCCCGGAGAGGCTGGGTAGTGTTTGTACTTGTATGTTTGTCTGACTGGATGAAACCCTGAGCAGCCTGGTCTGATCACAGAATTGACCCTGATTTGAGAAGGAAATTGGACTAAAGACCTCCTCAGGTCCCATCCACCCTGAATTGCTCCTGATAACTCATACGTCTGTATTTATTTTTAATTCTGTTTTCCGTTCCCATTATCTGTCAGAATGAGGCTGATGTTAGTATTTCACTTGGTTGGTTGTGATTATGCTTTAGATTTAGATTTTTAGAATACAAAGATGTTTAGAAATTTTGAAGATGTTTTAGAATTAGTCATGTGAGACCTCTAGTTGTCATTCTGAGTGAGATTATCAATGATAACACATTTTAAATACACATGTGAATGTTTTTTCAGCCTTCCTTTTCATTGTTTGCTTTGCATAGTAGATATCCTGTTGGCTATTATAAAATCACCATTTCATGTACAAGAGGCTTTTGTCAAACAATCATTTAAAAACTTAAAAACTGCATACGTTGCAGGTTGTGGTAGTGTCACAAGGTATCGTTTATCAGTTGTGATAATATCTTGTCGGAGGAGCTAGGGTAACATAGGATGAGAAATACTCCGTTGACACAATCTGGTTGGTTTCTCAATCCCAGGACAATTCTTAAATACTTATGTCATTTGGCTAAACTCTATTCTCTGTGTCCTGTCAACCACAGTCTGGCCTATACTGAATATTTTCTTGCACATACAATATTCTCTTGCATGGAATATTATATGTCTGAGTCTTTTCAGCTTATGTGATGAAGGCGCAAATGGTCCATATTCACTTCTCTGAGCTACTGAAGAATTTTATTTTCAAGTTTTAGAGAGTAAAGAATGATTAAAAGAGACAAAACAACTGCCTTTTTTCCAGAAAGTCACTGTTGCTTGGCTACAGGCATTCCACTCACTGTCTTCTTTTTATCTATCAGAAAAATGTCTGAGCACGCAAGCCTTATAATAACTTTAATAGCTAACACCTTAAAGATGGCTATCCCCATGATACTGACCTTTTCAGTGTGATGTTAATGTTGCCATGTTAAAGTGACTTTAAATGTTCATACCAATGAGGATTCCTTTGCTTTCATGTCAGAATTTGTGACTCCTTACCTCAGTAAGGAGGTAAAACAACCTCAGTATATGCCTGTAGGCTTGTGACTCTTCCCTTAAAACCAATCACATTGGCAATCTCATTCTGAAGTTGGTATTAAAAGTGGGATAGGCTGGAGTTTCCCTATTACCATAAACCAGACAGAACTTGCTGCATACAATTGAAGCACAAAACTTTTCCTGTTACGTGGTCTGCTAGCTGAAATGGAGACATTTGGCAGGACTTGACCTGTGATTTTGTGGGATTTTGTCCACAATACACTATTGTAATAGTTATTAGTTCCCCGTGATTTGGCTGTGCTATTCAAAGTCTACACTATATATATTGTTTGTATGTACTTTGAGAGTAAGCTGAAGGGGATGTTGATATAAAGTGTAGCTGGAACCTTATGTTGTAACATAAGAAAGAGGCAAGAAAGTGTGTCTGTACAAAAACACACCCTCAGAGTTTTCTTAAAGCACACGAATAGCTTGGTTAATGTCATCTCCCTCTATTTCATGACATTGATCTTCTTTTCAGCCATCCTTTTTTATCTTTACCTCTACTTCATGGGAAAAAGTATAAACCACTGCTTTCATTTGTGGGAAATATGGAGTGCATTGTCTTTAGTGTACAGTAGATACAGATCTGCGTATCTGCATTGTTCTCAAATCATCCAAAACCAAGGAATTGGTTTCATTCTGAATCATCAAACAGTACTATGTAACTTGATTTGTTATGCAAGACAAAATAGTTTGTACATCATCAGAACCCTCTGATTCAGTTACATTGAAATCCGTAGCCTGCTTATTGATGGGTGCCTTGGAAGAGGAGGAGGGGAAGAAGACAGGGAGAAAGTACTTGTGTCTAACTACCCCACATGCTTTTTCTCTAAATGCTTTCTCCTGGCCACTGTCAGAAACACAAGATTGTGAAATTCTTACATTCTTATTGTGTGTTGGGGACTTAATAAGAGAATAATATCTGAGATTTAAAGATTGCAAAATCAAAAAGAGATGTTAACCTATTGCAGTTGCTAAATAACCAAGTTATTGTAGACAAGATGCATATTTTCCAATCATATTAAAATAATTCTAGTCTTATATAACTTCAGCCATCTAAAAGATAAGCTTCTAAGTTACTTTGTCTTACACATAGCCTTTGTATAAACACTGGGGAGTGGTAGGGAGAAGTTGTATTTCATATCCCATGTTAGGTACCCATTGACTGGATTTCTGCATGAGGGTACATTCAGAGACAAACTAAAAAGACATACAGAACATTGTTATTAGATGAACAAATGTCTTAAGTTAGAGATGGAAAATACACTTACTATTCATTGGAGGCTCAAAATTTCACACCTCAAAACCGTAGGCAAATTCTGACTCCTAAAGTTCTCTACTTAAATTGTACAGTGAGGATTCAAAAGTCTAGCGGGCTTTTGAAGTGGCTAGCCATGTGACATTCTGTATTTTTATTTCTGTATTTTCAATTGTATTTTCAATTACAATACTCTTCTTAGTAGGCAGGCAACACCTTTTATACTAGAAAGCTGCTCAAAGTAGCAAGCCCACACTTAGAGATACATTGTTAATTATTTTCATTTTTCTGATGAGGAATAAATGTACATGCTGTTTTCACCACAAATTTTAATTAATCCAAATCAAATCTCATATATGAGCTGCCAGAAGAAATGCCCAACCCACTTGTGAGAGTATAGTTACCTAATGTAATATGAAGAAGCCTCTACTTGCTATTATTTTGTTTAGCCATCATAGATACTTAATTACATTCTTTTGATGTCAGTAAAATAATTTAATTTCCCCTGAAGACATTGAAATACATCTGTTTTATTGAAAAAGTATTTTCCCATGCCCCAATCTGAGTTTTAAGCATAAGTACGCACCCAATTCATAGCTCTGTCTTTTAGAAGTTCAAAATAAGTTCTGTGCTCAAATAAGAATTCAGCCATTGCATTTTGCTTTTAAAGTATAGTTAACAATACACATAACAAAGTTTCTGTTTCCATGACAACACCATAGCTGGAAACATATTTGGAAGCTGTTCTGATGGAGCAATTTCAAATAATTTTATTTCTTTAAATAAGAATTTTTTTTATGTAGCTAAACAGTAGAAAACAGATCATAGCTGCATAATTTGCAACCATACTTGAAATTTAACATCGAGGCCATCATATTTGATGGTATATAAAATGAAGAATTTAGTCTGGCTCCATGATGTTTCTAATGTCTAATTTGCAATTAAATTCCTTCTAGGCCATAATTTTTTAAAAAAGTCCATAAAAGAGAACTTACTTAAGTGGTAGATTCAGGAGCAAAAACCACTTTCCTGTTGTTAATTACCATTAGACATTGTTTAGGCATCTCCTGTGTGCTGTCCACTATAGCATTTCATACTTTTATGCTTCCTATGCTAGCAGAGCATGTTATAGAAAGGTGTGCCACTAGCTGAAGGTAAATATTACATTTTGTATGTCCATTTGCTTCAAAACTGATGCCATGTAAAATGTGTTAAGATCATTACACCATATTTCCATCACTGTTAAAACAGAATGTGCACACACTGTCCTTTGGAGAGCATCTGTCAGCTGTAAAAAATTAGTATAATCTCAAACCTCCAATACTTTGCTAACTTTTTATCTATTCACACTAATGAGTTGCAGAAAATGATACATTACTCACTATCATAACTATAACAGAATTCTTCTATTTTTAAAATATTTAAGCCTTGGAAAGTTTAATATTTACTTATGATTCCTAAAAAAAATAGTTGTGCCTTACAAATATTATGCATTTTTGTTTACACTGAGGTTCTTAGTACTAAAGTATGTCTAAAGAAGAACTGGAAGAAAATAACTTCAGAGCACTAAAGACATCATATCTGTTGCTTTTTTTATATATCTTTTTCCCTTGTGCTGTATCCCATTGCAGTTGGAACTATTACAATATTCATTTCCACTCTGCTATTTAAAAAAAGAAAATATTTTACAGGCAACTAAAAATTATAGAACTACTCATTTTGTAACTTTCCTATAAATTCTGTAAACACAATTGGTATCTTTCACTGGTTATTGTTCTTAAAAAATAGATACAGAGGCAATAATGATTATGGGCTTTCAAATCTGGCTTTTAATCTCTACCCTTCAAATCACATAGAGAACACTAGTGGAAATCTTGTGAGGACATTGGGACAATCAAAATAGAAAAGCAAAATCTCACCAAGGGAATTCATACACTTTTGACAGATTTGAATCCATTCCAAATGCAACTAAATCCAGACTATTTCCTCAGTTAGGTAGCTGTACAGTTAGAAAAATGCTGCCATGCTGCAACAATAACATATATTAACTCATGTAAAGCTTTTTTAGCCACAAATACCAATACAGAAATAAAAATTCATCTTTCACCTACATCCTAGATGTTAAGGTGTGTCTCAAGTAAGTGTGTTGAAATTCCTCATCCGTTTCCATTAACTATAGAAGCCTAGATTTCTCACTTAGAGAAGTTCGCTAATTTTTAAGCACTAATGTTAGGTGAGATGTATTCCATTGTAGCATTACCGTGTCTATTCTAAAACAAACCTTAAAGTTGGAGTTAAGTTCACCCGTAAGAAGCAACATTAACTTTTAGTATTTTTGATTTTCGTTGCTTATTTAATGTAGTATCATTATGAAATATTAAATGACAGTATATACATTATATATCATCAAACAGCAGTAAAGGAATGTTAACGTGTTGGTATTTGTTTGTTGTAGAGTGAATAAGATTAAAATTCAGTCTAGTGCCATGGTTGTCCTTTTGGATATGTATATCATGCTGTAATCATCATAATTGCTTTCTGATTTTTAAATATAATCTATTCCACTGTTAATTATTTCCATGTTTCATAACAATATTTTCTATTACAGAAAACTATTAAATTATTCCCATTGCATATGCTATTTATTTCATGTGCAATGATATTCATGTACTTCTTGTGCCCTATACATTCAACTAGGAAAATTCATTTCAATTGGTAGTTTTATATAAATTTACAAAATACTCTGTACTTTTTTTCAGAAGTAGTATATGACTGGCAATTAAAATTTAGTTCAAGCTATGTAATATATTTAATGTTATTTTATTCTTCAACTATTAGAATTCAGTTCACTGGGACTAGAGTTCAAGGTTAATACCTAAAGATGAATGACAAATGTTGCCATTATAACTAGAATTTAAAATCTGTTTACTTCATATAAATAATAATATGCACTTAT
This sequence comes from Anseranas semipalmata, assembly GCA_013399115.1. Taxonomy (NCBI): domain Eukaryota; kingdom Metazoa; phylum Chordata; class Aves; order Anseriformes; family Anseranatidae; genus Anseranas; species Anseranas semipalmata. The sequence goes on along the minus strand of VXAA01005260.1, from coordinate 3,487 downwards.
CTGAAGCTCTAAGTAGCCTAACTATTAATGACATAGTACCTAAAATAACACCAACATTAAAGTATCACTTAATTGGAAACTCAGCAAACTCCTTTGCAACCTCTAATATTTGTGCAAAGTTTCCGACACCATTTGTGCCCTCTCAAAAGACGTATTATCCAACCTGAAACTGAAGGTTATTGCACAAAGGTAGTTTCAGACTCAGGTGATGCTGGCAGTAATGTTTGCAGCTCTAGAGCATTTATGGAAAACACGTATGATTGAATGTGTGTATGGTGTGAAGGGAAAAGTGAAGGAGAAGGAGAGGAGAGTGCGAAGATACGTCTCAAGTTCTCTTGAGACTGACAGCTTCTCTCCTGAGAAGCTGACAGCAGCTGTGGTAATATGACATTGGATAATACATTTTATAGGCTTAAGTGATTTATAGCATCTTAAACAGCTTCTGGAAGCAATTAAGCAACCATTGCAGGCCTTAGAAGATGAGATGCTGCCTGCCTCCCACCGTTCAATGGCTCACTAAATTGATTGCTACATTCATTATCAGTTTCAGTCCCTGACTGGCTTGATGCAGTAGTCTAATTTCAAAACAGCAAAAGAATAGAAAGCAGTAGCAAGATCTGCATTCAAAAGATGGCACCTTACTATCTAAACACATATCATAACAAGCTTACTGTGTAACTGATATAGGAGGAACACCAAACAGAAATTAGGAAGCCTAAAATTTTCTTAAATTCCCATTCTCACAAAGTTTAGCAAGCAATGGCAGACTTCTGTTCTCAATCACCTTCTGTTTTTCTTGTTGTTGTTGTTGTTTGTTTGTTTCTTTTTGTTTTTTTGTTTTGGTTTGTTTTTGTTTTCTGCATCTGTTTCCATAACTCACTATTGCAATCTCAGTCATGGTCTGAGTTTCAGACAAGTCACTCCCTGCCATGTCTCTAGCTCACATAGATAATGAATGCAGTCCTTCATTGCAAAGTCCAGACCATAGAAACAGGACTACATACAAGCAGCTTACTGGTGATATCATTTCCTCTGCCTCCTAACAACTCCCCTAATAATGGGTCATACATGACAAAGAGGAAGACTGGAATCTATGCGTGAAACCACTCTGGGGACAGGCTTTCAACTCAGATTTCATCTAAAGACAAGAATGAAGAATTACTGTTTGCTTATGTCTAGGTCTTAAGATGCACCATATAGTTCACGATCAGATCAGCAGCAGATTTCACAAAACATCAGTGTGGACATCTGATCATCATCTATTTCTTGGAGGAAAATATCCATTGTCCTTGTATGTCTACCTGACATAAATGGAAACTAATTTTATGATTTCTAAACAAGCAAACAACTCTTCTATATACAAACTAGACCATAGGTGTGGAATTGTGTCTGACTGATGTTGCATTAATGCTAGCTAGAGAGCTATGGTAATACACTGAGCAGCCCAGCCAGTTTCTGTTTATAGTTGACAAACTAATAACAGGAGCTAACACAGTCTTAATAAAGATCAGGGCTCTTTTTGAAATAATTTGTTATTTTACAATACTGCCACAGGTAAAATAATAAATTGTTCTTGAGTGAAGTCCTGATGAATGGCTCTGCAGGCTGGCTGGATAGTAAAATTGATTTTTTACAGAGTATGATGAGTTGCATAAAAGATGAAGTGCCAGCATGTATAATTTCTAGAATATCATGAATTAAATGTAAGTATTAATACAACGTGGCATCACTGGACTTGTTACTATTCTTGGCATACTCCTTGAGGATATGTAATAATTATCTTTGGATTTTTAGTATTCATTTGCTTATTCATTTTCATAAATGTACAGCTTCATTTCTCTTACCAGGTACTGATGGTGGTAACAAAGGTTGGTTTTAAATATCTAGGGTTGGACTAAAAGTAATGGAATCAGTGGCCAAAGGCCTACTCAGAAATCTGGGAAAACAAACACCTTTTTTTTTTTTTTTTTTTTTGAATCACTAAGAAAGCCATTAATCCTCTCGTAAAGGCATTGTGTCTGTGAATAAACAAAACCAACTTTACTGAGGGGGGAGAATGCAAGAGTATTAATTTTGGAAGACACAAGAACAGATTCAGTATGTGTCTATCTTCTTCCAAACAAAATAGTCACTCTGGTGATGTCTTGGGCTAAAATCCACTGTGCCTGGCATCCTACCTTCCAGACTCCATGTCCAGTAGACAGTTGAACATTCCTCACTTTTCTAACACATCACATTCAGAGCATATTAATCACAGTTGTGTCCCAGAGGTGGAGGGTATAACTGGCTGTGTTCATTCCCGTGGGAAAATGCTGACTACCAGACAACCCATCCTCGCAGCATCACCTCATGCAACTGCTGCATTTAGCCATGATGACAACTCAATGATACCAGTACCAGAGCTTTGCACTAAGTTGTTATCTTCATCTGAGCATTCAGAGATATTCCACCCAATTGAACCATGGGTGTTGGAAAAAGAGCCTGGTTCAGAAGCAATTTTGATTTGATATCATGCCATGTGGGCTCACTTACTTTTAAATAATGAGATTAAGGATAGTAACCATACTGCTATATTCTGAGCAGGGCTAATATCCAGATATAGTTCATACCCTTACACAGAATACATACTCACAGAGATTTCACTCCCTCACACAAGATACATGCTGTGTAATATATGCAGTATCAACCAAACACTCCAGCATCCATTGTCTAGGTTGAATATCTGAGTTTAAACGTAAAACGCGGCAAGTTCTGTTGCTCACTAATTGTTCAAAGTATTCTTACTCCTACTTTGAAAGCGTTAATGAATTAAACCAAAAGAAGCAAAATATTTGAACTAGCATAGCAAGCATCACTCATGCAGATTTTTAATTTTTTTCTCTGTGTGTCTTTGTTCTCTGTCTGGTTTTCTCTGTGTGTCTTTTTCTCATTCATAGGGAGAAAATCCACAGAATGACAGAATCACAGAACCATTTAGGTTGGAAAAGACCTCCAAGATCATCCAGTCCAACCTATAACCTAACACTACCAAGTCCTCCACTAAACTATATCACTAAACTCTCTACATCTAAACATCTTTTGAATACCTCTGGGGATGGTGACTCCACCACTTCCCTGGGCAGCCTGTTCCAATGCCTCACAACCCTTTCAGTAAAGAAGTTTTTCCTAATATCCAACCTAAACCTCCCCTGGTGCAACTTTAGCCCACTCCCCCTTGTCCTATCACCTGGCACATGGGAGAATAGACCAATCCCCGCCTCGCTACAGCCTCCTTTAAGGTACCTGTAGAGAGCAATAAGGTCCCCTCTGAGCCTCCTCTTCTCAAGTTGGTGCAGCCAAAGCTCAATTAGAGTTGAAGGTGGCAAATACTATGGGGGATAATAAAAAGGGCTTTTCTGAATATGTTAACAGCAAAAGGAGGACCAGAGATAACATTGGTCCATGACTTGATGAGGATGTTCACCTCACAAATAGGGCCGTAGGTAAA
>VXAA01005259.1:68912-90483 GCA_013399115.1 Anseranas semipalmata | reverse complement strand
GGCTGGGTACTTGGAGAACAAGTATTAGTACATATCTAATTAGTACATATCTAATAACATTAATAAGAGTTGTAAATGATAAACTAGTACCTGTGGTAATTTTCAGACCTTTGTGTCAAAACATCACATTTTTCATATATATGTTTATTTATTTAACAGGCAACTGGCTGTAACTTCTGTAACTGTGAAATTTTCTGGAGTTTTTGTTGGGTTAATAAATGCTACTTTGAGATGTGCAAAAGGTGATAGGGTAATTTGGTAGTAGAGAAGTGTCAGAAAGGATTAATAGTGGAATCCTACAAATAAGTGTTTTTTCAAATGCAATGTGAAAATGATTTAGTAAAAAATTGCAGATCAAACTCATTGCTTTTGAAAGTTAATATAACTCTATTCATTTTTTTTTGATTTCTCCTCAAAATATTTAAAATGAAGTGAAACCAAAATTATAAGTGTCCATTTTCATGGATTTAAAAGATTTGTACTAATTATTTCATTCTTATAATAAAAAAAAAAAAAAGTGTAATGGAAATTTCACTTATTTCCCCTCTGCAAGCCGAATTTGAATTAAGAGCATGCATAACATTGGAAGAGATACTGTTAAAGTACTTACTATTTTTTTCCTGCATTTTCTGTTTTCTGTTTCCCTTTACCTTTGATGATGATTAAATGAATTTGAGTCTTTGTCTGAATTTTTACAACATAAAGGCTGAGCAAAGAACCCTGCCTATTTCAAAAAGTGATTTGAACACCTTTGTTCTGTGAGATTTTAAGGTGAAGACTTTTCAGGAGATGCTCCAAATTGTCTCTGTGTCTTCTCATAATCTTATTGCAGACAAAGAGCACAGTTCTTCTAATTCTTCTACCTTCTTTTTCTTCCTCAGGCTCTCCAACTCCTTCAGAAACGCTCTTCAAAAATATATCTTTTTTTTTTTTTTTTAAGAAAATTTCTCCCAAATAATTTTCCTGGAATTGATACCTTGAATGCCCAATACTAAAAGGCAAATTTCTCATTGATTTCCATGCTGAAAGGTCAGTCTCTATATTTTTTATATTCTTTCTTTCTATATTTTTTAAAAAAGAATGTCAAAGCTTCTCAGCATTGTTATTCTGAACTGTAATTCCTTCTGCAAAGGTGTAATTGAAATAATTGCAACAGGACTAAGAATGCAACAGAGTTATTACCATGACTGGTTCATGGCAATGACTAATAACATCAGTGAAAAAGAAACAAACATAAGACATGCTCAGATTACATACACACACAAAACAGTAAACTATGGAGAAACTTGGAGAGAGTATGTGTTAAATTATAATAGTGATGATGAACAGCATCAGACCTGCCCTGAAGATGTTGGAAAATATGTTGAAAAGGATGTCTTGCAATTTCTCATTTACCAAATTGGTTTCTAAAATGTGCATAAATTAAAATATTTCACAGAACTATCTTTTTATTGCTCTTCATTATTCTGTGAAGAGTGGAATGGAGTTATAGCTTACAAGTTAAAAACACTGTGCCTTCAGAACGAAAGCCTGCAACTATATGCAGTAAGAGAGATGCTTGTATATTACGTTTCTTCTTTGGCAATCTTTTTGTGTATAGAATATATGTAGGCAAAATATTTACAGCCTCTCAGCCCACTGCTAACTAACTCCTTTTAACAATTATCCATATCCCTTATGCTAAATTGATAAGCCAGATAAACAAGTACAAACATTAAAGAATTTATGCACACATTGCAACTCATGCTATTTTACCGAGTAAATGGCATACATGGAATCTTAAAATTTTACTTCAAATCGCCAATAACACAAACCAAAAAAAAAATCTACACTGGGCAAAAACCAGAGATTTTCATTCTTAGGAAAGATAGCTTTACTATGTGACATGGAAAACATAGGTGTTGTGATTAATAGAAGAGTAGAATTATGCAGTATCTATCTTTCAAGCAAGGTGCATTCTTGCACCACTACTTGTAGGGGTTAAATGTTTATTGCAGGTCCATCAGAGTCTTTACCAAAGATGAAAAAAGGAATTCTTTCAACCAGTCGTCCCTGTATCATCTGAGAACTGAACCAGAATTGCACATAATGAATAATGAATGTGGAGGAAAGTGGATTGGCTTTAAAACTTTTGAACTTCTGAGTATTTTTGAATGGATACACCTTGTAGTCATCAAGCTGTAATACAGGGATAAAGTATTATACACTTTACATACTACATGTTCGCGTATTTATATAGGTATGCATATCCACATTATGTAACAGAGTGCAATCTTACAGAAGTTTAATTTGTCAAAGGTATCTTACATTTTGCTTTCCTTTTTTTTTTCTTTTTTTTTTGATATATATTTACAGATTTGGGTAAGGAAGTCCTCTCGCTTTCACTCTAAATCTGAAAAATATGAAAACACTAAAGTGGTAATTCCTGAGGAAATTCCTGATTTTGAAAGCATTTATATGGCTTATTGGTGTCAGCTGCAGAGACCATAAAAATCCTTCTTTTCTGTTTCCATAGAATATAAAAAACAAATAAAGAAATCAACCAATTGCCCCTCTTTTGTTCTCTTCCTTGCTTTCATAATTTAGCCGTTGGCATACTGAAGTAACTTTCCACATTATTTTATCACTTCAGGGGCAAATCTTGCCCTTCATTTCCACCTCATGGAAACACTAGCCAACCTGGAGTTGTTCAATCCAGTAGTTTAAGGGTTATTAAGTTTATATGGCTCATCTCCTTGAGCCTTCCAGATCAGCTTCACAACTTCACAGAAATTCTCTGCACAACAGGCCTTTGATGGAGTATTAGAGATGGAATCCACTTGTTAATGCTTCCCCTCAAGCAGTTGCTGACACTATTGCAGTCTCTGAGTTTCAGTAACATTTGTGATGCAGGTTAGAGTGAGGAATATTTTGACCTAAGGACCATGAAGATTTTTTTTTTTTTTTTGTGCTAAGCCTGGATGCTTATGGACCTGACCTCATCTGATACTATCTTTTTTATTGCTTTTTTTCATAATAAAAACATCAGTCTAGCATGCTCTTCTGACCAAGTTTGTGACAGAATGTTAAAATAATCACTGTTAAAATGGAAAATAATACTCTGCCCAACCTTCAACTCAGTTCTTTTATACTAAGAATCTTGTTGCTTCCTATCATTACATTTCTAAGAAACTAAATAGAATTTACCAGTGACCATATGATATTGCCACAGAGAAACAAAAAAGCCCAAAAATCTGTGCAAGGAACCTCTGATAGGACACTTTACATCAGGATTTTGGTGAAGGTCAGAGAGCTGCTTCCGAAGTGAATCTCCCTTGTTAGCTCCCTTACTGCACTTGTTGGCACCAAGAAGGCACTTGCTGGTGTCATGGAGCAGTCACCTCCACACAAATGAAGCTCCTTATGGATGAAACTAACCTGACTGTGCGACCCCAGCCAGCATACCTCAGGTACCCCAGCTGCTAAGAAGCATCCAGTTCATGGGACCAAAGTAGCTTTAGAGTAACAACCTCTGAAAAATATATAGCATCAACATCAGGGCCTCAGCACAGACTATTTAGCTCTACCAACCCATTCCTCCTATGCAGCACTACTTGCTTGTTGCAAAGGCAGTGAGGCATCCTCCTGCAATTGCTGTTGTACCATCAGAAAAATATGCAAGTCTGATGAAATCGCCAGCAGTGTTACTATGCAAGAGGAGGAAGCAAATTGTTGTAACAATAACCTTAGCCTGGTTACCCACATTGCCTGAAATATAGGTCTATATTTCTCAGGCCTTACTACAGGAATTTAGGGGATATGATCACTGGTTAAAGAGTAGCAGATCCATAAACATTTGAACACTTCTATTAGTAGAAGAGGGACTCATTTCTCACTGGCATAATGTAGATTAGATCTAGGTAATTCATTTGTAAATACAGCCCTAGAAATACTGTGAAAAGCAATACAGAAGCACAGAAGAATAAGGAAACAAAATTTTTCAGGTTCCTGAGAGGCTGTTACTAAGTATAGCAAGTAAAATGCATGTATTTGTTACAGCCCTGTAGTTATGTACACTGTGAGACAGCTCTGTCATATGAATTAGAAAATCAAAACATCTATTGGGTCTTTAAGGTAATACCTTCTCAGGGTATAATTCTCTCTACAAAGTGCTGGCTAGGTATTTATATAGCCCAGTTAAATGGCTACAGAAAAAGTCTTCCGGATTTCACACCAGGACACTGCTTTATAATTGAAAGTGTATCATTCTGAGATTGCTTTATAAGTGATTGGCACTTTTCAGAATATATTAATAACATACCTCTGGTAAAACAAACAACCATACTCAAATTAGATCCTGACAAAGCTAATTTTCTTTCCTAGCCAGTGCAATACATTTGTCAGTCTCCTCACTATTGCTATAGTATTGTCATTCTCAGGCATATATCTCATAAAAGGTTATCCTCAGGCCTAACCTATGTTTTATTCTTTGCTTTCTCTTAACTGTCTCCACATAAAATCCTTATGTCCAGTGTGTATGTGCTTTGAGTCTGGACTCAACTGCATGAGATATCAACAGAAGTATTACAATTGCTGGAGATACGGGAGGAAGCATGATTTTGCTCTAAAGAAAGCTTTTTTTTCCTGTCCACCTTGTAGTGAAAATGCAGCTATCATTTGGGTTGCTGAGATGTGCCAAGTGACTCTCAGAAGATGTCTTGCTGAGCAGGAAGGTACAGCAGGATTTTGTATGCCTTTGCAAGTTCTACAGGCAGCATGCTTTAGGGAGAAGCGTTTGAAATCTTCAGGAATTAAAATCTCTTCTGGAAGTTGCTAGAGGTGGGTGTCAAATAAATGCCACTCTAACATAAGTGACCACATGCTGTGGTTATCATGACACAGTCCTGGCAGTCTGTGCAGGGGTCTCGCTTCAAGTACTCCAGTTTGCATATGGAGAGGCATGACACGCTCTTATCTTAAGCATGAATGAATTCTTCTCAAAGATCTGGAAGCTGAAAATTCTGCTGAAATATTCTCCATATTCCTCAGCATTTTTCCACATCCTGCTAAAACAGCTATCGAACCACAAGTAGGAACAGTGCATAAATTGTGCTAGTCTTGCAGCTTGATACAGGCTGGATTCAAAGAAGTATGCTGAGCAAGAAGTGTCTCAGACGGACAGGCTTAAAATTATTTCTATATAAAGCCTTAAAAAAGACAAATATATTTCATCAAAACATCTCACAAAGTGGCTGAATTAGTTAAAATTCTAAAATTCCAAAAGAGAGCTTCCCAGACTGTGCTGCTGCATTTATATCTTGCACTACAGAAGGAAAAAAAAAAAAAAAAAAAAAAAAGTATGTGACCACCACCAAAATGTATGTGCAGACTAACCAAAACTTGTAACTGCCAAACAGAGGCCTGGGAATCCCCTGGTCTCAATTACAGCCAGAAATCTTGGAGCACAAAGTAGATATTTCAGTTGTTGCTGACTCTGCCTCTGTCCAGGCTTTATGTGCCATGATGTTGGCAGCAAGGGGCTGCAGGGTGGCCTCTGTGAGGAGAAGCCGGGGCTGCCCCGTGCCGGACACAGCCGGTTCCAGCCGGCTCCAATGGCCCCACCGCAGGGCACGGCTGGGCCCAGCAGCCAAAATGGCGGCGCCTCTAGGAAATGTGTTTCAGAAAGGGTAAAATTGCTGCACAGTGAGACCAGTGAGGGAAAAAAAAAAAAAAAAAGTGAGAAACAGACCTGCAAACACCAAGGTCAGAGAAGATGGGGAGGCAGGGGAGATATGGTTATTTTTTGTCTTTGTGTCTCACCGTCATACTCAATTTTAATTGGCAATAAATTAAATTAATCTGCTTTGCCTGCGACGGTAATTGGTAAGTGATCTCCCTGTTTCTATCAGTGAGCGAGAGCCTGACCAATGAGCTTTTTCATCCCGTTTTCTCCCCATGTCCTGTTGAGGAGGGGGTGTGAGAAAATGGCTGTGTGGGGGTCTGGCAGCCGGCCAAGGTCAACCGACCACAGCATTACACAGAGTCACACATGATCCTGGCCATTCCAGGTGCACGTTTGGGAGTTTGGGTCCAGGAATCCTACCTATGTGTGCACGATCACTGTTTCAGGAAGAAAGCCTTAAATGCTACCATGGGAACTTTGCAAACTAAATGCCACATGCAGTTGGGATCACACAGGAGGTGAAGGCTTGGCTGGGCAAGGACAAGGTTCACTGTAATGTTAGAGTATAGTCATTCAGCTCGATATGTACATGTTATGATGCTTCAGGATTTTTTATTGTTATTATTCATTTAAAGAGAGAAAAACTAAATCCCATGAAGGCACAAAACAGTTCTTCAGTGAAATGAAATCTCATGCTACCTGCTGTTATAGACTAATTGCTCACAATCAATGAACTCTTATCTTTTTCATTTCAAAATTATTAGTATTACTTCTGTTATTAGTGTAATTTAGTGTTATCCTTTTTTCTTTCCAAATTAAAATGCACCATGATATGCTCAAAAACGAGTAAGAAGTTTAATTATTTTTCCAAGGAAAAACATTTAATTTAAATTTATGCTCAGTCCTCTTGTAGGATACATCAATGTTATCATAAAAATGCAATTTTGGTGTTTAGCTAAGTAACTAAAAACTGTGCTGGAGGTGTATGGTTAAAATGCTCGGCTGGCAGTAATTTGATACAGGAAGAATTCATCAGTATCTCACAGTCCATATGTTTTCTTCCCTCACTCGTGGTATTTTACCTTAGTTAATGACTTGATTTCTGAGTCTCCCATTTAATGATCCTTCTCTTCTCCAGTTCAACTTTCCTTTTGCTAAACCGTGCCCTATTTCTGTCTGATCCCTCAAACACTTGCTTAGACATCTAGCCTCTGCATCTTATTTAGCAAATCATTCCCTTTCTGAATAAACAGGCAAGGGTCCCACACTCAATTATTCTGTCTCTACCAACTTTTACTTTGGCTTATCACAATTATATATATATAATAATATATATTAAAATATATAATATATATATTATCAGATTCCTTCAGATTCCTTCTGAACAAACTGAATCTGCATGGTCTTTCAGCTGAGATTATTGCATTGCTAAACTGTTGTTTTCAAGCAAGTTTATAAAATCAGTAGAGGTAATACTGCTCCCTGTCTTCATATGTGCTTTGTGATGGTCTGCTGGGCTCAGCTTCTGGGCTGAGCTTTCATAAAACATAGATCTTCTGACTGTGTTGGATAGACATTCAGAACATTTGATTTGTTTAAAATTTTAGAAATCAAAAATACTGATTATTCTTTCTTTGTATGTTTTTAGAAGATACCAATATTAATTTCCTACTTTGTTTTTCAATTTTATGCTAATCTATTATTATAATTATCGTTACTATTATTATTGTTATTATTATTTAATTTGAGGGAGGCTTTACAGCTTCTTTTTCATCAACATTACCCCACAATGCTTCCTACCATAAAACATCTTCATTCTTTCATTTCAGTCTTGGTTGTTTTATCAGGGAGTACAGCCAGTCTGTATGGAAGTCAAACATCATTACAGTCAGTTCTAATTAGTCTCTCCTTCCATTTTCACAAGAATGTACCTCATTCATTTTCATTCTTTGACTGAATCTAACATTCCTATTTGGTCCTTCAGGATGAAGTGTTTCTGGGTATGAGATTAATTCCATTAGGACTTTTCTTGATCTTGACCTCTACATTGCTTCCAGGTCAGCTTTCTGATATTTAATTCTGAACCGTCTTGGTTTTGCTTATATGTACATCTAATTTGCTACCTCTGGATCGCTGTCAAGATGCTGAACTTCCTGTCACAGTAATTGTAACTCCCTCTTTTTACCATTTTTTCCACATCTGTGTTCTATAAGATCTAAGCCAGTGCAGCACTTAAGATACAAGTGGTAAAATAATATCTTACCACTACCGTGACCCTGTACAAAATCCTATGGTTATGCAGTTTCAATTATGCATTTGGACAGTTCACTGAATTTTCCCTTCACTACAGCCTGCAGCTATAAATTGTCTCAAAGGAGCTGGAAGGAAATCAGAAAAACTTTGTTCCATAGAATAAAATGGTTAAGTTTGCTCAGAACTCCTTAAGTAGGAAACATCATGAACCAGAAAGGTTGTCTGTCTCATGTTTGGGCCAGCATCTGTTTCAATATGCACCTCATGATTCTGTTCTGTACTGTTTGAATCATTGCTCTCTGACAATGATATCAAGGTGAGCCTAATGATGTGAAGAAAACAGGTTATTTAAATGAAGTCTTGTACATATAGAATTCAATTTATTTGTTTTGAAATACCTTAATTTCTTTGCCTAAATATTTTTTTATCTTAATGGAACTAGTAGACAAACTAGACAGGTCTGTGGTTGAAAAGTGATCCTTCTGTGACCAAATAAGGATTTCTTTGCTAGTAAAAGAGATAAAAAATATTTTAGGAAATGCTGATAAAATGAAGACATGGTTAGATATGTGCAAAGTTTAGGTGAAGTAAAAAATGACTGACTAGGTCATTAACCACGATGAGAGTGTGTATGAAATTAGAGGAGTGTACATTATCTGCAGTCCCGCTGTTTCTCAGTGAGGATGAAGGAAAACGAAACTTCACCTGGGAAACCAGCTCTTGTTGTTCTTTTGCTTTCATGATAGCCAAAGCATATCTGTTACAGAGTTAAAAAAAAGATATCAGAATTGCCAGGAGAAAGATCTGATTGTTCTTTTAATTTTACAATGACTGCAGGTAAAGTTTGATCCTTCAGCCTAGATTTAAATGTGGCTTGGGAGAGAATTACATGTTCTGTACTATTTGTACAGAAGTTCTTCAAAGAGTGGGCATTAAAAGAGCAACCAAGAATCACAAACAATAAAGTAGGGCATAGATAAGACGACAAACTTTTCTTGACTATGATAAAGATTTATATTCTGAGGTCTACTTATCCTAAAGGTAGTATACCTCATTTTTTTCTGGTAAGGTCTGGTCTCAGGCCTCAGGCTCCCTGTCTAGTTTGGGAGAGAGAGGTACTATCCATATAAAGGATGATTTTAGTTGGTGACTGTTTATTTCAAGTGGATACGCACATGTGCTTGGGACCAGGTGGGTAGCATCTGAAGATCCTGAGGGAGCTGGCCAGTGCTGTTCTGGGGCCTTCCTCTGTGAAGGTTATAGTGACTAGGGTTTTTTCCTGATGACTGCAAAAAGAGCTCTTCAAAAAGAACAAAAAGGGGGATCTAGGGAACAACAGGGCAGTCAGCCTCACCTTGACCACTGGGATATTATGGAGCAAATCCTCCCGGAAACCAGTTCAGGGCACATGAAGGCCAAGAAGGTGTTTTGGAACAACAAGTATAGGTTTATTAAGGGTAAATTGTGCCATACCAATGGTTATGCCTTCTCTGATACAAAGACTGGCACTGGGGGGAGCAGTGAATGTTACTTGCTTTGAGGTTAGAAAGGCTTTTGACAATGTCTCACATGGCATCCTTGTAGCCAAACTGGGGAGGTACAGACTGGATGGGTAAACTACAAACACAAAAAGAATTGGCTGGATCATTAGGCTTAATGGTTCAAAATCTAGGTGGCAGCTGGTTATGAATGGTGTTCCTTGGGTAATACTGAAGTTGATGCTGTTCAACATCTTAATCAACAGCCTGGATAGGAGACAGAATATTTCCTCGTCATGCTGATGTGAGATCTCAGACTGGAAGGATAGCATGATACACTGGATGGTTGGACTGCTATGTGAAGAGAAGCTGGAGATGTAGGCCAAAAGAAAATCATGAACTCAACAATGACAAATTAAATGTCTTGTAATCTGAAGCAGAATAAACTTATGCAACAGTACAGCCTGTGAGCTGCAGGCCCAGTATCAGCCCACGCTGTACAAAAGAAAGATTGATAAACTTCAGAGTCCAACAGTTGACTACTAAGATGGTTAGGAGCTGGATCATATGATGCAGGAAGCGAAGATGAGTGAATAAGGCTTATTCAGCTTGGAGAAGAGAAGATCGAGGAGATCTAACTGCAGTCCACCAAAACTTAAAGGGGGTTGTAGAAAAGACAGAGCCAGACTGTCATCAGCCATGCACAGTGAAAGAACAAGAGGCAATAGACACAAATTACAGCAAGAGAAATTCCATCTGGATATATGAAAAAAGAAAAAAAAAAAATCACAATGAGGGTGATTAAGCATTAGCAGGCTCCCCAGAGAGGCTGTGGGAGCTCCAGCCTTGCAGATATACCAAGCTCAACTGGACATGGCCCTGAACAACCTGACCTGACTTTGATGTTGATCCTACTTTAAGAAGTGTATAGACTGAATGACTTAAAGCCCTTGCAACCTAAAGCTTTTTATGCTTCAGAAATATTTCAGGATTATTGTCTATCATTATTTGTGGTGTAGTCAAGCTGGTTCTTTTTTCCTGGGTTTGGATTCATTCAGCTTCCAATCTGGACTATACTCTGAGTTCTTACAAAGCCCATTTCTTCCCATTTGGTCTGCTGTTGCTTGAGTAACTCTTTCCACAGAATTTGCTCTCGTGATATCTGGTAAGCCTGGGTGTCAGACCATATTACATTGGTAACATCCCTGTGCCCCTTAGAAATAAGTGTCGTGAGAGCGTTACTCCTCGTGCAGGAGCATAACTCGCATCTCTGTGTAAACTCTTCTACTATTGGGTGAATGAGTGGGTTCCTATACCTACAGATTGAGCCATGGTCCAGACTGAGACTTTGATTCAGGTCAGCACCCTACCTAACCCCTTATTGCACAACTGGATGCAAGTATAACTGGAATTTTGGTACTACACTGTCCAGCACTGTGCCTTTCTTATTGCTATCTGAAAGGCTCCTTTTGTTCATCCTCTCTAGGCCAAACATCCTAAAGGGGATACCTGCCTCTGCCTGATGTATGATCCTGTATGGCTTTGGAGAATTTCCTAAATGTGAATAGGAAGAGGTAGCTTGAGCCCCAGAACACTGCAAAATAAGTGCTCATTTTTAATAATACTTCAGAACTGCGAATGACTATACGTTTATATAATGGCATATGCAAATGCAACCTCAAATCACCCTGAATCGTAAAAGGGCATGTGCAACACCAGCTCAGAACTATGTAAAACTAATAAATATAATCATTTTGTATCTAAATTAAAGTAGGAAGACAAAGGTCTAAATATCAGTCAGCCAATAAATTGCAGATTTGCAGGATCTAATTCCTGTATTGGAGAATGACTCCTTAGGCTAGTACAATTAGTACTTTGTAGAAATCACTCATGTGTTATATGATATGCATGTTTTCTTGTATTGACTATTAACTTTCTAACTGATTGATGGATTCTAGGGTACAACCCTAAGCTGAGGTTCCATTTTCACAGAATCATACAATAGTTGAGGTTGGGCAGCACCCCTACAGATCATGTAGTCCAACCCCCCTAATCACAGCAGGGTCAGCTACAGCAGGATGCTCAGGACTGTATCCAGTTGAGTTTTGAATGTCTCCAAGGATGGAAACTCCATAACCTCTCTGGGCAACATGCTCTGGACTTCAATCACCTTCTCAAACAAACAAAAAACACTTTTTTTTTTTTTTTAATGTTTAAATGGAATTTCTTGTATTTCAGTTTGTGCTCAATGACTCTTACCCTGTCACAGGGTCTGGCTCCCTCACCATTATTACCTCCCATCAGGTATTTATACACATTGATGAGATCCCCCCCTGAGCCTTTTCTTCTCCAGGTTAAACAGTTCCAGCTCTTTCAGCTTCCCCTCATGCATCAGGCACTCCAATCCTTAATCATCTCCATGACCCTTCACTAGACTCACTCTAGTACATCCATATTTCTTTTGTACTGGGGAACCCAGAACCAGACCCAACACTCCAGAGATGCCTCGTCAGTGCTGAGTAGAGAGGAAGGATCACCTTCCACCACCTGCTCTTCCTAGCTCAGCCCAGGATGCTGTTGACCGTCTTTCCCTCAGAGCACATTTCTGGCACACTTTATTAATTTCTCATTATGTTGGGACATTTAGTTAACTAACTTTCAGTTAATTTATTTAAATGTGGTATCTTACTAGTCGGTGGTAAGACTCATAAAACAACTTTACTGTATTTTTCTTCAAAATTGCAATGAGGGCTCTGAGAGGTGTCTGTTCATATGTTTACAATCAACTGTATTTCCTTTCCAAGGTGGTCTGTTTAAAAGTTTCTACAGGATTAGTCCTTGCCAGGTAAATTATATAGCATGCATGATCTTAGTGAACTTTTAATTACATTTTAAATTCATGCTGGACACTTTACCACACACTGAACCACATGTGGTTTACAGGTTTTAGCTTTAATGTTTAATATGATTATCTGACAAAGTTTTTATTTCTCCATCTGGCTTTTTGTTGACATACTGCTGAACAGATACATTTACCTGCAATAACTGTGATAGTGGTCACATCGGTTGTAATGACATGTCTTCCTTGCTGAAGGAAGGGATGTTACAGACACATTTCAGAGGAGACATTTTGGATTGGACAGTGCATATAAATTTCAAATTGATAGCTTCACTCCTGCCACATAATACTTTTTTCTTATACTAAAACATTTCTTTATCCTTCACATATCACTCTTATTCCATCACTTGGGAGTTCTTTACTGATCCATTCATGACTGAAACCTGAAGTTATTCCGCTACTCATGCTAGTAAAATGTATTAAAAAGAGAAATACAACAAACTGAAATGTCATTATCTTTCCTCCCTGCATATAGCCTATGTTTTGCGAAATCTATATTTATGGGTTAGAGATTTTTTTCTTTTTGAAAGAGGGTAGAAAACAGGAAACTCTGAGCCAAATCTTGTCACTGTTTTACTGACAGCATGAAATTGTCTTGCTGTCCCAGAGGTTAATAAGAAAAAAATTCTTTTATCAGACATCAAAGAAAATGCAGAATTATCACAACAGCAAGCAATATTCTTTCATTCTCTAATAATAAACAGTGCACGTTGCTACAGGAAACAAATGTACCCAACTGAATAGATAAATCCATGAATAAAAGCAGACATTTTTTAGCTGAGGAGGAAACTGAAAATAATTCTTTATGTGTCTGGAGCCAAACTGTATTAGTAATAATGATCTTTGCTTGAACCGCGGTGGTTTTAGTGGTCCTATAGCACTATCCTGTAACGTATTAAAGAAACTTGTAATAGGAAGCAAACCCTGGTTGAATAACTCAGTTTTAAGAGAAAAGTAATACAAAACACTGACAGACACTATTTTCAGTTTAATTTAATAGCTAGAAAGGTAGCAGAAATTTTTAGGATCCAATAAAAGGCTCAGGCCCTTTAAGCAGGCCTTAGAGAGAATGTATTTCCTAAATCCAAAATGCTGTTGCTGAAAAACCACTCAATTGCTGCTTAGCAACTTATGGAATTTCATAAGATTTGTACGCACCTTATTTTTTTCCTTTAAGCTTTCCCAAACTTCAGAGTTTTACTTTCTCACCCTCCTGAATGAATACTGCAACCACTAGCCTGCTATTGGCAGGGGAAAAATTTCTTCTGGATGTGTTTTAAAAGAAATGAGTGTTCAAGGATCAAGGATATAGTTCCTATTTTCAGGGAAGGGTTCAAGGCTATGAATGCTGAATAGTTCATGTGTCTTCATAAATTCACATGGGTATAGGAGCAAGGTGCTGGAAGCAGTCTGTTCCCTGTGTTTTTTTTAGAGACCATGTTCTTTCATGCTGCATTTGGAGGGCACCAAACTGCTTCCCCAGGGCCTGTTTGAAGATGCTGACCTCCTGCCTAGCACCTTCACCTTGGGGTGGGTGGTGGTCTCAAGCAGCCCAAGCAAAAAGTAACTCACAGAGAGTCTGTTGAATATCTATCTTCTGAACTCTGAGTCTTTGTGTTTGCCATGAATCATCTTAATTCTCAATGCATACAGGCCTTAAAAAGATCTGTCTTATTTTCCTGTCATAAAAAGCCTAATAAACCTTCTTTTTGATTCAAGGATTTTATTTCATTTCTGATTTCTCATTTTAAAACTGCTCTATTAATTTCACTTGATTTCAGTTTGCTGACATTTTGCTTCTCAGTTCCATTTAGCATCAAAGAAAACACTAAACAAGCTATCAGGAGTTACTCTGAACTCTGAATAATGATTAAAAAAAAAAAAAAAAAAGCCTAACCCTTGTAATAGCAGAAAAAAGCTAGGACTTCACTTTGCCAGTACTTTTTTACCTTGAATGCAAATGAAGCCTCTGAGTTTTTTTTTCCTTGAGAATTGTGATATTTAACATTGTTATCACACCAAGAAATAAACAATTGTTTAAGGAAATGGGTGAGAGTTGTTCTCAGTGCTACAGTGCTGAGTCAGTCATGCAGAACTAATTTCCTGGCTGTCTCTGAATGCACATAAAGCTGCTCTGTAGCTGCTGCTGACAATGAACTAGTGACTGGAAAAAGGAATCTTAAACACAGTCACATCTCTTGACTGTTAAAATCCTTTACACAAAGCATGCTGATCTAATGTACTGTAGTAAGCAGTATCCTTTTATTTGGTGTGTGTGTGTGACTAAAAGAAGTTTTAATACCTGAAGCAGTTGCTAAGAAACCAAATACTTCCAAAATATTTCTTTCTCACTAATAAAACTGTATTTTTTTTTTTCTGTTAATGAATATGCTTGCATTTGAAATGCAGTGCAGAATATTGCATAATAGGAAAAACAATGGAAGGTTATCATGGATAACTGAGGATGCCTCATTCATGTAGGGAAGATATTACAAGTCTCTTAATTGGAAAATCTATATTTGAATAAACCTGCCGAACATTTTAGAACCACAGTACAAATGGCAGTAAGCTGCCTTTGTAAAAAGGGACTCTGTTGTTTTCTTTATCTACATCATACAGTGCAGAAAAAGAGAACTGATGCCTATGCTTAATATATAATATTTAAAGCAGGTTAACAGAATGCAGAAATAAAACCAATTTTATAAAATGGTGTCTCGGCACAAAAAGATTATCAGAACAAAAAAAATCTCTAAACAATCCACCAAAAGTAAGAGAACAAATTAATGCATTCAGGTACATAGATTAACTAAGACTGCAAGAACACAGAAGATGCCCACAAGCAGCAAGATTGTTTCTAGCTTAATGCAGATCTAATGTTATTCTTCAGATAAACTTTAATGGCTTGGAGAAGACGAAGGTGGGAGGAAAGTGCACTCAAATCCAAGTTTGCAGTGTTACAGCCCACACAGGCATGTAAATGAAGACTTGGACACAGGATCTGCTCAGTGAAGCAGAAGGTTTTACTGCCCTCTAGTAAAATGCAGTTACAAAACTGTCTTTTAAAATGTATGCATGCTGAGTAAACCTATTCAGTTATCGTTACTGAAAATGCGATTAGTCCTGGATTGTCATCTCATTGTTTCTACAGTCAAAGCATAAAACATTTACATTCAACCTCGATTGACTTATTTTTGAATTAAGAAAAATAGCACTAATGAGGCACAAAAGCAAAGTCTCTGTGGCTGCATCTGCATGAGCAAATCTGGTGCCAAATTTTCAGTATTGTTATTAGCAAAAGCCTAAGCAGTAGCATTCCCTGGAAAAGAACAGAGTTTTCATAACACAGTGCAAAATTCCTGAGACCTAACTACAGGGGAACTTACCCTGTCGCTAGCATTGTACCAGCACTAAATTAGCAGCTCAAGAGTGAACACATGATTTGTGTCCTTTAAGTCCTGGCAGCAGCAACTCTGTGAATAAAATGGCAGCTCAACTCTTTCCGTGATGCTTAGATAGCACTGTAGAGAACCGGAAGATAGTTGCGGGGAAGTTGTAGACATTTAAAGGTGCAACACAGGAAAGAAAAAAAAAGTCATAGTTTTGTTGCTACACACATAGCTATATCATGCAGTGCTGCACCCCTGGATTCTTACTAACAAGGATGACATGAAAGGATGTGCGAGGCTGTCATCTTAAAAAGCCTGACACTGATGGTGATTGTTGTAACTGTACACTGCAACTCGTTAGGCAGTACAGCCTCTGCTTTTCAAATGGCAGCAGGAAAAGTGTTTGAGAAAAGGCAAATACTAACTGCAGCATCACAAAGTACCTAGAGCTTTCCTCCCCACGTTTTTATTTTATTTTATTTTATTTTATTTTATTTTATTTTATTTTATTTTATTTTATTTTATTTTATTTTATTTTATTTTATTTTATTTATTTATTTCCACACATGTGAAGTATGAAACTAGCAGTTTTTTCAGGAGTCACATGGCCCCTGTGGGAAAATTATATTTGCAATTCTCAACATAAGTCACTGAAAGGTACAAATATTCTGTCAATCCTGCCACTGTTTTTGTGTGAAGGAATGCTCAATCTCCATATATTCTTATTTATGTAGTTTCATAAATATTCTAATACCTGGGGAAAGTGGGGTTGGAAATGGGGGAGTACATTTAAAGTAAATGTAACTTAAAGTAAACATGAGGAAAATAAGCCTTTTTGTAAAAAAGTCAGAGATTTTATTCATTCATAGTAAAAGTCTCAGTAGAGGGTAGTGTAGCTCATTTCTTTTACCTCTTACATTTTTCTGTGAAGGACAGAGAGCGCAGGGCCACTAAGGTGTCCAAGAGCCACCATAGAGGAGGGACTTTCTGAGATTTCAGCCTGTCCTTGTATATTCTTTAAAGGCCAACACATAACCTGAATCTAGAAACTGGATCCTCTCCTTTCTTTTTCACAGGTGGTGATTTGGGATCACAGAACCACAACAGGTTTCCTGACATTCTTCTTTTCTTCTGAGACCTGTGAGAATGCAAGTGGGAAATCAGGCTCTCAAGTGCTCCAATACCTCGTTCAAAGTAGTAACAGATGCAAAAAGAACAGCATTGAGAAAATATTTTTTCAGCATGTTTTCATATTTGTTATGGCATGATAACTTAGGTCATTTCTGAATTAATGGATCCCTATAAAAAGAGGCCTGGAAAGGGCTGTAGGAGACCACCTAATGCAAACTCCATATAGAAAACGGAATCATTTGTACTTCAGTCATTGTTGACAAATGTTGACACTTACTGGTACAGGTTCGTTGCATTATGTTCGTTTGACATTCCATGGTACATTTGCTATCATTTCTTGATGGAGTTCTGTATTTCTCTCCCTCTTCCCCCAAACACAAATTCTATCATAAGTAAATAACTGAAAAATGGAAGAGAGTCCAGAGAAATTCCAGAAATTTCTTGTATCTCACACTATATTGTAGCTACAATGTGATCCATGTATTTCTTGCCCTTGGAGATCACTGATATTCTCAGACTTCACCACATCAAATCATGTGACAAGATCATAACTAGTTCTCAATGACATGGTTTTCTATCCACATATTATGAAGATAATAACATTTTCCCATTCAGAAGTTTTTGAAAATACAACTGCAAGGACAGTTCCTCATGCAAGGAAAATACAATTGTGAGGACAGCAACATCATGGTTGCTGCATAAAGCAGTTTCCTCCCTGCTCACTGAGTATTTGATTCACAATCTTGTCCTCAAGCACAATCTCCTCCAAGGACATTTAATGAGGAAGGCACTACTATGTAAAGGGGGAAACACATATTCGCATCTCTGCTATGCCTCATTTTGACCATAACACTCATTTTTAGCCTTTGGTCTATATACCTCTGTGGTTTGCAAAACCACCGTAGAACTGTAAAGATGTGAAGTTTTTGAAGGGGTCCATATTTTATTTGGAAAATATATGTAGGTAAACAAACTGAAACAGACTGAAAAGCTCTGGGCTAGAAATTTGAACAAGTCACTCTATCAATGGTGCTATAGTTCTCACACTGTTTTGAAGCTTGCATGTTTTCTGGATGAAATTGTTTCACTTCATAGAAAGAATTATGTATTCACTGAAGGGGCAGGGGCAAAGGCCTGCCTGGTCTTTTAGGTATTGAACTATTTCGACAAATTTGAACAGATACTTGTCTACAGCTTAGGTGGAGTTGTTTTCTTCTTTAAAAAAAAAAAAAAAGGAACACCCCCTCCCCCCCATGCTCTATAATAATAAAAAGAAATCTGTTAAAAGACAAGAGAATGATGAAAATTAAATCACTTTCAGAAAAGTGGTGAGATTAAGCTTTCTGTATATTTATGAATCCTGAAAGAATGCTTGGATGAAATCAGCATCACCAATTCACTCTCCTCATTCTCCCCCATACTGTGAAGTCTTTCTGAATCAGTAGCAAAAATAGGAATGATCGAATCAGTGCAGCTGTGAACATTACAAGATGCACACTCCAACAAACATAAAAAGTGTGAGTGCCTGGTGAGCATTAGGAAATCTGTCACTACGAACAATTGAAGGTGACAAGTTTAAACAGACTGAGGAATTCCAGTGTTAACTTACTTCCAAACAAGATATTTTCAAAATTGTCATTATCTTTTTGTTTGTTTGTTTGTTTTTTACTGAAGATTAGCTGCATGAAAAATAATTTAAATCTAATTTAAATTGCAAAAAAAATGCAAAAAAAAAAAAAAAAGAATCTGGGAAACTATTAAAAATGGAAACAAGAACATTTCTGTACTGATCACTTTCTTTTGGCCTGGAACTTTCAAGAACACCTTTCTGTACTGTGAGTGCCAGACAACTAACCCAACATTACAGTCTGCCATGTGGGAAGAAGGTGCCTCAGCTAAAAAGGGTGCTCTATTTTCCATTATCATCTTGAAATAAAAGGAAAAATCTCTATTTGAGAAGTGTCTCTTTTTCAACACAAACTTATGAGAATCTAATATGTGACTGATTCCATGGAGTTCAAGGCCTGCAGGGAGAGCCCATCAGACAGCTCCAGGAGCACCTAGGATGTTGGCTGGTGCAGCAAAACAGCAAGCATGAGGAAGCAACCATTAAAAGAATTAGGAGTCTAAATCCACAGTATCTTGTCCTTTTGTGCATTATTTTAACTTGTTTAATTCATGGAGAACACATTGGGAAGTGATAATGAGGGCTTAGGACAACATGACTGTCTTGAGATACCTATTACCATTCCTGGCTCTCTCAGTGGGCAGATGGATGATACGGAAGGAGGAATTCAAATGATGTATTTTCAGACCAACTGTAAGCTTCAGGGAACTGGGCAAATTGTTTTCTCTTACCGTTGTGGGCTTAGTCTCATCTACAAGGCATTTAAATACCTAGTATCCATTTAGCATGTTAAGTCCTGCTCATTTAGCCATCAAAATGGTTCTGTTGATTTTAGTCTTTAATGTTTAGTCTCAACGGTAAAAACAGAATACTGAGGAAATCTTTGTAATTTCTGTGAACATAATAAGGATAAAATGGCAGAAAGTAAGTTTCTCTTTCCTACCACTTAATATGTTCCAGTATAAACCCTCTGTAAATGATCTGTGCACTTTAATATTTCAACTTTCTTACTTATGCTGCATGTTAGATAGAAGTGCTAACTTTAAAATTAGTCATCCTAATGTGCAAAGCACTGGAAAAAGATGGATGTTTTGAACATAACAGGCTTTACGATAAACTCCAGCACAGATTAGATGAATTGTGGAATTATGGCTAATACTCTTAAGGGGTTTTCGTGATCAAACACAGAGTAGACCCATGCTGACATTAGGTCTAACACATCTAAGATATACATAGGAGAGATTCAGAGCCTTGCAGACCTGTGGTTATACTGGTTTATATTCGAACTTTTTAAATGTAAAAATGTTGACCAAAAATATCAATCTTCTCTATAGTCAGCAGTATCTCTCATGGTATTGCTGGAGAATTTTGAGACTATGTTCTGTGCCCGTGTAGTCCACATTCTATATAGCATATGTAATGTCATACTACATAGAACTCTTACATTGTAAGTAGGCTGGACTGCCACTTGTGAGTAATAGCTTATTGTTGATGTAATAAAAAATATTATTTCTGCCTTCACCATGGGACTTTGACATGAAATCTGCTATGTTAACATATGAACATAAATATATTTGTAATATTATATTTCTTGGCAGATTTAAAAGAATTCATTTTATGGATCACTGATTTGCTAGTGTTCCTTTACTGCCATGGACTTTTTTTTCCCATCCGTAGTATGGATTTAATCTTAGAGTTTTAGAATCTAAAATACTCCCCTAGACTGTTTCATAACATAAGGAGAAGTATCTTAAACCCATGGTGTCCAAGACAGATTAAACTCCTGTCTGAAAGCTCCTGTCCCTGTCCCCTGACTACAGGGGGAAGCCTACATAACTAACTAGGCTAGTTGGTTAGGTGAGATGAACCTCATCCATAGTATGGAGCATTGCTACAGCTGAACATCAGACACCTCAAGATGGGACGTGTTCCTCATGTGAAGGCTGGGAGCTTTGTCTACTTGCAGAAGTCACTGGTAATAGTTCAATAAGGTTAAGGATAGTGATTCATCAGAAAGGTGATAAAGTTTGAGTTGCAATCAGATTGACTTTAAATGAGAGTGAATTTTCACAGATGTATATGAAATCTGATGGCTATTTTTACTAGCAGTCAGACTATATAAAACAATAGTACTGTCTGGTGTTAAAGTCTATGAATTTGTCTATTTTAGAAGTTTCTGAAGAGTTTCATTGCATTCTTTTCATTGCCTTGCTGTGTAAAGGAGGAAAAAAAAAAAACAAATGGCCAAACAGTAGAAAAATTTTTTCCTGAAGCTGAGACTGTACAAAATAGATGTTAGGTAGGAGACAAAAAACTAACTTGTTGGGTATTGGGAAAACAAAGTCCCCAAAATATTAAGGTCTCATCTCTGCACAAGACTACAGCAGCATAATTAGATGTATGATTCAGTAGTGGTTTAGTTAATAACCTCAATCTGTCCTGATGAAACCAGGTTTAAAATTGCATGAAAATGTCTATACATTAAATAATACTGGTTTAACTAAGATAAAAAGTGAAGACAATCTAGCACAACTTGATGGAACAGATGACAAATTCAGACTAATGTAAAACCAGACCCTTAGCAGTGTAAGATTTGGAAGGTTTTCTTGATATATTTCACAAGTTGTTCAGTCAAAAAAGTCTGTTTTTTAAAAATATTTCTATATGTTTTCATGCTTTAAAGCTTATCATCCTTTATAAGTTCTGTATTCACCTGGAATACTCTAAGTCCCGATCTTTCAATCTGTGTAAGCCAGGGTAAATGGGACTGTAATATCTGAATGAAGAAATTGGAACATCTGAATCAGACTGCTTGCAGAAACACTTGTCAGTTACTGAACTGATCCATTTCCCCTGTGAACTAATGCAATTTAAAAATAATTTTAAACACATGCCATTGGAGTGCGTTTTAAAGGGTGTTATTTAAACAACTATATCTATATCCCTCAAACACATCTAATTTTCTCTTAATTCTGCTTTGTTAGGCACTTCTCAAAATAAATTTATAATACAATGTCTATTACCTTATTTACCAGTTTGGAATTCTGTCTGTGTCTGGCATCCTAAGTATTGAAAAAAGTGAGTATTTGCTAGAAGAAAGGTTAAATTCTAATGGCAATTTCATACCTTTTTTTT
>VXAA01005259.1:53675-68896 GCA_013399115.1 Anseranas semipalmata | reverse complement strand
TTTTTTTTTTTTTTTTGCACCGGTCCCGTTAATAGAAATAACAGCTGCAATGGGGAATCGGGGTGTGCCCCACCTCCACGTTCATACTGTGCAACAAGTTGAGGAAAAGGATTTTGAGATGATGAAGTAAAATAGATTGGTCTACAGAATATATAATATTGAATGCAACTTCTTATGTTACAAGTTGTATATCACCTACACTGTTTTGTCTTTTCCAGGGATGGCTCACTTGCAGTCCACGCCAATCTGCATCACCCAGTAACAGGAAGAGTATGATTTCCTTAGAAGACAGGCAGGGGAGCTCTTCACACTTTGATATCAAGGAAGTAGGTGCTTTAAGAATACTTCAGACAGACAGACGAGATGGATTTTATCCTTTTTCAGAAAATATTTCTGATCTTTTTTGAGTAGCTTTTCTAATATGAACGTCAGAAAAGAGAAGTGCTATTTCAGATCTCCATAAAAGAAATGTATGAGTTAAGTCTGGCAGTTTTTACTATTTCTAAACTGAATTCTGATCTTAGTAACATATTGCACTGGCTGTTTTTGTAATTAGATGCCATTAATAAAGGATGTCTATCAAAATGTTAACAAGGATGGTGGTCAATCTCTGTCAGATTTATTGAAAGCAAATACATTTACAAGTTCCATCATAAATCTAGGTCAAGTAATGAGATTCTCAACTTATTTTCCATAAAGCAGTTATTACATTATGCAGGCAAAATGGCACAGTACACAACAGTTCAATTTCATCAACTCTTCACACAGCGATGAAATCATAAACTAGTACTGTTTAAATTTTGATTTATTTCATTGTCATCTACTAGCCTAGAATACTTGCATACGTGGAATATTTTGGCAGAATATATGTGAAAAAAAACTGAGAATTCCCTTATTTCAGTCAAAATCCAAACAATAAAATGTGTTAAGATCAAAATGATGTACATTTTTAATATTTCATTTTGAAATGCTCAAATTAGTATTTTAAAATGAATAGTACAGTCAGCACTCTCTTACACTAACATTAATACAAGGAAATAATGTAGATAGGCAAATGATACAGAACAGCTTCCTGAATCTAGTAGCTTTTAGTGAGCAGTTATAAACATGAAAAAATTTCCTTGGGCTTGCTAAATGTTTCTTAAAGGTTAGAACTTATTTCCTCTACATATCACGAAGTAATTAACTCTTTAATGTAACTTTGAGCTCAAGGTGAACTTTCTAAGTGACAGGCTATAAAATTAGGTTTACCATTTATCTCAAAAAATATTTAGGTATTTTTTAAAGACCAATTTTCACTTCAAGGCCTGAGGAAGCCACATAATGGTAAATAGTCTGTTTGTGAGTACATTCAGTGCAGAGGTAGGAACTTGTGGTTCATCTTCCTGGCTAATCAATGATAACAGGTCGAGCAATCAGTTGGTGTTTAGGGAATTCATATACATAGTGTGAGATGCAGTTTCAGATTCCCTCAACTGCAAAAGGGAACTAAAAGTGCATTCTGCTCTTGAATGCTTGCTGTCCTTATAGAATAAACAAAGAACATCACATCCTCCAAAGTTTTTATAAATATAATCCATTTTTCTGCTTATTTTTTCCACTTAAATTTTTTGAGGGGGAAATTTGGGGAGTAAAGAGTAAGTTCTTTAAATGGTTCCTGTGTTGAGGAAGAAATTCTTCCCCAGTAGAAGACTATACCTCCTTTTCCACCTTTGATAGATAGTTGAATGCATACTAAGTTTGCAGATGACATTAAATTAGGAGGAGCTGTTGACTTCCTCGAGGGTAGTGAGGCCTTGCAGAGAGATCTTGACAAATGAGAGGGCTGGGCAATCACCAACCGATATGAAGTTTAACAAGAGCTAGTGCCGGATTCTGCACCTGGGAAGGGACAACCCCGGCTATACGTACAGACTGGGGGATGAGAGGTTGGAAAGCAGCCCTGTGGAAAGGGATCTGGGGATTCTGGTCAACAGCAAGCTGAATACGAGTCAGCAGTGTGCCCTGGCAGCCAAAAGGGCCATCCTTATCCTGGGGTGCATCAGGCACAGCACTGCTAGCTGATTGAGGGAAGTGACTGTCCTGCTCTTCTCTGCAATGGTGCAGCCTCACCTTGAGTACTGTGTGCAGTTTTGGTCACCACAAGATAAGAAGGATGTAAAACTATTAGAGAGTGTCCAAAGGAGGGCTACAAAGATGGTGGAAGGTCTAGAGGGGAAGACATATGAGAAGCGGCTGAAGTNCAAGAAGCATTTGGACAATGCTCTCAGACACATGGTCTGATTTTTGGGTGGTTCTGTGTAGAGCCAGGAGTTGGACTCGATGATCCTTGTGGGTCCCTTCCAACTCAGGATATTCTATGATTCTATAGTTCATCTGTATGGCTCTGTTACATCTGTGCTGAATGTTATGGTTAATCATAAAGTCCATCCATAAAAGAACTATGAGGAACTCAGTGTGGACAACTGTAGGGTTGTAATAGACAGTAAAGGGTGGATTTCATGTCTTAAATTGGGTGAAGATGACCTTCAGATTAGACCCTAGGGATAGCTGCGTGCTATATCACTCAATGAATATTGTTACTGAAAGGTGTAAGTGACTGCCTTGTTCTGCTTGGGTGAGCAAGGCAGCCAGACTGGGGCTGATGTTTATACACTATGCATTCATTTCTGGCATAAATTCAGTTTAATGTTTCCAATGTATGTGTCTTTTCTGTTCTTTTTTGCATCCTATATAAAGAATGCACAGACACAATGATATAAAACTGAAGAATTGTAAATCAGTTGGCTGATCTCAATATCGTGTCTATCCAGCATATTTTTTGACTCTTGAATTAAGTATCTGAATATTACTTGTATTTTTACTAAGTATTTCTGTGTTTGAAATACTGAAAGCAAGACACAATTTTCTGGATTCACAGTGTACCACCACATATCAATATTACCCCTGCCTGAATATATCTTATACACTGGCTGACTACACAACAGAGGTTGAAAGCTTTCCCATAACCGGATTCAAGCACGGAACGCCACTGATCACCCAACTGAATGTATCATTTGAGTTTAAATCATCATGAACTTTTTTTTCCTGCCAGGAAAGAGGAATTTGATGACTTGTTCAAAGTTTCAGGAAGCCCTTGAGAAATGGCTGTTGCACTTCATGATCAGGTAGTTTGTACACACAGGATTTATGTGTTGTAATAAACATGACCTGGCTATCTAGACACACTGCCCTTTGCAGTTTTAACGGCTATAAGGCAAGGGTAACTACAGGGCTCACAAAGTATATAATGGCATACTCTTAAGCACATTGTGTCCTTTCTGGACGTTCCTCTTGGGTTTTGCTGTGAAGGGGATTAAAGGAGAAGAAAACATATTTCCTTGGCTAAGATTCTGCTCACTCATAGTGGAAAAAGTCCAGAATGATATCCCTTCCTTACTGACAGAGCATTTTAACTCTACGGTGACAAACTTGTGCTAAACATTGTTTCTGAGCCAAAGGTTTATGAATAGTAGATCACAAGCTGATACTGGACACCTGAAAAGTGATAGTTGGTAGCAATTCTGGATAGCAATTATTACAAAACCAGAGAAATTTTGAAGGAAGCTATTAGTTAGACTTGTTATTTCAAAACTCCATAGTAGGGAAGAAAAACAGAAAGTAGAGTCAGAAGGATCAGGGAAGTAGTCAGGAATAAAGCTTAAATGGAATAAAATGATATCCAAGAAAGAAACACAAGTGATGTCATGGTGCACTGTGATCCTCTCTCTGTAGCCCCTGCTATAAGTTTTCCCCCCACTGCTGGAGTTTTAGCTGCTCATGTAAGGGGTCCAGCTTCGATATGCACCAGCTGCATAACCTTGACTCAGACTGCTGAGACAGAGCTGTGAGACTGTCTGTACAGAAACAAGAAAGGTAAAAATTACAGAGTGGTAGGACTGCTGATCCATGTTTTTTAAGAGATCAAGGATTCAAGAGAGAAAACATCAAAATTAAAAGATAAAACCTTAAAGAAAAGAAATGCAGGGACTGCAGCTGGAGGCTGGTCTAGTCAGGATCAGTCAGGAACTGCTGGGCTGGGGCTGAGACCTCAGGGCTGTCAGCATTGATGGGGCAGGAGAAAGGTGGCAGTTCCACACCCCTGAGGATGGTTCACAGGAGCTGCAGCCACCGGCTCTTCCCTTCTCACTGATGCCCACCCAGATGGTGAAGGCTGTTCAGGTGCTGCAACCTGAAGAATGTGGGCACACCAGTGCTTAGCCTCATAGCTCACCACATAGTAACTGTTTTTCATGTGCATTGGCCAATAAATAATTGCTTTATACTTATGCGATGCCCATATTCTGCTTGCAGAATCTTTTTGTGCCAGGCTAAAGATGACCAAACTGACTATAAAAATATTTTATAAAGGATAAGAAGTGATTTTATTATTACTCTGGGAAGCCAATATACATATTTAAGAAAGTAGTAGCACAATAGGAAAGGAACATGATCTTAGAAGAAGTGATTTACATTTGTAGAATTAAAAAAAAAAAAGGGGGGGGGGGGGGAAGAAAGAAAGGAAAAAAAAGAAAAGGAATTTAATCAAGCAGGAAGTCCAGTAAGTGTCCCTGGCATGGATGAAGAAACCTTCGCTGCAGCTATACATCTAGAAAAGCTCTGATGCTCAGAGCTATCTGACAATAAATCATGTCAAGCAGAAGAAAACACGAACTGAAAAAAAAATCATTGTTTTTAATTAGGTTGTCTTGAATTCTTATCTGCATTCTGAAAGCAAAGAGCTTTTTCAGTAAAACTCATGGCCATCTTCTGTAGCAAGGAAACTGGCTGTACTCTAACTGAATTGGGTTCTAAATTTGTTGCTTGGCAAGTGTAGGGAAATGTTTTGCTCTGGTGTCTGACTCCATTGGCAGCAGTGCTTGTTAATCACACAACTCATTACAATGCACTGCACAAGGAGGAATCTCAAAAAACATCTTATTGCTGAGTTAAAGGTATAAAGTGCACTCTTTTTTGCTAAGCAGATTTGTTGTGTTTAATGGTAGAGGTGCCAGTCCATGATTACTCATGAATGGTGACTAGGGACTGTGGCTAAGAACCCTCAGTGTGAGTACAAGAAGGGGAGGACCTCAGAGCTCATGTTTTAAAGTAATACTTAGGATAGCACAACACTGAGCAATAAAATGAAGACAATAGCATGGAAAAATGAACGCTAAAAATGTTTAATTACTTTACCCTGATCACCCTGCTCCTTTCCAAGTTGGCAAGTAGGAACTGGAAGTTGCCAAACATGTCTTATTTTAAAATCTTTTATTCATTGGCAAAGCTGTATATTGCATCAGATCTCATAAATGTGTTTTACATTTTTGTTAGGTTTTCCATCCTGCACACACCTATGTGGGCACGCACACATACATACAGAACTGACTCTTGCATGCAGTGACAGCTCTTACTTGGGGTTTTGTGGTGGTACATTCCCTGGCAAATTTTGTAACTCGAGGTAAAATCTCAGAGTCATGCTAACACTGCAATCAGCGCAGCAGCAGCAGCAGTGCTAGCACCAAGCCCAGCACCACAGCCCACTGGAGGAAGTACTCTACACACATGCAGTAACCCTCGGAGGGAAGGAATCTTCCCACCCAACCCTCCATCCCCCAGGGTAAAAAGCACAGGAACCACCCAGATGTGCAGGATTTTTGTGAGCATGTTGTATGCTTCAGACATGCTCACAAAACTGTAGCAGAGCACGTGAATATCAGTAATGCTGAAGTACTGTGAGTAACAAGTAAATGGAGAAGTAGCTCAGTCTCATAAAAACCTCAAAGTCTTGTAGTGTAATCAGAGCTCTGGCACAGCAGTGCCTGACTGCTTTATGGCTGGGAGATGGGAATCATTGCAACTCTGTACACTTTCATTTACACGTTCCATTTCCTGTGATCCTTTCCAGCACAAACAACCCAACCAGCAAGTAACTCTTTTTTTTTTTTTTTTTAATATATATTAGGATTCTAGTGAATGTGACTGATTTAAAATTGGGTTATTGATTAAGAAGCAATGTCTGGCAGTGTCTTATGACTAGTAGCTCAACAGAGTGTAATCTTATAGATATATTTCAATTACTTTCAGTCACTTTCCTATTTTTATATTCAACAGGAAATAAACAGGGACAATAGTAATTTTTCCTAGACTAAGGTATTTGAATCACTTTTTTGACTTGGCACAGATAAATGTAAGTTCATCACTGAAGAGGTTCAGCTAACTTACCAGAAGGATTTGTGTGCACAAACTATCAGTTGCATGCCTCCCTGGGTATGTACTTCCACACAGTGTAGCATGTTCCAAAGGTGACAGTAATTCTTTGTATGACTGTTGTGACTGAAATGTGCTTTCATCATTACTACTGATACATCATTACACTACATTACTACTAGTACTAGCTGATCAGCAGAGAAAGCAAAAAGAGTTACAGACTGCAAAAAGACCATAACTTAGAAACAATGTGATCAGTAAGATGGTTCATGTAATTAAGCATATTTTTAGTTTTAATTTTAATTTTAGTTTTATTTTATTTTATTTTATTTTATTTTATTTTATTTTGTTTTATTTTGTTTTGTTTTATTTTATTTTATTTTTATTTTATTTTATTTTATTTTATTTTATTTTATTTTTTAAAAGCAATTCTTTATTAACAATATTTGGTTCAAAGTATAACCCTACAAAATTCATCCTTCCAAATTTTAAATATTTGCCAACTTCAAATCAAGATTTACAAATGCACCATAGTGAAAAAAGCCCAGACGTATTTTGGAGGCACATTCTTTTCCTCTCAGATGAGAAAGGAAATCAGACATGTAGCTCTGAATCTGATTCTAGTTTGAATTTCTGTTTAAAATAACTACATATGCATATATATGTGTATACACATGAATGTATGTGGATGCATGTATATAAAATCTCTAATTTTGACAGTAATTTTTTGTCCTAATTTTTGAAACAGTTCCTTTGCATATTCTAACAAATGACCAACATATATTGCAATCAATTCAGTTCTGCATCCAATTTATTTTTCAAATATTTGATGTGCTGACTCCTTGTTATCTTAAAGACCACATTTCTCTTCATTACCTGTCAGACTGACTATGCTCTACAGGAGCGCTGTTGCTGACAAAGTCCAGGAAGAATGCATTCCCATGCACTCCATATCATATTAACTGCTCTAAGACTATCTTTTCTTAGCTGCTTATAGCTCACGTGTTTCAGTCAGATTTTGACTCTCCCTTTTCTGGTAATCTTTGTACAATGAAGAGAAATATTGGATGGTAACATTAGCAGATAAAATTAAATAGGGGAATGAGTGATGAGAATAGAAAATAAAATATTCAGATATCTGTAAATCTTTAGATTTTTTAACCTTGTACGATACAGGCTTTCCAAGATATAAAGGAAAATAATTTGTTATATGTAGATTAACAGCATGAGTTACCTTTTATGGATTTTGAAAGATGAATTTGGATGTAAGAAAGCACAAAACCTTGTCTTGTCATGAATTCTGGTGTATAACATAAAGAACACATGAAATCCCTGTCAAAACTGAGATATCAATAAATCCTAATTCTAAAGTAAACATGTCGAAAACCAGGGGATTTTGAAACTGCACATAGTGTCTAAGAAGAAATATATTTTTATAGAATCTTGAATCTTTCCAGGCTGACATCTTAGCGAAACAAATTAAAGCAAATTTAATATGGACACAGTATTGAGGCATAGTAAACAGAGAGTTTTCATTGCTCCTTCCACCAATATTAACACTTGGTTTTTATTTGGTAGTTTAGACAATCGTCATCTGAGGTGCCTTAGGGTGGTTCAAGATGATGTTTAAGACTTCTCTGAGAAAGATATTTGAGACCCTGCCTGAATTTTGACTTTTTACTTGATCCTAGTTGATAGAGGCTTAAGTGCAATTCAGCACATGCCAAGGTCCACTCACCTGTTGGGTTCATTCTGCCCAGTTTGGGCATCTGTTTTAGGCTGTCATTAATTCTACCTGGAGTGATGAGACTATGGAGAAAACCTATATAATTAGGACTTCTTCAATTCTTAAACGTTTAAGATACATTTAAGAGTTTAAAGCAAGATACATAGTTTTTAGACAGTTTAAGACAGATAATGTTAATCACATTTTCTGACTATTTCTTGTGTGGTTAGGAAAGACAGTAGCATTACTAACCTAGTACATTGTTAGTAAATTTCTAAATTAAACCCAAATAATAATTTTCTATAATTCAAGGAGTTTTCTGTCAAAATATTGTTTTGGAGAAATTTTCATCCTAATAATAATGTCGTCATCCCCCCCCCACCCCCTTTTGTGTTCTGGCAAAAGTAATATTCTTCCTCAAAAGAATAATAATAAAAAGAAAAAGCCCTCATAGTTTTAACAAAAGTCTTCTATAAGCTGAGTGTTTCAAACTAGAAATTTGAATTTTTAATAGAACCTTGAATGCTACTTCTGTTGTAGTAGCTAAGTCAAAAAAAGAAGAGGTAAGTCAAAAAAAAAAAAAAAAAGAGCTGAGCTACCTTCTAGATGCTGTTGCTGCCGTGATTACTTCTGAAACAGATCAGAGATGGCAAAGTGTTCAGTCTATTATCACACAGAAAAAAATATGGAATTAAAAATTAAGAAAAAGCATTATTTTGATTCTGAGCAATTTGTTCTGCATTATAGTAGTCAACTGTTGACCTTCGACATAGAAAATTATAATTTCTGAGAGCTCTGACATATTTTTGCTATTTCTCACTGGTTCAGTTTAAGAGGTTATTGCCCTGGCTCTCTGCTAAACAGGTGGTATATCTGTTTCGCACCATGCAGTTCATAACCTGGTATATGTACTCAAACAATCACTGATTGCAATTACTCTGCTTGTCTGAGAACTGTGAAGCCACCTAATAGACATGTTGCCTATTCTGTGTCCCTGCAGTAGGGGAACAGAGTATTGCAACCTAGTAGCAAACCTCAGCATTAATATAAAGCTAACAGGTCAACCCCGGGGCAGACATCTCACTTGTTGGGGGCGGGGGCAGAACAACTGAAAAAAAAGAAAAAAGAGCCATACAAAAGCAATAAAGCAGCATGCAACTTTTTTTTTTTTTTTTTAACAGAAAGATCACACAAATTAACTTCATATTGTAGACTAACAAAGCAGATGGTAATAAATGCGAGATTGTCTTTAGAGAGCTGGTGAGAAAGGTCATTCCCTAGTTCAAACAATTTAAACCTGTAAGTCATACAATTTTCTTATGCTTCCTGATAACTATTAAGAAAGTGGGAGTTTAGATTTGATGGATAACTTGGCAAATTCATAAGGACTGGGATTGCTTTTTCTAAAAAAGAATACTTTTTTTTTTTTTTTTTACAATAATTTTTGCTTCATAGAGTATTTGGAAACTTGTACTCTTCAATCCCACTTAGGGTAAAGGAAATTTCAAAAAAAATGAATTTTCTGTGAAACAGAAAAAATGATTTTGGAGCTGACTTGTTGAAAGCTACATATAAAATATTACTTACCATGTTCTCACTGTTGTGTTAAAAATCAGGATCTGTGTTCAGTTATTACCATTGTGGGAACCATGTAAGCTGTTAAAGTCTGTGCCCACAGGTCTTCATGTCTATCGATACCACAGCTTACAACCTATCTGCATCAGCACCCTTTTCAAGTGTAATATCAGTAAAGTAAAGCCTGAATGTTTTGCCATCTTGGAGCTTTATGCAATAACATTTTATTCATTAAAACCAAGAGGAATAAAGAGGTGACTTTATGAAAGATTGATGTCAGAAGACAGATGTGGGAAGCCTGGAAAGATGATTAGGACTTAATAAGAATAAAACCTCTATCCTACATTTAATTATAGTTATTGTCTGTTTTAAAATAACTTCAGTTGAACAAAAGGACAAAACTACATTATTCACCTTTGGGTTTTAGAAGGGTCTGTTGTGGTGGTTATTAATTATGGTTAGTATAATAAACATGCCTTGAAGAAGCACCTCAAATAAATGATCAGACACATTGAAAAAAAATTGACCTGTTTAAATGTCAAGAAATCGCACATTTAATTAGGGAGCTTGTTATTTCTCACAAGGAAGTTCATCAGATGACAGCATTCATATTTTAATTAGGAGAGAATACCTTTGCACTCCTCCTCAGGCAGAGTAGGAAATTTGTCATGCAAGCTGATTTCCTTTGTGAAGTGTTCTGCTCTGACTGTAGGCCCAGACTCTCCAAGGTAAAACTGCACTGAAATTGATAGCATAGATACCTGAATAACCTTGAGAACCTTGGACATTTTCTTTGACAGAAAAAATGTGCATAGAGGATCATCAAAGGGTCTCTTCTAGCTGAAGGGAGTTTTACTGATGACTTAACAGAGTCATAATTTTAACCATAAACCAAATTGGACTTCAGGTCTGTACATTTTTATACTCTTTTGATGTTTTATTTTTATTATTTCAATTAGCTAGCCATTCCAAATCAGAAAACTCATTCAGCACCCATTTATGGTGATGTTTGTTCCTCATGGTTTTTGTTGTTCTTCTGCCAGCAAAATGAAATGGCTGCACACCTCCCTCACCTCCGCAGCAGCATCTGCTTATTCTTTTTCTTTAGTCTCTCTGGCTTGTCTTCTCCAGTCCTGAGCTGCATGTCTGTGCTCTTCTATTCAAGCAGCTAGCAAGACTTGTGGCCATTTATTTTGTGACACTCTTTGATGGGTTTTACTTTGAAGACTAACTTCATGTTGGCTTTTCAATGTGAAATTGAATGTTCTACTCAGTCTTTAATATACCAGGTATCTTTGATACCAGTGTTCCTAAACTGTTATGTTCATCCATCAACATTTTTTGTTAAAATATAAAAACACACATGCACACAAAAAAACCCCACACATTATCACGATGAAAGTGGCCATAGTATTTTAGCAAGTCTCCTTTCACGATGAGTTGTTTTTCAAAGGACTAGTGTCTAGAATACTTCAAATTGACTTAATTCTCCAGTTTAACTTCATCATTCCTTTTTTTATGCAAAATGTCCTTAATAAGGCTACTCTAATAAGAAAATGTGATATAGTCTAGTTTTAATTAAAAAAAAAGTCTTTTTTTTTTTTTATAATAATGTAATAACAAGGAAAAAGGGAAGTTATTGTCTGAGAAAATTACCCATAGCAAATTGTTTATAGGGACCTATTTGAATTGATGAAGTTTTCTACAGAAATTATTTTCACAGAAAGAGTATTTTCTCTGGATTTTTTTTCTATAAAATACTTTTTTTTGTTTTTTTTTGTTTTTTAATCAAATACATGGTGCCCACAATTCCAACCTGAAAACCTTTTGTCACTCATTGTCAAGTACAGAATTAGTTAAGCCTGTGGTATACAAACAGAGATTGAAATAATCATTGAATCATAGAATAGTTTGGGTTGGAAGGCTTGGAAAGGGACTTTAAAGATCCTCTAGTTCCAACACCCTGCCATGGGCAGGGACACTTCCCACTAGACCAGGTTGCCCAAAGCCCCATCCAACCTGGCCTTGGACACTTCCAGGGATGGGGCATCCACAGCTTCTCTGGGCTACCTGTTCCAGTGCCTCACCAGCCTCAGAGTAAAGAATTTCTTCCTAATATCTAATCTAAATCTCCCCTCTTTTATTTTAAAACCATTACCCTTTGTCCTATCACTACACTCCCTGACAAAGAGTCCCTCCCCAGCTTTCTTGTAGGCTACCTTTAGGAAATGGAAGGCTGCTATAAGGTGTTCCCAGCTCCTTCTTTTCTCCAGGCTGAACAACCCCAACTCTCTCAACCTGTCTTCATAGGAGAGGTGCTCCATGAATCATCCTCTGATCATCCTCATGGCCCTCCTCTGGACTCACTCTAACAGATCCATGTCCTTCTTGTGCTGGGGGTCCCAGAGCTGAATGCAGTACTCCAGGTAGGGTCTCACAAGAGTGGAGCAAAGGGGGAGAATCACCTCCCTCAACCTGCTGGCCACACTTCTTTTGATGCAGCCCAGGACATGGTTGGCCTTCTGGGCTGCAAGCACACATTGCCAGCTCATGTTGAGTTTCTCATCAACCAACGCCCCCAAGTCCTTCTCCTCAGGGCTGCTCTCAATCCGTTCTCCACCCAGGCTGTATTTGTGCTTGGGATTGCCCCAACCCTGATACGGGACCTTGCACTTGCCTTTGCTGAACTTCATGCGGTTCACGGGCCCATTCTCAAGCCTGTCAAGGTCCCTCTGGATAGCATCTCTTCCCTCCAGCATGTTGACGACACCACACAGTTTAGTGTCATCAGCAAACTTGCTGAGGGTGCTCTCAATCCCATTGTCCATGCAACCGACAACGATGTTAAATAACACCAGTCCCAATACAGACCCCCAAGGGACACCACTCATCTCTGGTCTGCACCTGGACATCGAGCCATTAACCGCACCTTTCTGAATGCAACTATCCAGCCAATTCCTTATCTACTGAGTGGTCCATCCATCAAATCCATGTCTCACCAATTTAGAGACAAGGATGTCATGCAGGACAATGTAAAATGACATGAAGTGTAAGAACAGTACTTGAGCAGTCTAAAACGCATCTATTTGCAAAATCATCATGCTATATCCTTTCTTTCACCCTTCCCAGCTACTGAAGACTACAGCCATTGCTATCTGACTGGCAATTTTCCTGTATGTTATCTTGCTATGATTCATTTTCCCAGATTATTCACATTTTTTTTTCCAGGAACAGCTGGGTACATAATGTGCATAAAGAGCCCTTGCAGCAAGGAGGGGAAGCCAAGGACCAGTTTCTTTCTCCTGTCACCCCGAGGCCCCCATTCCAGAGGAGAGCCGGGTGCCTCCTCTGTGACCTCACTCTCTGCACCAGGGACCTTCCACTTTGCACACGGACACAGAACCAGGCATGCACTGGATAAAGGACCTGGGTACCTATTTATTGTGTTTGGACACCACTCTGACACCCGTGGTGTTATGTATGCTGGCATCTAACTGGCAAATGACTAAATTGATAACTACATCTAACTCCCCCCCACCCTCTGACAAGGTAAGGAGAGAGCCAGGGTAGCACATTGGAAGAATGTCATCAATAGTGAAACAGAGAAAGAGAATATATGGGTGGAAAGTAAATGGGACAAAACATTTGTTCTTGTTCACCAGAGGTATGGAGAATGTTAATAGAAACTATTATTAGTGTTATGTGAAGATCCTTATTGTAATTATATATTCTCTGTATCACATAGATTCACTTCTACCTTCTCATTCTCCAAAATGTGGCAGAAAATACTCACCTCTGTCAAGATCTTAAGTAATTGCAAGTGTCATGGTTATCATGAAATGGAACTTTGCTGGGAGTTTTAAAACTTTATTCAGTCCATTTGAGTCTCACAGAATGGTAGAAATCCAAACAGACTGTAGACTTTGAGCCTTATTTAAATATTTCATAGATAAAAGGGGAACTGATATTGGATATAATAGCAATTCTACAATTATGTCTTTGCCCTTTTTTTTTTCTGTATTGTTAATTTTTGATGTCTCTTTTCTAAGTAAATAATCTGAAGGTTTTTTATCTGTTTCGATCAGCCCTGTTGCTCCTTCAATGCTTGTTTTGCCAGAATTAGTTTGAATTTGGTTGTTTACCTGTTGAATATGTCAGCAACTTCGTAGAGAGAACGTCAGAGATGAGCGCTGAGAGAAAACCATTGCATTTATCATTGAGGAGGTAGGAAGGCAGAGAAGAACTAGTGATGCCCCAATGACTCCCTGTGGCAGATCACAGAAATATAGCTTTCCAACAAGGTAAAAGAAAGAAGAGACAAGAAGGCTAGTGCAGTGGAATCTTTTAAATACTTTATACATCTTAATTCATTTTCACAGTCTTCATAAGGTTTCCAACATTTTCCTCCGATTTCGCCCTCCTTTGATCATTAGACTATGATGTTCCTCAGGGAGATCACAATATTATAGCACTTCCCATGCTGTGGATGATATCCTGGGAAAAATGAGAGCTGCTGGGAGATGTTAAGGAACTGTTTCAAAGCTTCATAGATTTTATGGTCAAAAGAGACTAGGGTGATCATTTACTCTGACCTCTCCCATAAAACAGTCCTGGAAGCTTTAAGCCTTTTTTCATCTGACAGAAAACCCTGGGAGATGATATTGTGAGTACCAGACACCTGCTGCAACTAACCTAAGTCAAGAGAATTGCACATTGTCGTAGTAAAGCTTAGTAGGAAGATGTGGGCATGAATGAGAATCAGCAGTTGTGGCTATACTAGAGAAAAATGCACCTTTTATGTTCCAGCTACCTCCATTTCCTTCAGACTTTATTCTCTGTGTTTCATACATTTGTTTTAACATTCTCCACGTCCTGGAAAGAAATAAGAAAATGCCAGGCAACTTAATCATGCACAAATACATGTTTTTTTTTTTTGTTGTTTTTTTTTGAGTGGGTGACAGTAGAAGGATAGACTATGATCTCTTATTCAAATCATTTTGTATTTTATTTCTGGCTGGATGTGATAGCATTTTTACAGAAACAAAGAGCAAATAACAACCCTAAACAAAGCCACAGATCCTCTCTTAATTGTGTTAAGAAGGAAGGTGAGTTTAAAGAGGAATGAGGGCTTATGAATGTTGCAAAGGATCTGTAAATCTCTTTCTATAGTGCTTCAGGGATAATAGTTCTGGTTTCTAACATTGGTCCATATCTCACAGTCCTTTATTCAAAGACCTCACATGTTGGGTATACACACATAAAGCACAATCAGTGACAGAGTTAAATTATGACCCACTGCAAATGCCCAGGTTCTCTTTGGTGGAATTTTACTCTAGCTGGCAGTATTAGTGAAACAGAGAATACATCTGCCAGCATAAATGCTTGCAACACCTGCTTTCTCAAGGTTTGTCCCTAAATGCGTCAATGTCCATACTATTTGTCTGAGAATAGAAAAACAACACTTTACCCACATAGCTGTGAGACCAATGAAAATGTAGCAGTTTTTTTTCCCATTGAACCAAAGGTGGTCCCAGGTCAAATATAAAAAGCTTTTCCTTCATAGAATCATAGAATCATAGAATGGCCTGGGTTGAAAAGGACCTTAAAGATCATCTAGTTTCAACCCCCCTGCTCTGGGCAGGGTTGCCAACTACTAGAGCAGGCTGCCCAG
>VXAA01005259.1:10557-46537 GCA_013399115.1 Anseranas semipalmata | reverse complement strand
AAAAAAAAAAAAAAGCAGCAAGGAAATGTCTGCACTAGTTTTGGCTTCAGCAGTCCTGCTATGTTATATCCCTGTAACACGTGTTAGAGCACCCAGCACATGCATTACTTTGTGCTACAAAAGCACAGCTCTGGTGGCCTGCAAAACACTTTTTCATGTTGTTTCAAGTACTTTGAACTGAAAAAGCATAGGAAAAAAACATGCCTTAGGGGACCCCATAAAGCACCAGAGAGCGAAGTGCCACAGGCTGTAGCTAGTTTGCTCTAGGGAATGGCTAATCTTAAACAGCATAAGCGGGAGCCAGTGTAGGCCATTTAGCCTATGGACTGGTTCCTGATCTCTTGCATTCAACACTGTGGAAATGACTGTGATGACAGTATCAGACCATACACCGCACTTCTTCTACACAGCTTTTCATATCAGGGTCGTGGCGCAATTCTGCAAAAAGGGCAAAGCAGGTTAACTTTTTTTTTTTCTTTCTCTTCAGAAACTCTCTGGGCCTTTCTCAGAAATGAAATAAAGGAAGTTTATTTTTCTGTTCCTGGAAAGATCACATTTCTTCTGGATTTATCCCTTACTTTCAGAAAGGTCTTGCCTCACCCATTGGCACTAGGAGATATAAAAGTACATCTATCACAGGGATATTCTGAAACTGTTAATTCCCCTGTTGTCACTCTAGAACTCTGGTCAAATAGCAAAGTATTGGCTTTGCCTGAACCACTCACTACCTTCTAAAGATTCCTTTTTTTTTTTTTTTTTCTTTATGGCTACATCTCCCATTCCTCGTACATAATTCATGGTCCCAAAAACCCAAGTTGCAGAAACTCAGGAGAATTCTTGTAACTGTCAAAAAACAGCACATTGGATGGGTTAAAGATGGGCAGGCACTAAAGACATTTTATGAGACAGTATATGCAGTGTTACTGGGCTAGCATTATAGGAACAACATTTGGTTAGTAGGTAAAAAATGAAGTATTTTTCTGTAGAATTTATATAAATACTACGTGTTGCTCAGGTTATCTGTGTGAGATCTTGTTTGAACACTTTGAATTAAATGAAAATAAGTTGTAAGGGAGACAGCAAAAGGAAACAAGAGGAAAAAAAAAAAAAAAAAAAAGCTGTGCTAAAGCATACCAGAAGTCTTTGAAGAAACAGAGGTGAAATCATCTTTCCTCACTCTTGAGGAAAATATCCCGGCATGTTCCCAGATGACCTGGTCAGGTACAATGTTGCCTAACCAAGATGTGAGGTCAAAGAGAATATTAAGACCTTGATGATATATGCCTGAAGGAAAAAAATTAAAGTAGATTTCATCAGAATGAGGCTGAGGCACAGACTACAGAAGACAGATAACAATGAGAAAACATGCTGAAAGCTGGAAGTAAAAATTTTCCCTGAAAGATGCAGGGGCCAAGGTGGCTAAGGAAAACCAATCTTTCCCAGCTTTTGGCTGGCTCCTTGTGCTGTTATAGGAAGGGCTGTTCAGCTACTAAAAGGCTTTTGCATCCATCTCAGTCAGAGGAGGACAGCAGGATCAAACTTCCCCCAAAAAGATAAGAGGTAGGAACATGGGAAAGGAACAATAAGGCAGAGTGCGCAGAATCAGAATGAAATGAAGAAAAGGTTCTATATTAGCTGATAGTCCAAGCTAACAAATCATTATCTGAGATGCTTAAATGAAAGCAAGAAAAATGTGAGAGGAAGCGTTCGGGTGTGTAAACACTTACTGTATCCTGCCTGACCACTAGCTGCCAGCCCAGCAGAGCAGGTATCTTCCTGCAGATCTGTCACACCTTCTAACCCACTGGGGGACTACACACCTGAATGTTTCAGATGCCTCAGTGCACGCTAAGTGCATGTTGCTAGGTATTTACACAGCTGAATCTCTGCCCAGG
Source organism: Anseranas semipalmata (assembly GCA_013399115.1). NCBI lineage: Eukaryota > Metazoa > Chordata > Aves > Anseriformes > Anseranatidae > Anseranas > Anseranas semipalmata. The sequence goes on along the minus strand of VXAA01005259.1, from coordinate 44,642 downwards.
AGACATAATTTCCAGAGTAAGCCTGTCTTGGCAGTAAAATAGGGAGCAAGTGGCATTTCCACCTGTGACTTATGGATCTGATGTTTCATTTCCCCCTTTTATTTTTTGGCAAAAGTGATCACCAAGTGGTCTACATCTATATAAGCTGAAACTCCATCCCTTACCATATAGAGAATCTTATTTGCTTGAAGTATTATTTGTGTCTTTGGTGATACCTTTCTTATTGCCACCAACCAATTAAGGCTGCACTGACTTCAACATATATTTAGACAGCAATGGTCATTTGTTGATCATTCTTCTCAGTAATCTCTCAGAATTTAGCAGCTGAAAAGACTGATTCAGTTGCCTGAATTCAAGTGTTTTGTGCCATCAAAGACATTCTAGAATATCTCACTTAGCCTTTAGCTGCAAAAGGTAGCATGCATTTTGTCAGATCTGCTAGTTCTGAATATTTTGAATACTTTAGCTCATATTTTCATGAGAGTTACTAGCTCTGAGTTTTTTTAGGGAAGAGAGCCAAAACAGTTCCCACTTTCTCTCGATGCATCTGAAGGAAAGCAAATATCTTTCATTTCTGTACTAATTTGAAAAAAAAAAAATCTAAAAAGAATCAATGAATAATGATGCATTTCTTCCTGCTTCTTCCCTTTCCCCTCCAGTCTTTCCTACCCGCCCCCCCCCCCTTTTTTTTTGTTTTGTTTTGTTACTGTCCTGTAATTGTGTGTGTATGTGTAAAGGTGCAAGAATTATAAGTTCCTTGTTGATCTGATCACAGAACGAGCATATGGTCATATGGTTTCCCTCTGTGGCACTGTCACGCAGATTAGAAGCTTTTCATAAGGCAAGCTAATGCACAATTTTCCTGAAACTTGTGTAAGAAGATTTCAGAAGTACCAGTATAGTGCATATAGTGCCAGTTGTATACAAGTTGTGTAATTCCCGTACATTTATAAATACATACACCCACACAGATCCCTCTCCATATTTGTTTTACAAGGACAAAGCCTCAGATGGACCCATAAGGCTAGGAAGCACTGTGGTAGTCTTATCACTTCATGATTATGACTTTTTGCAGAGGAGAATTTGCAAGAAACACCTCATTTACTTGTCTTTCCCCTAATGTTCCAGAGTAGATAGAATTCTTTTGCCTGATTATAGCTATAGATGGGACAAGTGGATATATGTTTCTTTCAGAAACAAATTTTTTATGCCAAAGTAAACATATTACTTGTATCATAGAGTAAATGATGCAGAGATCACATTTTAATGACTGGCTTATGTTTTATTTGTCTAGTAAATTCATTTGGTCAGTTTTATAGTCAAAAAAGCTTTCAAAATTAGGCTTAATGGTAAGTTCTCATAGCAATATCGTGGTGTTTCATTTCTAAATTACTGATCATATTTCCTCACCAAAACCTGACAGTTGGCAGGAAACTCTGGTGAAGGCTGTTATTTGTAAGATAGCCAACTAGTTGAAGATTTTGCAAGCAATATTTTAAATAAAGAGAATAAAATATTGATTTTTTTCACTAAAAATGGAACTGTAGAATGTTCCTGAATATAAATTGCTATCAAGAAGTAAATTAGCAATTCACAAAAACCAAGAAACATTATTTCTGACCTCATTACAATAACAAAGCTATCTAATTCTTCTACAAGTCTATGTGCCAGAATCTAATTTGGCTGTCCTCAATCTTCCAAGATAAAAAGGTTTAATATTTTAGTAAACAGCTTATAAATGATATCAGACAAAGAATCTGCATGGCTTTTCACAATATGCTCTGTTGATCTGTCTTCCATTTATTCCCTCTCAGGATAAATCACTTACATTCCTTGCCACAATGTTTTCACACTTCAGCAAATGATATATACATACATTTGTACATTATTGGGGGGAAATATATTATCTCCTCTAAATAAGATTACCCTGTCTGATTTTTTTAACTATTGAAGGTCTTAGATCAGAAGTAAGAGATTGTCTGATCATACTGATTCTACAGAGGATTTTTTTTTTTTTTATGCTTATACCACATGGGCAATCAGGAAATATCTACCTCAGAGATAACCCTTGAAAGCTGTAATTTCTCAGGATATCGCAGCATCCTTTTAGAATATATTTGGGGCATTCTTTCGTACAGTGCTTCGTATTTCCTTAAATAGATGTGTTACAAATGAACTAACAATATTCAGGTGTTTGCCTGAGTGGACATGTTGAACAGCATCACTGAATCACAGAATCAAAAAAATGGCTGAGATTGGAAGGGACATCTGGAGGTCATCTGGTCCAACTTCCCTTCTGAAGCAGGGCCACCTACAGCTGGTTGCCCAGGTCCATGTCTAGACAGCTTTTGAATATCTCCAATGAATCTACTGGGTTTTAACCCATATGGGTTTTAAACCCAATCTCCACAGGTTTACTTCTCATAGGCAGAGAACTTTGCACTTGTCCTTGTTGAACTTCATGAGGTTCCTGCCAGCCCGTTTCTCCAGCCAGTCCAGGTTCCTCTGGGTAGCAGCAGGACCCCCTGTCATATCAGCCACTCCTCCCAATTATGTATGATCTGTGAAAATGATTGCAGAAGCCTCTCCTTTGAAACGAAGTCTTTTTTGGTTGGTTGGTTGGTTGGTTGTTTTTTTTTTTTTTTTTTTTTTTCCTGTTTTTATTTTTTATTTATATTATGGAAAAATACATGCTTTCCAATGAAGCTTCAACTTAGGCACTCCCTGAAGAAAATTTATTTCCAATAAAAATTATTTACAATACAATATAAAAATATAGCAGCAGTGATAACATTAAAAAAGAATGGGAGCCACAAGCAATCAATTACGTAATATTGGTCAGATTGCTAGTAATATCTAAGGCATGATGACGTACTTCCAAGGCAACTTGGGGAAATACTGGACAACAGCATTACTGTTATACATTGACTGGTCCTGATAATTTACACCTATCTTCGACAGACATCTGGCTGTTAAGATTAGTTCTTAATACATCTTCAAACATATCATAAAGTGCATCTAAAATACTGTAAAGTTGGAATGTTTGAATAAGCATTGAGAACACACAAGCCATATGATCAGCTCAACTACAGGCCAGTATTCCAGATAATAGTTCAAAACCAAAAAGAAAATAATCTAAATGTGGGACTGGATTCGTGAGGAACTAGGAAGCAGACGTCCTACTAAAGTCAATCAGTAAGGCTTTGCAGAAAATAAATTTTGTCAAGCACACCTGATTTCACCCTTTGAAGAAACTGACTGTATACTGACCTTCATAAGGAACCCCATGAACTTCAGTGAGAAGTGCCAAGTCCTGCACCTGGGGAGGAACAAGCCCAGGCACCAGTACATGCTGGGAGACACACATCTGGAAAGCAGCTCTGCAGAAAAGGACCTGGGGGTCCTGGTGGACAGCAGGTTGAACATGAGCCAGCAATGTGCCCTTAAGCAAAGAAGGCCAATGGTATCGTGGGCTGCATTAGGGAAAGTGTTGAGGGGGGTGATCTTTCCCCTCTACTCAGTCTTGGTGAGGCTGCACCTGGAGTACCATGTCCTGTTCCAGGCCTCTCAGTACAAGAGAGACTTGGAGCTACTCTAGAGAGTCCAACAAAGGGCCATAAAGCTGACTAAGGGACTGGAGCCTCTCTCCTATGAGGAAAGGCTGAGAGAGCTGGGACGGTTCAGCCTAGAGACGAGAAGGCTCAGGGGAGATTTCATCATTTTATATAAATACCTGGATGCAGGGTGCACAGAGGTCAAAGCCAGGCTCTTTTCAGTGGTGCCCAGTGCCAGGACAAGTGGATATGGGCACAAACCGAAACACAGGAGGCTCCATCTGAACATCAGGAAACACTTCTTTACTGTGAGGGTTATGGAGCACTGGAATAGGTTGTCCAGAAAGGCAGTGGAGTCTCCCTCCATTTTTAGAGAAAATCATCAAAATCATTCAAAAACCATCTGTGCAAGTGGCTCTAGGTGGCCCTGCTCAGGCAGATGGGTTGAAACAGATGACCTCCAGAGGTCCCTTCCAATCTCAACCATTCTGTGATCCTGTGATTCTGTGATATTAGCAATATACTTAAGACTTCTTTGAATGGATAAGCAAGAAAATCACAGGAGTAATTTTGCTGCTGGATTCGACTGTGCATTTATTTCTGGTATGCATTCTTGTTGTTTATCAGAGATGAAGTTAATTGTAACGATAAGTATCCTCAAAAGAAAAATGTGTGCAGAAGAANTTTTTTTTTTTTGAGAAAGGCATAAAAATCTAATAATGGGAAGCTCCTTAAATCAAAATAAGGATGTAGGCACATTTTTTTTTTTATTTATCAAGGACTGAAAATATGGAGAACTTGCCAAACTATTGGGCACTCTCACTGTCAGAATGAAGTTTTCCAAGAGATAAGCTGTAGCTAAACATGAGATTTGCATTAGGTAAGCTGAAGCAATTGGATGCAGTTAGGAAGTAACTGTGTGGAGTTTAATAGCCTATAATAAACTTGAGCTAATAGTCCCTTCTGGTATTAAACATAATCAAACTATGAGAAGCAATGGTCTCATCACAATAGCTTGCCTATCTACAATAAAATGTCTTGAAGAAATCACAACTAATTTTAAGTTAAACATTTTAATTTGAATTAACAGTAGAATCCCCTTACTTACATACATACACGCTTAAAAGTACTGACTCACAAATAAATAAAAAGAAAGTTTGAAATTATATTGAAATCAGTAAACAAATACTCAAAAAATAGACTCTTCCTTTGACTAAATCACAGATTAGCAACTGAATAAGGAGAGTATGGTCATTTATGTATTTATAACAAGAAGTACTACTTTAATTTCAGGTTTTTAAATATTTTTTTTTCCTGTGAAATTCATTCACAGATTAACTTGTCATGTGTATTTTTCTTCAGACACAAAGGCTCAGAGTGCAATCCAACACCCATTCAAGGCTATTAGAATCCTTCCATTAGAACAATAGGTATTGTACCAAACACAGAAATTAAATAAAATGACAAATAATAGGGTTGGAGGAAGCAGTAGAGGGGAAAATTCAGAATAAGTATACAATGGGTTATGGATACAGTACAATTATCATGTGTGTGAAGGTTTCAATATTACAACAAAAAGGCTGTGCAAGCCATATTGTGAAAATCACATACCTTTCTAATGTTTTTATTTTTACAGATCTCTTGAGATGAGTTAATAACGTGTAACCTTTTACAAAGGAAATATATATGGAACATGCTATTTCAGATGACAGACAGATGTCCAAACATAAAATTCCAGCAATTTTGCAAGGTATCATAAATAATTATTGAAAGTTTATGAAATAAATCTCAGAAATTATTGGTTGCGCAATACAAATATTTAGAATTGAAATTAACAGCAAGTGCAGGAATATCTGACATTCAATCTTTTCATCAAGGGAAACATGATCCCTAGTGCTACAGGATTTGCTAATTAGCAAATGTATACCAGTTTCCATTACAAATATAAGGGATGAATTTATTATAGTCCCTTCAATTTAATTTGAATGAAAACTCCCTCTTCCACTTTTCCTCCTTTCCCCACCCTTTTCTTGGAGTTACTAAGCCATAAAGTAGAAAATTGGTGTATAAATGGGTTCTGCTCATTTCCTGCTTGGAAAGACAGACACTATCTTCTCAGAGACTTCTTTTCCTTCTTTTTTCTTTTTTTTTTTTTTCTCCTTCATATTACCCTTTAAAAAAAGCAGCAGGAAAAAGTAGAACAGTCTTCTGTAAAATGATTATGCCAAATTTTACAGGCTCTAGGCCACTTTGATGGCAATTTCCATCATCAGGCTAAATGAATGTTTGAGAGCAGCAAGTCAGAATCTACTGTCCCATTTTCTGGAATACCACTGGCTTTCAGCATCTTAGTTCTGCTGCTCTTTCCACTTCTTATAATTAAGAAGAGATCTATCATCCCTCAGACACACCTCCCCCCCCTTCTTTGCAATATCTCCAACTACCAGCATGGTTCACTGTGGGAACTACAGATGTCCATTAGAGAACAATGAAACCACCTTTCTCCAACCTACCCCAGCAAGGATGGAGGACACTGCGGGCTCAAATTATATGAAAGTCTAAGAGTATGAGCAAAACATAAGAGAAAAAAACACTGCTACAGAAGAATGCCTCCTACTTTTCTCTGGACTGTGTTTCTCCTTCTGCTGTTGCAGCAGTTAGAAGCCTGGATTATTGCAAGCAGTGTTATGAGCATGCACACCGATGGACATATATACATGTATGTGCATGAATGTGTTGTTTACAATGCCAGACCTACACTACATGCCAGCAATACAGTCAGTATTTGGTAAAAAAAAATCATGGGAAGACAATAGAAATAGAGGAAGACCAGATAAACAGCAGAGTAAACTTGATTATATTACAAAGAATAAAATTAAAATGACTGACACGAGGAATAATAATGACCCCAAATACCCCACTAGTTAAGCCCAGCAGAGACAGCAATTTCTCTTATTCATCCAGAGTCACTAGCATCATTCTCAGAAACATATTCCTTTACACATTCAAATGCTATTCAAGTTTTGCTCAGTTATAACTTATTTTGCTGGCTGATTAAAATGTTGAGTATTAAAACTGGCACCGGTTCAACCATCACAGTTCATTAAATTACTCAGGAGATGTGGACTGCACTAGGAAGGCCCATGTGGTAAAATGAAATGTTCTATTTATCAAATCGTACCCTGCTGTGCTATTCATTGGGTAATAAAAACTTTATTTTCTCCATTTGTGTCCTCTCTTATTAATGAGATAAAAAGCATTTTCAGTTTATTGGTTTGTATAAATACCTGAACAATCAATCCAAGGCCAATGAAATATAGGTAAAGCTGCCTGGAACAAAAAAATTAGTGTTTATTTTCAGAGAACTATGTATGTTTCTTTTTACAATTTCTCGGGATTTGTAGCCTAATGACTCTTTACATATACTAAAGTGATAAATATCTATCATATAATGGATAATTTTAATGGTACAAAGACAAGTACTTCACTTGTGCAGCTCTGCTGTGTTTGTTTTGCCTGCTTTCACAAGATTTTGCCTTGTTGAAACAGTGTGAAAAATACCTTTTGTTCAGTTTGGACAATGAACAGCCATGAGAAAGTTCATCACCATAAGGGCCACACATTTTGATCATAAGGTGATATATATGCCGTTCCAGTTCTGACTAGTGTCTCTGAGAAGCTATTCTTTTCACCCACACATTAACATCTGGAACAGATTTCGTCCTAGAGATTGCTTGTCTGGGCTAGAAATCTCTTGTTTGGGCAAAGCAGCTAAAAGCAGAACCAGTTATATCCATTCCACAATCACGTATGTGAGAGTGGCTAAGTCAAGGGGAGTGGGTGTGTATGGAATGGAAACCTCTTATGTTCGCTCATTTAGTATAAAGAGCACAAAGTTATTTAATATTAAGACCTCAATAAATATTAGTACCTTCAAAATCTTAGAAAATGCTGTTTTCTGTTCAAAGTTTCTGTTCAAATTCTGATTTATATAGATAACAGTAACTAGCACTTATTCCATGTAAAACAAAATATTTATAACTGTAAATTAATAATATAGAGTGGTGAAATACAAGCCTGCTATAATAGCTGAGGCATTGACAAGTGGGAATACAGGATGCAGTCCCTGGGAGTAGAGGCATGGGATGATAAGATATGGGGCACCAGCTCTGAACTTAGAGACCCCATGTTACCAACAACTGACCAGTGGTCGCTTAAAGAAATGCAGAACTGGAAAAAAAGAGTTTCAGAGGTAACAAAGAGCAAACAGCTAATCTATGTAAAATGCACCATAGCTAGCAAATTTGGGTATAACATGAACTTGCAGACCAATGAGGAAAGACCAAGGTGTATAAGCATATTAGCAAATGTTAAAACGACCTCAAACAGACCCTACAGGGAGGAGTACGAAACCATCAGCATCATACTTGGTGAAGGACCAGGGATGCTGATGACTGACTGCACCCACCCCAGCAGATGGAAGCCATCAATGTTTGGACCCCAGAGAGCAGTGAAGGGTGATTAAAACATTGGGATAGGTAAAACCCAGGAACTGTGTGTAAAACAAAGTTTTGTGTTGCTATTATTATTTACACATTCTGTGTATAACAGTGCTATTTTCTTTAATTTCTTTTTCTTTCTTGTGGTGGGTTGAGCTTGGCCAGTTGTCAGATGCTCACCCAGACACAGTCTCACTCCCCCTCCTCAGCAGGACAGGGGGAGAAAAGAGGAGGAAAAGCCCATGGGTTGAGATAAAGACAGGGAGATCACTTCCCAATTACCATTACAGGCAAAAACGACTCAGCTTGGGGAAAACTAATTTATTACCAATTAAAATAGAATTGGATGGTAAGGAACAAAGACAAAACTAAAAACATCCTCCCCTCCCTTTTTCCCAAGCTCAACTTCACTCCTTTATTCCCAACTCTTCCAGCACATCCTCGCCCTCTGAACAGTGCAGCGGGATGGGGAATGGGGGCTGTGGTCAGTCCGTAACAGCTCCTCTCTGCCACTCCTTCTTCCTCATGCTTTTCCCCCGCTCCCAGTTCCTTTGGCAAATATCCATCTACTACTGCATGGAGTCCTCTGCAGACTGCAGCGTGGATATCTCCTCCGCCACGGTCCTCCCTAAAGGCTGCAGGGAAATACATGCTTCACCTTGGTTTTCTCTAGAATATCTGCTCTGGGGCCTGCAGCACCTCCTCCCCTCCTTCTCTGACCTTGGTGTCTGCAGGGTTGTTTCTCACACTTCTTTTTCTCACTTCTATGGAGCACTTTCTCCCCTTTGTTAAACACATTTCCCAGAGGCGCCGCCATCTTGGCTGCTGGGCCCAGCCGTGCCCTGCGGTGGGGCCGTTGGAGCCGGCTGGAACCGGCTGTGTCCGGCACGGGGCAGCCCCGGCCTCTCCTCACAGAGGAGCCCTGCAGCCCCCTGCCGCCAAGACTTGGGCTTGTGCAGCCAGTACATTGCTTGTTATGTAATAATTGAACTTAGGTTAATAATAATTCTTTGATTAGACTGTTAAGATTTCAATTATACTACAAGTAAATTTTTGGTATTATATATAACATGCTTTCTTTCTGCAATACCAAAATTCTGAGCATAAAAAGAGAAGCAAGAAAAAGTGTAAAAAAATTTGACTATATATCTGGTTTTGCTTCAGTTTTTCTGCAGTTTATCATGGCAATAGCATTTGCCATGACAGTCAAATAAGGAGTTAATAGAGATCTGTTTCTTTCATAAGCTTTCTACTTCGTCTACCGGGTCAAGCTTTGAGGAACAGAAAAAAGCAAATAGTTATGAAGGAAATTATTCTACAAAGGTTATAAAAAAGAAGGTCAGTGGACATTAGAGTTCTTCCTGTTTTCCAAAAAGTCCACTGTGTTCCCAGCAAGAACAGTATCTCTCAGGTCAAGATGAACAATTGCCAACCGTCATATTGAGCCATCATTTATTGAAAAAAGACCAAGAAAGGTAAGCACTGCAATACTCAAATAGACTAAGTATATGCAAACAAAATGTCAACAGATCTCAGGAACTGCAAAACTTCTTATTCCACTTATTTAACAGCCTCCAGCAGATGGACTGATTGCTGCCCTGTATCTCTCCAAATTTGAGACAATCATAACAACAAAAAAATGTTCAAATGTTACATGGGACCTGAACTACTAACAAGGATGCATCAATAAATTTATAATCTAAATTGGCCCATTCAATGAAAAAAACTCTTCAACAATTTTTGAGGGAATGCAAAATTACTTTTTGCCCAGTAAATGCAGCTTTTGCTGTTATCAGGGGGATGCCCCAGTTGTGTGCTGACCCAGCAGTGCAAGAGCTCAGCCTGGCTTTTGCCTGAGCTGGATTTCGTTGGTTTAACCCCTAAGTCAGGGCCCAGTGACTGCTGCTGCCTTGCTTTAGCTTCAGCTCTGGGCATGGCCCTGCTAGGGAGGGGTCGCTGCCTGACAAGTGATAGCACTTTGAGAGACTGAGAAGGAAGAGATACCCACTGTGATCATGATACTCCTCCTGGTGAAGACCTTGAGCATGCTGGTGACTTCTTGTAAACATCCCTTCCCACTCTCCTTCATTAGGATTAATGCAGCTGTAAATTTTCCGTATTGATTTGGGTTATGAGTGTCAGTATTCTCTGAATTGGACTAATAGTAGCTGTTTGTTTGTTTGTTTGTTTGATGAGACAGTTATGATTTTAATTAGGCTTATCAATTAGGATTCTTTGCTTTACAAATATGTTGTGTTTCCTGTTATCCATAATAGGATTTTCAGTGTATACACTGTAGGGCACATGGGCAATTTTGGGTTTACAGGGTGTAAATGCTGAGGTCACACACTGGTCTGCCTCCAGGGACAGATGGCAGTGCTCATTTACCCCCAGCAAAGCCTATAAAAGGCAACTGGACTTTTGTATGTCAGGAAACTAGGGTTTGCAGAAAAGAAGGAAGCATACCTGGGCATACTTGGACAGAGTGTATGCAGCAAGGGACCAGCATGGAGAACACCTACCTCTCAGTATTAAACACAGTGACAAATTTATACAGATCTGCTGACAGGCACAATGCAGAATGGTATATTACTTTTTTTACTTTCCTTTTTTTTTTTTTTTTTTTTTCCCTCCATCTCCCTAAACAGATAACTTGAAGTCAGTGATTTAGGGCTGATACATTATGTGGAGATTCATTGAGATAAATGAAGCAGCAATAGAAAAAGATCAGATTGCAGTGAAAATTTCTTGATTATTGATAAAGTCATGAAACGTAAAACAGAGGGATGTGATCTTTACACTGAAAGTACATCAGTACTTATGGGTCCTAAACCAAAATAAGACTTTATTCTTTCATAAGTGGCACTCAGGTAAAGCTGAAGGCAATATTTATTCTAAAGGGTTCACAAATTTGTAGGAATTACAGGAAATATAGTTGTAAGGAAGAAAAAAATAATTCCTATAGCTATGGTTACCTATAGCTAAGAATAACTAGTTCATCATTTTATAAATGAACAGCAGTGACAGAAAGATCACTGAATCACTTACTGGAAATCACACAAGTTTTAGAGTCAAAAATGAAATCTAGCACTTCTGACATCTAGCCCGGTGGCATAAACAAAACATACTCTGCCACTTTGCTAGTGTGCATGTACAGGATCTGTTATTGATGCATTGCTCCCATAGGACTTTACACCACTCACTGGATAACACAAAAAAACTATCTGTCTTTCAGTAAGAACTAGGTTACTTAGCCTGGAGCTTTAGCTTAGGTACCATTGATACACCAATGAATCATGTTATGTAGACTTACCCTATGTTTTGGCATACTGAGCTTCTCTAGGATCAGGTAGAGCCTGAATAATTTTGAGAAAGAAAACTTTCCTATATTTCCAAACAATTTGGTATTTTGTAACATTATGGCCATTACAGCTCTAAACATTTCAGAGGAAAAAAAAAAAAAGATTGGGATGTCAACAAATCATTATTATCTGACACTGGTTCTATAAATGGCAAACTTAAACTTCCATTTCCTTTCTGAACACAGTTAATTGTTCTGCCACCTACTTCTTCTCCTCCCTACATCATTTATTTTATCAACTTCAATGTTCTGTCTGGCATCAAACTGAGTAATATTAAGTTACAACCTCTTCTAAGTTTTACCTATTACTGCAAAATGTGATAGCAATTCTTGGGGGTAGAGGAGTGCAGAGTCACAGAGGATATCCTGAAGGCCGTAGGTAAAAATTTAGATGTGCGTAACTGAGGTTATTTGATGCCTATGTAGAAACATATTAGAAAGAAGAAGGAGATTCAGTTGCTTAAATGTAGACTTTCGGAAGCATTTTTTCACAATAATTACAAAATATCATCTAGCCTCCCATTGTTGTTCAGAAGATGTCTCCTGCAGGTCAGACTTCATATGCAGAAGTCCCTTGCAAATCTTTCAGATACCCTAAGGTTTTTGAAGGGGCCCTAGAGACAGAAGCTTGTATCTGGGTGTCTGAATTGTACTGCAGGTGCTTTAACCGTTTGCTTTTCAGTTTCTCTAACCTGTGTGCTGTGGTAAGATAACCGGACTCCTCAGGAAGCAGGAATTACTGTTGGTTCTGAGGTATTTCTGGGAAGGCTCTGATAGGCAAGCTAGCGGGGAGAAGAGAAGGAGAGAAGGCATGAACTGATGTTTGGATTGAGGTTTTTCAAGGGGTGAAGAAAGTGGAGAAAAAGACTTCGGTTTGAAAATTATAGCCTAAGAACTAGGATTCTTCCCATGTCTGTAGGCTGCATACTGACCCAGCAGTGCACGGGCTCAGCCTGGCTTTGGCCTAAGCTGGGTTTCACTGGTTTAACTTCTGCGCCTGGTGAGTGCTTTAGCTTCAGCTCTGGGAATGGCCTTGCTAGGGAGTGGGTGACCTCCCCCCCAGCAAGCCACTGACTGACAAACAACAGCCCCTTGTATGCATGGGGCTGGGGGAGCTGGGGGCCACTGCCAGCTAAGGAGAAGAAAACGAAGTACATTAAGAGTGTAAAAAGAAATACAAGCAAGACCCAAAACTGAGAAGGAAGGGATACCCACTGTGAATATGATATTCCTCCCAGTGAAGACCTTGAGGGTGCTGGTAACTTCTTTTAAATATCCCTTCCCACTGTCTTTCATTAGGATTACTTCAACTGTTGACATTGGTGTCCAGAGGGTGGAAGAGAAGTGAACATAACTGGAGTTTATTTAAAAGCCATCAGGATAAAGCCCTTAGCTACCTGGTCTGATCTTACAGTCTACCCTGGTTTCAGTAGGAGGTTGGACTGTTACAAGACCTCCTAAGGTCCACTCCAACTGGAATTGCCCTGTGATTTTGTGGGTAGATGCTCCCACATTTCCTTGTATAACAACTTCAAGGGTATTATTGAGGCTTTTGTGCTTTAATGTGGATTGTGTTAGTATTCTTGTAAATTGAGTAATAATAGCGGTTTGCTTTATTTTGATGAGAATATTAAGATTTTTATTAGGCTAAAAATTGATTCTTGACTCCGTATGTAATGGTGTGCTCCCTTTTGTCCATAAAGAGATTTCAATTGTAACAATATGTAAGAGGTGGTAGAAAGCAACTCATATGTGAAAGTGGAGAGAGTGGTGCTTCTAACTGATGAAAGAGTAGGCAAGAGATTAAAGGGAGAAAGAGCATGTCAGTGTATTAGTGTGTGATAAAGCTGATAAGGAAGGGCTCGTATGAGAGAGGGAAACTCATCATGTAAGGGATGGGAAAGGGACAATGCTGAGGCTTTACCTTAGCAGAGGAAAATAGAAAGATACGGTTTTGGTGGGTTGGGGATAAGCAAATCCAAGTTTCTCTTTGTCAGGAAAACAATAGTCTCCTGGAAAAGATTGCTTTGCATCTTGGCTCTATCAGCCAGTGAGACTTGTTTAAACTGAGCTTAAACTTCCATTTATAAGAATTAAAATATTCCTAAATATATAGTGTTTTAGTATATCCATCATTACTATCAGATGTCCTTGATTCAAGCGGGGGTGGCACCAAACTTCAAAATAGCCACTCATTAGATATATTTGGGAGGCACTCTTGCTGTGAAGATACATTAAATGTTCAAAATGTTTTTAAGAATGTGGGAGAGACAAATTTAGCCAGAAACTAAATTAGACTTAACTCATATAGATTCATATTAATAAGAAGAATAGTAATCAATTAAAGTGTGTCATTGCTGTAAGGCTCACTACTTTCCAATTTTCCAGGCCTATTAGGAGACATCCAAACTTCAATATTGTCTAGTTGTTGTTCAGTTTGAGATCAGAGATTTGTCTTATTACTGGCGATTACTGGCACATTCTTTCAGTAGATAATGAAACAACATAAATGATAAAGAGAAAGGTCAGTGAAGGTGTTTCACACCCAGGTGAAGAATTGGTAGAAGATACTCAGAAACAAACAAACAAACAAACACCACAGAAGCAGTGAAAGGGAAAGATTAAGACTGTTGCAGCATAAAGTCAGAAAAAGGAATATCAAGAGAGATATCTAGCACATGGCTTTATGAAAAAGTGCCTAAACTGTATTTCATCTGATATTATGCAAACCATTCTAAACATGAAATCTCTAAAGATAAAAATGCCACACAGGCTGATAAGCCAACAGAGATTTTTCATTGGTAAGAATGAGAAATGAAAGTCAGTAGGATGTTATGAGCAACAAAACAACAAACCTTGCTGCAACCTTCCTTCAGTGTTTCCTGGCTAATTGTTAAATATAAACAGCTACATATAGTCAGATAAATAAATGCTTATTCTTCCCAATGCAGCTAGAAGATGTTCCATTATACATGGGGACAGATTTGCAACTCTGCTATAATGCTTTTTATTGTCCGGTGCTAAAGTTATTTGTGTCCAGTGATAAAGTTACTTGACGCATTGCTAAGAAGTGCCGATAACAGAACCTCTTAAAACGTGAACCAAATATACTTATAATTCAGTGAGTCTAGAAATACATTTAATTCAGCTTTACCACTTGCAATTGTGAAATACTTTCTTGATGGGAAGCTATAGGAGGCTGTGTAATTTAGCAGTACATTTCAGGAGAATATAATAGGAATACACTGCATATAAAAAATGCTATAGTTAGCAGATTGATGTAGCAATAGAGCTGAGAGGTAGTGGAAACCAAGAAAGTTTAAAAAAAAAATCTAGAAGAGGAGTCTTATGGCTTTGTAAGTGAAACATATCAAGCCTAAAGAAACATCTAAAAGGGCTGTAAAGAAATGGGATTAGAATACTGGTTGCTACCTTTTTGTAGCAAAATTCTGTGCCATGTTTTGAAAAAAAAAAAAAAGCAACAAAAACACCACCACCAACAAAACAACAACAACAAAAACACCAAGCTAATACTCTTTTGACATGAAAATTGCATTTATTTCATACATTTACCTGATCTGCTCTTTATCCAAGTTTTAGACACTAGGGTATCAGTTCAGTTGCCTAAACATTGGCATTTACTGTCATTTGAGATGACCAAGAGGAATAACATCTGTATGTGTTATAAGCTATGACAATGGGCCTATGAACAGTTATGGACTAGAAGGCTTACTAATGTAATAGATGAATGCCCAGCAGCAATCCCTGTAGTATCGCAAATTACAGTAGAGACCTACCTTTAGAGAATGAATTAAGCCTTGTATCTCCATTGGCTATAACAAGAGCTTGGCTACATACTATGCTTGTAGATACCTACATAATCGGAATATTTATGTATCATAATCTCATAGTGAACCCTGCCTTGACTCATGGTTTTGTATTGGTTTCCTGAAACAGAAAGCTATGACTGGAAAGACACAGAATCACAGAATCACAGAATCATTTAGGTTGGAAAAGACCTCCAAGATCACCTAGTCCAACCTATGACCTAACACTACCAAGTCCTCCATTAAACCGTATCACTAAGCTCTACATCTAAACATCTTTTGAAGACCTCCAGGGATGGTGACTCAACCACTTCCCTGGGCAGCCTATTCCAATGCCTCACAACCCTTTCAGTAAAGAAGTTTTCCTAATATCCAACCTAAACCTCCCCTGGCGCAACTTTAGCCCATGCCCCCTCGTCCTATCACCTGGCGTGTGCGAGAATAGACCAATCCCCACCTCACTGGAGCCTCCTTTAAGGTGCCTGTAGAGTGATAAGGTCGCCCCTGAGCCTTCTCTTCTGCAGGCTAAACAACTCCAGTTCCAGTGCCTCACCACCCTCTGAGATGAAGAAAAGAAAAGAAAATAATAGATTATTTCAAGCTTCTGAAGGATAATAGGCAGATACATTTATTTACTCTGAGTCTGAAAAAAAAAGATCTGATCCAACCAACCTAATTTCTTTCCATGACAAGATCGGAGACCCTATGAATATAGAATAATCTGGATATAAAGTCTATGGTATCTTGACATTAGTATGGGTTTAACCTTTATAACTTTTGTTGTTGTTATTGTTTTTCGTTTGTTTTTGTTTTTGTTTTTATTGATCCAGGTAAGGAAATAGAGATTTTTGTTGACCTTTCTACAGAGGGCTTAAACACTGGTTGGGAAACTGTGCCCAGAGAATTGTTACCTGTGGTTCACTGACAGAACAGGAAGATGTACAGAGAGGAGCCTCATTCAGTTTTTTCGTTAATAACTGGGATGATGGAATCAAGAGCATATGATTGAATTTTCAGGCAACACATAGCTGGGAGGGACTGTAGGCATACTGGAGGATAGGATGAGAATTCAAAATGATCTTGACAAATTGGAGAAATGGTCTGGAAAAAAAACAGATGTAGTTCAATAGAGACGAGTGCAAGAAACTACATTTAGACAGATATAATTAACAGCATAAGTGGGAGGAAAAACAAATGGTTGTGAAGAAATTCATTCCCTTCCTTCCTGGGGATTATCATGGATGATGAGCTGAACTTGAATTTGTAGAATCATCCTTTTGTGAAAAAATCAAACACCATACTCAAAATATAATCAAGAATGTAGTCTGGAAGACATATTAAAGATTACCACTTACTTTACTCATTAGGGAGGCAACAGGTAGAGTACTGTGTTCTGGGCAGGTCATCGTCAACAAGTATTTCTTCCAGACAGAGGAGTTTCAAATAAAAGCAATCCCAGATGCAGATCAGAGATCTAGAAATCATAATCTAAAAAAAAAAAAAAAAAAAACATTGAAAAGGAAAAATCTCTTTTAGCAGGAGATTGCTGAAGCTGCTTCAGCTCCATGCCCCACATGCAACAAGTAGAGGGGCTGAGCATGTGTTCCCAGTAGTCACATGGACACAGAGCATATGCATACACTGTGCCACACTAACACAGACAGCACCAATGACTTCATCCTGCTCCCTTCTCTACATGTTACAGACCCTTTTCCTCCCCTTATCTCTCTGTTTTCCCATGCTTGTTCCTCCCCAAGTCACCTAGTTCCCTCCCCCCCCGCCTTTGGTTCCTCCCCTAAACATCCCATAAGTCCTATGCAATCCCCAAATGCTCTTCTCCAGCATCCCATAATGTGTCTATAACCACAGGCAGCAATCCCCCTCAGTTTAATATGTGCTGCAGTGTTGACTCATCATGGTGGGTGTCACTCTAGACAACGGGGCTGAGGCTCTCCTGGGACAGCCCTGGGAGGGTCCTGGACAGGGTACCCTTTCCTCTGAGTCTTTAATTTGGGTTCCCACCTGCCTCTGGGCTCTGTGCTTATCTGGGATTGTGGAGGTGGGCCCATGCCATGCTGATGGCTCCTGCAATGGGCCTAGAAGGAGCTGGGGCAGGGTATTGTTTGGGCTTCACCCACCACCCATCATCTCTTTGCTCCTTTATGAGTGTGTAGATGAGCTTTTATCACATTACATACAGTTATTCCAAGGAAGAAAATCTTGATCTATTCTCCATTTCTTCTTAAAGTGCAAGAAGAAATTACATGATTTGGTAATAAGAAAGACTTCCAAATGATGAAGTCCTGAAGTCAATAATAGATTTGGGAGGTTGTGCATAGGAAACTTGGAAGATTTCAAGAAAAGGCTAGACAAACATATCTCAGCAATGACATAGGAGTAATTAATAATTTTGTTAGGGCAGAATAAGAGACTAGATGACTTATCAAAATCTTTCATACATGCTCATTTTTCTACTTTTTTTAGTTAAACAATTAGACTACTTGAGAGAAATATAAATGCAAGGTACAGTGAAAGGAAGACTAGAAAGCAAAGCTAATGTCTCTCTTGAGCTCATGACTTTTATTGTCCAGTAAAATTTAGTTTCCAGACCTATCATTTGAAAGTATTTTGCAGACCTCTGTGGAGGATCAGCACTAAAGACAGAGTATATTTTTTTAGCAGTAGTACTATTAATTGTCGTTATTCATAATAATTTCTGTCTTCCCCTACCCTATGACCTTAACATTCTCTATGCGAGCTAAGTCTTTAGTGCAGTCCATGTCCAGTTTTCACAAGGACAGTTGGTGACCTGGACGACACACAACAGAGTTAGGGATGCACATACATAGCACCCAGTGATATCTCTATAATGACGTGTCTTACAAGAAGACCATTGAGAGTTTTGTATTAAATGTCCCAAGGTCTGGAATAACTGAAAACAACCTTTTTGAAAGGGATTATAATCATTTACTGTGTAGCTATGCTTATGCAGACACAGTGAGTGTAGACTTCCCTAATATAATAGGTTCTCAAATACAGTTACAGGAATGCTAGACAGAAAAGACTGTTGGAAAGTATTTTGTAGTCATACCTACATAGATACACAGAAACACATTTATATATAAATATGTATAGGGGCATGTGTACATACATACACACAAATGTAGGCATGAAGTGAGTAAAGGGAAACCTAGAAACTTCAGTGGAGATACTAAGTGAATTATACAGTGAAATGTGTAAGATTCTTCCTGAATGTGAACAATCATCAGCAGAAAAGCAATTGACCAGTAGTCAGCTGAAAGAAGAAAAAGTGCTGGTGGCACTGACTTTTACATAGTCAATGATATTGCACAGTTAAAGCTGTAACAGATTTCAGCAGAATTAATCCCTAGGCTTCCAAAATTATTCCAGGTTACATGCTATGAGTGAAACTTCTAAAGGCAAGTTTCTTGTAGTTACTAATGCCAGCACATAAGCTTTCTTTTATAGCTTAGTGCTACTTTTCAGCTCGTTGAACAGACAGTTAGTTGTAAAATTTCTGTTTATGTAAACAATATTATCCAGCTAATAGTCTGTGCGAAGTAATAACAATTTAACCAAATTCAACATTTTCCAAGCCCATGGAAAGAAATCTAGTGAAATAATTCTCATTAGGTCATTCAACCTTTTGATAGCATATGCGAAATATACATTAAATCATCAACATTAACAGAGGACATCAGGCTAACCCCTGAAAATGCTTAGCAAATGTATCATTATCTGTGTTACCAATTCATGGAACAAAGTCCATTTCTTTAAAAAAAAAAAGTTTTTTTTTTTTCCTAATTAAAGCATAAATAGTACTACACTCAGGGTGTTTTTTGTTTGCTTGTTGTTTTGCATTACATGTTTGTATAATTAGCATTATAAATAGTTATGAGAAAAGAAGAATCTTTTTTGTAACTTGTGTGTACTTTGCTTAGATCTAATAGTTGCTGGGAATTTTAATTGTTACATAATGCTGATGCATATGAAACAGAAATTTTACAGTTTATTTTGAGGGTGACCTAACAGTTAGAGATGAAGCTGTAGAATCCTCTGAGATCTTTGGTTTCCTTTCTGAATTCTACAGATGAATCACATTAGAGCATTTACTTAAAATTAACTATATGCGATACAAATTTAATAACATTCATCAGTGTTGGCATGTAGCAAAATTATTTAATTTTTATAGATTAAACTGAGATACTCACATGGCTTGTACTGTTTAATAAGTGCTTTATTTTTACTACAGGCAAAATATTTTTAGCTGCCCAGGGAAGTGATTGAGTCACCGTCCCTGGAGGTATTCAAAAGACGTTTAGATGTAGAGCTTAGTGATATGGTTTAGTGGAGGACTTGTAGTGTTAGGCCATAGGTTGGACTAGGTGATCTTGGAGGTCTCTTCCAACCTAAATAATTCTGTGATTCTGTGATTTTTTATTGTATTTGTGAATAATATATTCCAGCAGTTTGAGATTTGTACTGATCTACTTAAAACAAAAACAAGGAGATACATAGTTGTGTACATACATATACATCTTTGCAAATGGTTATACCTTTCTTACAGTTTGCTATAATCAGCAGCAGAGATGTATCACCCATGCTAGTGCTCATCGTAGAGTCTACCACTGAATGTCCTCTCTAGAAATGTAAATAGACTGCATTCGAGTAGTTAATAAAGCTTTGGTTCAACTTCCTAGACATTAACATTTAATGTTTAGCAGTAACCTAGGTTACTACTAAGAATTCAGAGTATTTAGTAAAATGACTGTTCACCCTTATTGTAGTTCCTTTCTCCAGGAAATAAATTCCGCATCAAGTTATAGAAAGGACAGGATGCATTATCAAATAGTAAATCCGTCTATGAAAGTTCTGGATAAGCACCATCTTTTTCAGATAGGCTTCTTGAGTAACCATTGAGTTTAAAAAATATTTTATCTTAACTAAATGCTATTACTATTCTATCCTTAAAAATACATATGTTGCAAACTGGGTTTTTGAACAAAGACAGAAAGGATGGTCTATGGCCCTCTGTATACTAAAATCTAATTGCTCTAAAGTCATTACACAGAGCCATAATTCACCTCAGCACTTGGAAAAAAAAGAAAAGAATGTTCTCTTTTTCATAACGAACTGCTATATGCAAAAAAATTGCAAAATTGCCCCCCCCCCAAAAAAAAAGAAAAAAAGAAGATACAAGGAGGTAAAGAAACTAAAGGTTTTGCCTTATCTAGCATTTACTGAGTGAATTTATGGTAATATTTCTTATTATTAACAAAAACTGATTAAGGGCAAAAACAATGCCAAACAACAGGCAAGAATATTTTACATAAATCAGGGCTAATTGGTTGTTCATTTAAATTAAGCTTCTTGTTAAAGAAGTTCACAGGACATGAAAGATTTGATGTAAGACACAGAGGACAAGTGATCTGATTTTTTTTTTTTTCCAGCAGCATAATTATCATTTTATTAATTACAAACTATCGTTAGCAAAAAGTTGTTTGGTGCTGGTTCTTTTTTTTTTTTTTTTTTCCTCTCCCAGAAAGAGGAAGATGATAATAAATTTTCTGTGTCTATTGGGAAAAAAAGTCAGAAAGTAATAAGCTTAAATGTCAGCTGATCATGGCTAGGGGTTCCTCCCAGTCATATTTTATAAGATTCCATAATTTAAAATTGGTAGAAGTTTAAAAAACACTTAGACAAATTAAGCGGAGCAGTCACACATCTCATGTCATGTGTCCCCAGAGCTGTATGTGTTTGCAGTGGTCTGTGACAGAGAACAGTCTTGCACTTACCTGGCTTTATTCTCCTGTTGATGTCAAGGTGCTTTATAAAGACAGCCAAGCATTATTGTCTTGCTTTCTTAGATTGGGTGACACAGCCAATTGAAGGCTAGTTCAGTTCTCCTAGATCTGAGAGGAAGTTAGTAGCATAGGAATATAAGCAATCTTTGCTGATTCCCAGCTATATCTACAAACATATTATACCTAGTGGTATTCATAGTACTCTGAAAAAAAACTAACATATATGATCAGTCACTGGAAAGAGTATTTGACCTGTTATCATGGCATACTGGTGTATTTAAGTTCATACAATGCACAGTTTTTTTTTTTTTTTTTTTAGAAAGGAGGGATTAAGCTTCTAATGGAAAAGCTAAGGAAAATGAAACGTTAATTTTTAAATTTAATGCTCAAAAAGCTTTCTTCCATATGTACAAACTACTTTCATAACCAAAAGAAGCTCGAAATCTTAAAATAGACTTTCTAAATTCTGTATTTTTTTCTGCAATGCCGTATGTTATTTTCAGAAACCCATTTTTAGTCTGGCAGCTAAAAGTGGAAACCAGAGGTAGAAAAGGGTAAATAAGATCACTCTGTGTCAGAGTCTCAAGCAGTACAGACTTATGAATAGTAATTAGGTAGACTTAAAAAACTGTATTGAACTGAAAGCAGAAATAGTTAATGGCTTTGAAACACTTACAGAATACTTTAAAAAATCTTGAAAAATAGTCCAGTGGGGCACCTGTGTTAGGAAGAGTCCTGACAATGGCTATTAAGATACAAATAACATCTTGTTATGTCATTTGTATGTGTGGTGTTGTATATATGTGTGCATGTGTGCATATTATGATAAAGTAATATTGCTTTGGAGACAAGAGCTGCTAAATTAAGAAAATTTTAAATGAAAAAAAAGTCTTTCCATTTCTTTTTAAAGATAAATAGTAACAAGCAACATAGTTTGAAGGTTACAACTGTAGAAACTGTGTGGAAAAAACAAGTTGTATTTATTTTCCCTTTTAAAAGTGTTTCAGCCAACACTGTTTCAAACGATATTTATGTCAAACTCTCTTATGCTCCTTCCTTCATTATTGCCAATGTCCTAACTGTTTGTCGTCCCCCCCACCCCCACCCCGAAGCACTAACCTTGCCTCTTTCTGTAAAAACACAGACTACTTTAGCTTGCAGGTAATGATGATGAGTTTCAGTACACCCTTAGAGGTTAGGTCATTATCTAGCACATATTTCTCAGTCCTCTGCTTTATTTTTTAAGATCTTTGTATATATGTACCTATTTCTCTGGCATTTTCCTTCCACTGCAATAGTGTCCCCCACTACCCTCCTACTTCCTGAAGATATCACTACAACTTTTTCTTTTTTTTTTTTCCCAAAAAACACTTTTTAAAGAAATTTCAGCAAATCTAGGTTGCCAAGTCCAGACTGATTGATGACTTAAAAAGTGAAACTGCATCAGTGCTGTTTCTGCCTATTTTTTCAGGTTTCTTATCCTTTCTAACTTCTCAAAAAAGAATTCTTCACTTCTTTTCAGAATTGGTACTTTTTTTTTTGTTTTCTCTGATCTCACATAATAAACCTTCTCCCACACCTACTTACCTTGTTTATGGTAACTTGGCATTCTTACTTGGCTTCTTACTCATTGACAAATCACAGTTGGGTATCACTTCTTCAGTTCTGCTGCCCCATTTCTCTGAAATTCTTCCTTTTCTATCACAAGACACTGAATAACTTTCTATTCCTTAAACCTTATCTTCAAATTTTCCTCTTTTGAGGAGGAACAGACTGTGTGTGTGTTGTGCTTAATCTGTAGGAGTAATGGAGTAATGTCATCGTGTCCAACCCCCCCCCCAGCCCCCGTGAAGGTAAGCATCTAACAAAACTGGCTAGAAATTTGCCTTCTATCATAGCACCAAATACCATGCAAATTTCTCACATAGCTATATCTGTATAGATTGTGAATGAAGAGTAGATCTTTCCCAGTTTGTTTAATATTCCGTGGCACATTCTTTTCTGTCACAATGAATTTGTGCATTTCTTAATGTTTATCCTTCAAGATACCTGGTTCTATATCCCTTAGTTTAAACTATTCAGTTGTCAGTAGGAGTATTTTTCATCGGGAGTGTGCATTTCATTTTAAAAAAGCATGTCAGAGCTTGTAGAATTTATTTTTGGATCATGAGTTTGGTCTTTCACTATGGTATCACTTATTGAGTGATGCCAAAAGAAAATAAATAAAATGATGAAAAAAAAACACATTAATGTTCAATTAGTGTAAGTGATAATTCTGGCCCCGTTCACTTTCCCCTTGAATATAATTTCTGTGGATGGTCACAGCTAAGAATCATGGCTTAAATTTCATGTATTGGATATTCAACAGCAAGAAACAGACTATACAAATATTTATCAAATTTAAAGTAATGCATAAATATTGATCGAGAACATCTCTCAATCCTGAGTCACCTAATGGCTAATAGTAGCTTGGAGGCAGTGATATAGCAGATGGCAAAAAGAACAGTGGTAGTATAATATCACCCTCTTTTCCAGATAAATATCACTACATGTGCAAACAAATAAAATGTTATGATAATTGAAGATTATAGGTGTTTGCCTCCTTCCTAAGGTCATGCTCATTATAGGTGAAACAAATTGCCTTTTACTATACACAGAGATACGATCTTGCTTATTACCTCTCATTATCTTAATAGTTTCTTTTACTAAACATTTATGTCTTTCCTTAAGTAAACTGATTCAATAAAACTAGTATCCATGAAGTTCCCTTTTGTGAATTATAGTCTTTTGTTTTCTCCTAGCTATTTTTTTTTAAATCAACATTTAAAATATCTTTGTTCTTTGGTATCTTCATGCTCCCTGAACTTTATTTCCTCAGTGTTATCCTATTTAAAAGTAGATACTTTACTTCTGAGATTATGATGTTCCTACTGAGATAAAAATAATCCCACACTAGTTCTATGAATAAACATTTAGCCGATTTCTTCCACTTATCTCTTGCAATCTGCGACTATGATCATGAAAAAAAAACAACACTAAATGGCAGGTCTAAGAAGAAAATCGCCATAAAAATAATCTCCTCACAAAGATCTATCCAAATGTTTTGTTTCCAGGGTTGTGAACTCTATTCAAACCTCACACAGAAGAGGTACACAAAGCACAAGAGTCTTCAGCTGCAAAACTTCAGCAAAGCCCTAAAATATTTCTAGTAAGGATGCATCAAAGTGGTGCTAGAAGAGATTCAGCATGGCTGAAAATGTCTCTGGAAGCTGAAATTTTGCAGATTTTTTTTCTGTATACTATTTTGTGTAACATTTCCATTAAAAATCTTATAAAGCCAAGATATGGGAAGCATGCTTTTCCCCTCTCCTGAGCACTTATCTCCTTGGTCAGACAGATGTGTTTTCCATTTTGCAGCTTTGAATGATTTCTCTAGGATCCAGCTAGGGAATGCAAACAACAAAAAGGTGGCTGTGCTCTATTCTGTAGTTTGCAACGTGGGGCATGCCTCCAAGATTGGACTAGCAACTACCATATATATAATGGGGTTGTGTCATTTAAATTCTCCCATCCATCTTTTCTGAATAGAATCATATATATCGACCAGTGCATTTGTATCTCTGTAAGAAATGCACAGTAAGTTATTTGCTCTATTTTGGTTGCACATGTTGGTTCATTACATTATAATGGAGCATATTTTAATTTTTTTTAATCATAGTTCAGAACATTTTTTTCTCCCAAGTCCCATCTTTCAGATGCATATCCCTCCTCCATGAGTGATAGGGAGGGATATCGCTTCTCCACCTAGTCTCTGTCTAATGTATTATGTGTCTTTCAGGTAGGTTTCAGGTATTGTTCTAATACAAACTTTTTTTTTTTAAGTGCTCTATAATTTTACCTCTTTTTTTTTTTCCAAGTTTCTTTAGTACTGTATAGATGGAATTTAGTATTTGAGCTTTAAAGCGCATTTTCCCATATATCAATGCCCATAAATCAATATAATTTTTTTAATAAATTAATTTCCACTTTTATTTCTTTGCTTATTCTTCATCCAGACCATTATACATTTTTCATTCTTTTGTGTCTTCTGAATATATTAATAGGAATACTTTGTGCTTTCATATTACATTTTCTTGATTTTAAATGGAACCTTCTTACAAAAAAAAAAAAAAAAAAAGCTTAAATATAATTACCTCTATTTTCCATATCAGGTACACATGGGTTAAAAAGAGGAAAAATAAGGCTGCACAGTGAATAGGCATACATATACGATGAGGTGGGTATGGACTGTGGCTTGCTCCACAACTACGATGCTTTTATTGTCTACCCTTGAGGATCTACTAGAGTGAACAGAAGCCTCCCTCTTCCTTTCTCAGGATTATTTCAAAGGAAAGCAGGGCGCATTAGTGGCAATGAAGATCTCACTAGGGCTGACATGGCCCAATATGCAGCATGGCTATGCTATACATGACTCTGAGTTCAAAACAGAAAATCAAGATGTGGAGTGATCTGCCCCGCACAAGGGCATTTCAAAAGCAGGACAATAACAGAATTTTCTGTTGCTCACCCAAACTGCAATGTCTCGCATCCAATTCCTCTTGTTCAGCTTTCCCCAAGGGAAGCTTTTCCTCTATTAGGCAAAACTAGATGAGTTTTCTACTGATATATTGTTATCTTGTTTGTTAACTCTTTAAACAGCCTCCTTGTACAGTCTATGTAATGCTTTCAAGGTATAATTCAGCTTTTCTTGTTATCACTGTAATAACTCATCTGTCTTCCTAATATAAAAATAATTCTGGCTTACAACAGGTCTCTACTGGATGAGTGGAAAATTGGAAACGCTCAACTAAACAAAGTAATATCTCAAAGTTAGTATGAATGCTGCCTGAAAACTGTGCCACTTAATTAGTAAGACAAATATATCCCTGATATAATTCTATGCATCCTGCTAGATGCATCTCTATGCTAGAGAACTGTATTTTACCAAGAAGATATAATTTTTATTTATTTATTGTCTGTTTACAGGTACTCACTGTAGAATTGATCTGTTCAGTCCATGGACTTTTTTTTTTTTTTTCTAACATTGCTGTGTGCTAACCCCAGTGGAAAGCTAAGCATCATATAGTTACTCACTCACTCTCCTCTGGCAGGATGGGGAAGAGAATCAGAAGTAACAGGTACAAACCAGTACAAATATTAAAAAAAAGAAAAAAAGAAAAAAGAAAAAGAAATCACAGTACAAAGCAGACAGTTGCTTTTTCCTTTCTCTTCCTTTCATGATGAGATACTAGTGATTCACGTTCTTGATTAAATAAAGCAATATTTTAAGCAAATGACCTGCTTTCATCAGACCACATTCCAGTAAATGGACCATATAAGCAATAGAAAATTCCCTCCAGAGGCCAGCTCAAGACAGAAATGTCTTGTTCATGTACATTCTTAGAGAAATCAGTAATTAAGGTCGCCTTATTTTTTTCTTTTCTTTTCTTTCTTTTTTTTTTTTTAATTTCAGAACAATTTGAGTCAAATTTTCAGAAGCCAGTTCTCATGGTTAGGTTGAAATGTAGTATCAGATTTCACAAGAAGAGTAACACCTGCTAGTATAACTGATGCCAACTGGAGTTATAGATGATGAGAAATTAGATTAGGTAAATTAGAAAAGCTAAGGTATCTAGTTAAGGTATCTAAAATTAATGAATTGCTTTGTAATCATCTGTAAAAGATCACTTCCTATTCTCACAGAATTTCTTTTACAAGTTCTTTTCCTCCCTTCCCCATCTTCTCACCAGATATCATTAAAACTTAAGGCTCCTAACTCCTTAATGGGCTGGTGTTGTTTTACCCAACATAACACAGGTCTGTGAAGGAGCAAGGATTTCCACTAAGCTTCCTAAGTCTGGGGCTGCTGCCCTGTAGACTTTCTTTCCACTTAGTACTTGACAGAAAAGGCAAGGGGCCAGATTTACTGCAACTTTATTCAGAGCAGATGGAGGCAGATGAAACTATAAACAGCAAAGTAGCTGAGCATAGAAGTTAACTAAAACACTAAGTGAAGCTGTTAAATCTGACACAAGGAGTAAAGATGCACTTCAGAAGACATTGCTGCTGAATTAAGTACTGCCAGAAATAAGGAGCTGATTTCAGAGCACAATGAAAGCCAAAACAGTTTTTTTCTTTTAATTTTTAAAAGATATTAGGAAATAATCAGTGCTAACTTAATTTAGAAAAGCATCAGATTAGTTGGTCTAATGAGCCTTAGAAATTGCCAATATAATGTGTTCTTTACTTCGATCATAAAAGAAAATGTGTAAATTTTGCCTTTGGTGAGCAAAATACCTTTAATCATGAGACAACCATTTCCTTTTAAGGATCATAAACCTGCCTTTGATTTCATCTGCACAAAATTGTAAATTAAAAAGCCTGATTTGGGGGAGGGATGTTTTTAGAAATGTTTCATAATCTTCATCATCGCTCTCTCTCTCACTCTCTCTCTCTGATGGCCAGGTTACTTTCACACCTGAATCAAAACTGGAGTAGGTGGAAGACATTATACTCTCTCATTATCCTATGGATGCCTTGAATTCATGATACCTTTAACAGTAATGGTTGGACAATGGTGTCCAATTTAATTCATTTATTTCTTATTCCAAACATAGCATGAAGAAAAACTGGGCCAACTCGATTGCTGATTTATGTAATTATTGTTTTTTTTTTTCTTAAGTGATGGAAATTGTATTTTTGATATATTAGTATTTGATTGTAATTTCTCTACAGTGGAGTACCCCCGTAACCTTTTAAAATTATCATATAATTGTGATTTACAAAGAAAAAGGAAGCTAAATATAATTAAATTTTATGTGAACAAAAAGGTCACTTCAGATTTTAATAGTGCTCTTTGAAATACTGTAAATATATTTTCACCAAGATAACATCATTAAGAAATAAAGCTGCTTGGCTTTGGAATAGGTATATAGAACAGGAAGAAGTTAATCAGATTGCATCATGTAATTGTATCCCTGCAGGTTCTGTTATGAACAAATGAGTGTGATGGGGTGACAGTAATTAACATCATCATGTGGAAGAATGACGCCATTCATGTTCTTGTTTAGGGAATATAAGAATGGATTGTTAATTGTAAAGCTGAGAGGCAGGTCAGGGTATGGAGGGAATGGCACTCCTGGTAGAGAAATTTTAAATCCCAAAGATCTCAAAAATAAAAGCCAGCTGAATAGCAACTGCAGATTGTTTAGTCACAGGAACATATGGCATCATGCAAAATACTGAAACTGAATGATTAAACAGACAGGCTGAACATTTATATGCAATGTACAGAGCTTGTAGTCTATTTAAAGTCAAAGAGTACTAATTCTAAAAGCTAATGAAATCAGCAGATCATTTCTGGAAGCAATAGACACAATTTTATGATGCTGAGTACCTTGATTACCTCAGTTAGTTATATAACATGGCTTCACCAGAATTTACTTCCAAGAGCCATTGGTGGCTAGCAAAATGGGCCAAGGTATGTGCAGTGATGTGTGCTTTAAATTACACCCAATAGTATATTTATATATAAGAAGAAAGAAAGGTTTTATTTTGTTCATTCTTGGTGACTAACAACGTTGCCATTGCAGCATGAAAAGCGACTGATTCCAGCAGAGCTACTACATACTCTAAATAGAAATTGGAATTTATTTAACCCTCATCATTGTGGTATCTGAATAAGCCATATGAGCCATATGAGGACCAACATTCTTAACAATAAAAGAAAAAATCACTGCATGGGACAAGAGATACGCTTTTCCATTTAGCATGGACCTGTCAGTGAGCTATGAATGAGCATTCCAGTACTTAGTAGAGAGTAAAGTGAGCAATTAACTCTGACTTTAAGATAGTCATAATCTGTGTCCTAATTCCCATGTTTTTAGTTGCTTTTATTTTTCTCAGTAAGCATGTGAAGTCAAGAAAAATAAGAGACTGTTACAGGAAAAATAAATGTGAAATATGTAAGGACAATTGTTATTACTAAAAGTGTAACTACATTCTTTGCTACTAGATGAAGCCCTGGCACCTGTGAGGCCAAAGAAAATTGATTTTATTCATCTGTTTTCAGTTGGGGTGATATGTTTCCTTAGGAATTTTGTAAGAATATTTTTGACTACCACTATTTAGATATTTATAACCTTTTATAGGTGTAAAGATTTAGCCATAGGCTGTTTCCTTGCAGTGATTGTTTGCATATGTACAATATGTTCTTTATTACACACAGTTCTATAATATTATAGGTTTTTGTTCATGTTTTCTGTTTGATTTGCTATTCTTAATCTAGTTTGATTACGCTTACAGTTTGCATAATTATGACTACAACAGAATGTTTTTTACATCAGCACACGCAAAATAACTTCTTGAGAGGCTGCTAGATAAGTGCTGATAATAAAATCAAATGGATTTTAAGATCTAATTGTTATAGTCAACATTTTTATGCCTCATATTCACTTTTTTGCATTAACTGTAGTTTGCATGATCTCCTACTGAGTTATTTAACCAACTGCAAATTTCTATCTAAATGTGCTTTTCAATTTGCATTGCTTAAATTCTCATACATTTCTCAATTAAACCATATGCAGAAGAATTTTTGTGGTGCACAAGGTGTCAGGTACATATTACCCTCCAGTTAATTTAGTATTTTTATCATTCCTTCTCAACATACCTAATCATTGTTTTCAAACAGCAGTCACCTTATATCCAGATGTTCCAGTCAAGCATTTTGCATAAACTTATGAGGAAATCTATATTATACAGTTTGCAAGAAAGAGTTGAAAACACTAAGAAAAAATAAAATAAAAGACCATTGTTGAATGAAAAAAAAA
Organism: Anseranas semipalmata; assembly: GCA_013399115.1. Classification (NCBI taxonomy): domain Eukaryota; kingdom Metazoa; phylum Chordata; class Aves; order Anseriformes; family Anseranatidae; genus Anseranas; species Anseranas semipalmata. Next base: position 14,709 of record VXAA01005259.1, on the reverse strand, counting down.
AAATTATATATATCCATATGTGTAAATGTGCTGAAATCAACATCAGGTATAAATTACAAGTTTCCTAGTTGCATTGCTTTTTTCCTATTTTTCTTCAAGAAAGCGTAGGATGAGCACATTGTACCCATAATAGTAGCATGACGTGGATCTAATAGACATCACACTTAAAGGGGTGTTTCTTTCTCCACTAGTTGGGAACTTGTTTAAACTTTGCACTTTCCAGCTGGGCAGATAAGAAAGAACATAGAAATTGACTGGTTTAGTGCAGCTGGCCTATTTTTGGTCTTCTTCCATTGATCGTCGTGTTTACTACCTCTCCACTGTAATCAGTTGAGCTGAAAACTGAGGCTTGTACAAGTGCTACTTAGGCAGCTTAGAAGCTGATAGGTTAAACTCCTTAAATTCTGATCTCTGCTTCCTTGAACACTGCTCAGAATACAAATGTGCATTAATGAACCCATAGTTTATTCATCATAGAATCATAGAATGGCCTGGGTTGAAAAGGACCTTAAAGATCATCTAGTTTCAACCCCCCTGCTCTGGGCAGGGTTGCCAACTACTAGAGCAGGCTGCCCAGCGCCACATCCGGCCTGGCCTTGAATGCCTCCAGGGATGGGGCATCCACAACCTCTCTGGGCAACCTGTTCCAGTGCCTCACCACCCTCTGAGTGAAAAACTTCCTCCTAATATCCAACCTAAATCTCCCCTGTCTTAGTTTGAAACCATTCCCCCTTGTCCTATCACTATCAACGTGTGTAAACAGGCGTTCCCCCTCCTGTTTATACGCTCCCTTCAGGTACTGGAAGGCCGCAATGAGGTCTCCCCGGAGCCTTCTCTTCTCCAAGCTAAACAAGCCCAGTTCCCTCAACCTTTCTTCATAGGAGAGGTGTTCCAGCCCTCTGATCATCTTAGTGGCCCTCCTCTGGACCCGTTCCAAGAGCTCCACATCCTTCTTGTGCTGGGGGCCCCAGGCCTGCACGCAGTATTCCAGGTGGGGTCTCACCAGAGCAGAGTAGAGGGGGACAATCACCTCCCTCTCCCTGCTGGCCACCCCTTTTTTAATGCAGCCCAGGACATAGTTGGCCTTCCGGGCCGCAAGCGCGCACTGCCGGCTCATGTCCAGCTTCTCGTCCAGCAGGACCCCCAAGTCCTTCTCCGCAGGGCTGCTCTCGAGTTCTTCTTCTCCCAGTCTGTATAAGTACCTGGGATTGCCCCAGCCCAGGTGCATCACCTTGCACTTGGCCTTGTTGAACCTCATGAGGTTCTCTTGGGCCCACTTCTCCAGCCTGTCCAGGTCCCTCTGGATGGCATCCCTTCCCTCTATGGTATCAACTGCACCACTCAGCTTGGTGTCATCCACAAACTTGCTGAGGGTGCACTTGATTCCATCGTCTATGTCATTGATAAAGATGTTGAAGAGCACCGGTCCCAAGACCGACCCCTGAGGGACACCGCTTGTGACCGGCCTTCACCCAGACATAGAACCATTGACGACAACCCTTTGGCTGCGACCAGCCAACCAATTCTTAATCCACCTAACAGTCCATCCTTCAAATCCATTCCTCTCCAATTTAGAGAGAAGAATGTGGTGAGGGACCATATCAAAGGCTTTGCTGAAGTCCAGGTAGATGATGTCTGTGGATCATCCAGTGGATCACAGTGATCAGACGATAAGGATTCATTGGTTACATTGGATACAGGTTAGTGCTTGCTATAACATGAGGTTGAGAAGATGAAACTGACTCAGAAGAAAACAAATTAATTTAGACAAACTCTGAATAACTAAGAACAAAATTTTGGCCTACAGTGGTAGTCGTTTTTCAAGAAAGCTGATCTTATGAGACCTCTATTTGTCAGAATCAGAATGTGCTGACCAGAACAACATCTCATTTGCCTTCCACAATTTTGGGTCAAAATGTTAGAAGAAAAACTCTAATAATTTCCAAACTATTGATTCTTTCCCTCAGTCTGAACCCTTCTCCTGATTCAGCTTCAAATGCTGAATGAAACCATATTATAAGCACTCTGTACTTCTACTCAAATACTTCCATCATTGTCTGTTGTGATTAATATTCTCTGTGAAAAGAAAAATCTTCTTTGAAAGTTTGGAAAAGAGTTGCTTACAGTAGTCACATTAGTACCAGTTTCACTGCCAACATGTAGGGTTATCAACACTAGAAATTCATATGACTAATAACTGCAAATCCATTTACCATTCCTTTACTACTCCCAAAACACCTTTTCTTTTCTGTCAGCAACTAAACTATTATATAATACATGAATGACAATAGAGAAATTAATATTCTTTGTTCAAAATATATGATTCAATCTTCTAAGTAGCTTCATGGTGCCATGTGAAATTCAACAGGGAATTGTTGCTTCAAGTGATTAATTATATTACAATCTAAATAAATTTCTTCTGCCATTTAGCTCCTTGAATGCATAGCAATCTACTTGAAACACTGGAAAATTTATACCTGTTTTCCATCCCAATTTGCTAGCCAGTGAAGTTCATACAGAATCTGTCACTGATTCCAGTTGTAACTGGACTGAGCCCGTGATATCTAGGACTGAAATACTAGTAACAATAAGTGAGATTTTATAATTGAGCAGTTCTTCTCCGTATTCTTATTCATTTGTTCAACTGTTAACCCTTTCAGACAAGTTTATCGAGTCATCTAGCAGAAGTTACAAAATTAAATTAAGCTGTCAATAGCTAAGCTGTCCCAATAATTAGTAGAGAACGCTACTCACCTCCAAGTGGCATGTCACTGATGGTCTTAGTTAGGGTGAGTCACTCCCTAGACATGTTCTTGATCTCAATTTACTCTTGAAGCAATCTCTGTGCTTAACTTAAGCTGAATCCTAATGCTCAGTTGCCTAAAGTGGGTCAGAAGAAGTCCAGAGGGAGATTTATAGGCCATCTCTCTGTTCTACTATGTTACTATTTTTTTTTTCAGACTAACAAAATCCTTAACAATTTCATTAGAACACAGGAAAATGTTTACATTTTATCAAAATGGTAGTTAAAAAACCCTGCAAAACTGAGCCATAGTATTTGAAGAGACATATTAATTAGGCACAATATCAATTAAGTATAAAACTTTGTTCAAATTGGTAAGCATCAAAAAATCAGCAAGCTAGTTCCTCTTTAAAAAGAGACTAGAGATCATGGTGTAGCAAATATTGTTTGGCAGGGACTAGTATATCTCTTAAAAAAGACAGAGACAGTGAAGCCTCAAGATACTGTGTCTCGGCTTCTCTGTACAGAATAAGGGATATAGTCTGCATACTCCTGGAGTTCAGGAAGTTTTCCCCTGTCTACTGAGCAAGAAAATTCCCCAAAGGCAGAAAAGCAGGGAGAAGATAGTACCAAATGCACATTCAAGAGTGTATGCACTGCTGTTTTAAGCAGCCCTATACTTTTTCACATGCTAAAGAAAAAATGCCTTTTTTTCCTTAACAATACTTTCAGTAGTTCAGTTGATAAGACTGTAGTGTGTCTTGAAGATGACATTCAGTCTCAAAAATTGACTCCAGTAACTAAAAAAATAGAAATGTCCAAGTTAAAACCAATTGTCATGAATAGACAGCCCAGTTTTTTGAAAAAGTGTATATTATAGAAGCTTTCTCCTGCTTTTCTTAAGTGTTTTTAATTTTTTTCTTGCAAACTGTGTACATTGCCTCATTTTTTTTTTTTCATTTGCTTATGAAAAAAGATTACAGTATTTTTTTGTGATAAACCCCTGAACATGAAGTGCCCCGTGTCATTGCATATAAGGCTTACCTCTAAAATGGGCTGTCCAACCTAAACATTATAGGGATATCATCTGTTTATCTGAGATTCTGTACTGAAATGCATTAATAATGTTTCAACCCATAATGCTAATTAAGTGACTCCAAATAGGTAACTGGGGCTTTTTTCTGGTTTTTCAGATATCTATCCATAGCAGAATTCTGACTCCAGTATCCTGTGTTAAACTTGTTATGCTTCAGATTACATTATATGTAGTTTTCCATGGACTCAACTGACCTGATCATGTTTTTCGAAAACATGTGAAGTTTTAATTCACTTTAAAAGGATTTTTTTTTCAGTGTAGGAAGGTCACTGAATTTGGGTAACAGCTCTTTGGAATACTGCAGTTCTCCCAG